>CM061156.1:24634534-25139534 GCA_030710495.1 Labroides dimidiatus
AAAGAGATATTATAAACCTACTTGCCAAGACAGTTACATTCAGTAAGATGCAGGCATGGAGCACAGATGGTCTAGTGGTCTAGGATGTGCTCCCTAAGGTTTGACCTTGTGCAGGTGGTCGGGGTTGGAATCCAGCCTGTGGCCTCTTTCCTGCATGTCACTCCCTGCTCTCGCCCTGTGTCCTGCTCTATTCAGTGTCCTCTCCCATCTGATGACAGGAATAAAAGCCCCCAAAAAATAACTTAAACAAAGATGCGATCAACAGCTGCCAGGTTCAGCTTTGCAAAGGGCCTGAAACAGAGGGAAACAACCCCTACATGATATTACTATATACTATGTCAGGGCTATGGTAAAGTTTTGTGTCACAGATTGTGTCAAACACTGCTGACCGCACAGATTGTCATTTCTACCACTCAGATATTTACACGCTAACGCATGCTAGCTGTCTCTTGGGGAAAGCGGTTTCCCCCTTCCTTCAGTTTCACCTTACTTTGGTCAAACTGCTTTGCTGCATTGTGCAGAAATGTCTAATGTTTGACGTGCATAGTGAAATTTGAATTGAATACATCAGTGAAAGTATCAGTCGTGAAGCTTGTGGTTTTCTGAAGTGGCGGCACACACACACACACACACACACACCACCTGCTTGATGCACTGACACCGTGAACAGACGATTAGGATCTTCATACTGGTACACAGGGCAGCACATGCATTCATAATGGAGACTATATGTAAACTATGCACCTGTTATATCCACAGCAGAGGGTCTTACTTAAGTTTGGATGCATATGCACATCTGCTTTGTAAGAGAGCCAGGTCTCAAGCCTTCTACAGGACTGGAATGCACTGTCTGTCGTTTATAGAGCCATCCACAATAAGTTTAAAATGATGTTAAAAAAAAAAATCCTGGCACACCTCAGTGGAATTAAGTTTATGATTTATAATGTTTCACTCTTTTCATTTTAACTTGCATGTTTTCGGTTTTTTGGAAGCACGGGGGAGTTTGTCAGTGGAACAGTTAAATTTAGGGGATTTCCAGTGTGTGTGTGTAGCACCATGTGAATCTGGATTACAACTACCTCCCACCGAGGAGACAGACCAAGGAAGGCAGCCAGACATTTTAACTCTACTTTATTAATTCCCAATCCAAGGCGAGTCATTATAAGGGCAGGCAGAGGGCTTCAGACAGCAATAAAGAGACTGATGGATGGAAAAGTGTGGAGGAAGAGAGGGCGGAAATGAACACACGGAGGAAGAAGAGGAGTGTCTGATTGTATTTAGTGATCAAAGCAAGTGGTGATACATGATTCTTGGCTTTCAGAAGTCATGTTCTGCATTTTTAAATGGATCACAGATTGAAAAAAACCAAAACATATGAGCATTTTATGCTCGGCCTTTACAGATCGACTTGGTGAAAGGTCTTTTTCCTCACATGCTGTCCAAAGGAAAGGTCATTTCTGGTGCTGTAGATTTTACAAAGTGAGGTGTTGTACAGTCTTATGAAATCAAGAGCAGAGTTTGGGCTTTTTTAACACTTTAACAGGCGAGAGTTAGTACTCTGATTGAGCTTTATTTTCAGTTTACTAAAAGATTGTTTTAGAGTACAGTACCCAAAGATTCATCAAAGATTCAAGGTAAAAAAACAAACAAATCATCACCAGCTTAGCTTTATTTGGGACAGGGTTTTAACTGTGGTTAACTGCACTGCTCCACAGAGAGCTTGAAGGCCCAGTGTCACTCTTCTTTCTTTCCTACTCTACCTACTGTCCTGTATCTCTTCAGTTATCCCAAATACTCCTTCGTTTTCTGATGTAGTTTGATAAAAACAAATGTCTCATCTTCATCTCCTTCTGCTGTCAAGAAAACAGTATGTGATACAAATACTGTGAAGTATCGAACTGATTCAGGTTAAAATAGATTTCATAAATAAAACAATGAACAATTCTAATTTTAACTTCATAAGATGAAACTAAAATGACTCGTTCAAATAAATAGTAAGTTCAGATCAGATAGTTATTATTAAAACCACAGGGTGTGACTGTTTCCTGTTTTTACTAGTGTTTGATCTCTTTTGTGGTCTGACTTTGTTCATCATTGTTGCAGCTTTAGAGTCGTTTTCAGAGGGTAAAGTCTTGGTCTGATTAATATGGTCATATGGCCATAAATGGCACATAATCCTATTTATGCAGGTGCAGATGTGTGTCTGTCTGTTTGTGTGTGTGTGTGTGTGTTTGTTTTGAGCAGTCATATAATCCACAGCAGCACAATGAGCTGGCTTCATATATCAGCTCTGGAAAGTCCCCGGATAATTATACTGGACTTTCTCTGTGTCTCTCTCTCTCTTTTTCTCTGCCTCCTCCTCCTCTCTCTCTCTCTAACGTTCTTTCTCTTCTTCCTCTCCATCTCTTTTTTCATACTTTTTTTTTTAAGCATCTAATGAAAACCTGTACGCTCTTGTTGTTGAATTGATTTATGTTTTCATGAATGTGTTTGTTGAATCTTTAGATGGACAAAGGAGCATCAGCAGGACTTTTAATCTAGTGCGGTGTCTCATCAGAGGAGGAATATTACAGCCTATTTACATTTTTACTCTCATATTTAGACTGTGTGCCTGTAACAGAGAGCAACCAGTCAAGTTTTTAGTCCAGGGGAATTCACAGCAACCTATTTCCATACTGCCGCTCCCTAAAAGTGAAAGTAGCAGCAGATCACATGTGAGAGGCCTGGTGGAAGCTTCACTGCTTTCTTCCAGTCACTGCACAGAGATTTAACATTGTTTTTTACAAATTACCTGCAGGCTTACTTGGATTGAAGCCTTCCTCATTCCTTGCAGTGAAAAGGAGGACTTGCAAATTATTAGGTACTAAAATCAGGGTTTAGACTCTGGAAATGAACTACGACTGAATTTAGGACAGTAGAGCAGAGCATGTGCTGATTGTTACAGACTACAATTTGTGACCTAAGACGATCTCAAGGTCATTTCTTACCAGGAAGAGAAAAAATTCAGATTGTTTGTATCAGTTCTGTAAGCAACAGGGATAGACAGATGATTGGTGGGGCCGATTTTTTTCTGTGCTGATATTCAGCATTTAACGCAGATCAGCATCAGACTTTTTTTTAATCCAACAGCCGATAAAAGATCAATTTAGAACTGTGTTATTTTGTCTCTGATGCAGCAGGGCCTCTCTGTCTCCAGCACTGTCCCACCCACAGCGCTGTCTGATTGGTTACACACAGAGCCACACTGCTTATTTATTTACTTAAATTTACAGTTAACTTTATTAAACAGCTCCCAGGCTCAGCAGCATGTCTCATAAACATGTGCTTAAAGGCATTCAAACAAAGTTAAGTGTTGGGCTTTGTATTATTTAAAACTTCGAGGCCAATATTTTCACTTTTACTGCAAATGAATGTCAGCTCCATTTATCGGTTATCAGCCTTCTTGACTACTAATAATCGGTATCAGTATCAGCCCTGAAAAAACTGTAGCGGTCTATCTCTGGTCAGCAATAAATGTTATGATTCGGTCAAGCAGCCAGCTGGTGCTCCATCAACTCAGTGACAAGAAGGAAAGGCAAAGGCAGAGTGTTTACTGGCAGGCCTGTGATCAGTGCACGAGAAAAGCAGCCAAGCATCAGATCAGTCAACTCACAGGTGGAGTCGAGACACACTTCAAGACCACAATGAGGAACAAGGCTCTGAATCTGCTGTTGGACACTTCTGTTAAATTCTCTGTAAATTTGAAGCCCTGCGTATGATTAGTCAGACGTCCGATAAGTCAGACACTCAGTTTGTTACCATGACTGAAAGGGAAAAGTATTCCGATTCATCCGAAAGTGCTCAGATTTGATTCATTTCTGGAGCTGTGTTGTCAGAAACATTAATGGCAGTGGAATGAGTAAACTCATCAGTAACAGGATGAAATGATGCACCGACAGGAGGACCTTGAAACACCCGTCTGAAGAAATATGATCTAAAAATGTGGTGTGAAAGAGGACTGAATCATCCAATCCCAAAAAAATAATAACCCTTATTATAAGTGAAATTAGTGAGGTTTTTTTTTTTTCCTCTAATACGTTCAGTTTTTTAAAAGAGATACGATGGAGCCCCTTTGATCTAAACCAGTGATGAAGAGGAGTAGTCGTCTGGTGTTTGTGTTGTTAGTTTGTCCTGAAAAAACTCATCCTGCTCTCATTATCAGAAGTGTGACACTTAAACACTTGGTCTGACGGGGGGACGTGTCAGAAGCATTCAAATTAACTTTATGGGAAAAGTCTCCTTTTTTTCTCAATGGTTTTTCACTTGCAGGGGATTTCTTCGTCTCAGTTGGAAGTTTACTTTGAAATTCTCGTAGGCTCAAATGTCTCGTGCTCACTCAGAAAAATATTCACATACTAGCATGTTCATTGTAAATATGTTAGCATAGTTGTGTTACTAATTAGCTCAAAGCTACAATGTGCTGAAGCGCAACCTAAAAGAAGTGCTGACATGACTTTACACTACATTTACATCTCGTCTTTGCTCAGTTTTTTATGCATCTGGTAGATGCAACTATTAATGTGAACTACAGAGTTCTTTATTTGTAGATTGAAAGAAGTTTTAGTTCAATACAGCACAATCTTGTGGCAAAACTGGATTAACTATTTTATATTATATTGTTACATATAACTTTTTGTTTATTTATAATCTTCATCCCAACCTGCCTGTATTATCCTTCAACACATTAATCTCTCTCTTGTCTTGTCTTGTTTTGGACTTTTTTTCTCTCTCTGTTTATGTGTCTGATCAGGAGTTGGAGAGGTTCAAGGCGTTTGTGAGGAAGAAGCCAGCTTTTGATGTGGTCGTGGATGGACTGAACATAGCAAATCTCCACAAGGAGAAAAGAAAATTATCAGAGACGGTGAGGAAGCTGCTGATTTTGATCTCTTTAAACAGTTTAAAAAAAGAAGAGTCTCTGCTTTGGCGGTTTGTTCCCACCTAAACATCTTGTGGCTGAGGGTTTTTTTGTCTTGTCGCGTTATGACTGGGACGTGCCTTCATGATAAGCTGATTATGATAACACCAAGCCCACTTGTTTGCCCACATCTGTTAGTCAGGAAGTCTACATGTGTGTGACTGTCTGCTGTCTGTCTCTCTTTGTCACTGCACTGAAATAAACTACATCTTTATCAGCCGACAAGACAAAGGAAAGTACAGACAAAACCTATTTACCCATCCAGTCATCTAGATAACAGAGACGCCACATACTTTATTAAAATCTATGCAAAAGCAAAAGACATTTTCATCCAGGACCAGAGACAGATGCTTTTATTCAAATACCTCCAAGAATAAAATAAAGGTCAGCGTCTCAGCAGTATAATAAAAACATTTGACATCTGATAAATTGAGCCGTTTTGTCAACTTTTTAAATAAATTGTCTAGTAAATATGCATTCATGCAATGCAGAAAATACTTATTTTCAAAAATGACCAGCAGTTTAAATGTTATTTTTACCACAACTACTTGAAATGAGCAATGATTTTACTTTAAAAAAATGTGTGTAAAATTTCTTGAGAGCAGAAGTTTTGAAAAGGGCAAAAATACAACTTCAGCTGACTGTAGTGAGATGATAATCCTCGAGGGGGAAGAAAAGTTTGTTTGTTTATTTATTTATTTATTTATTTATTTATTTATTTATTAATTAACAGGTTTTAAATAAAAATGTTTATTATGTTGATGAGACAGAAGCCTTTGAAACTCACATATCAAATATGATACATTCAGTAATTAAAGGGTTCAGTTTGCAGGATGCTAATAAACTCAAATTTTGATCAGAGGACTCAAATTCAGAGGTTAACCTGTGTTGTTACTGTGAGTTCTTATCCAAATTTAAAGTGAGATTAACCTCAATGGTAAATCCAGTCAGTAAATGTTGGATTAATTTACTTTTAACTGCAACTGTTTCCAATGAGTGTCTCACAATAAGAAATCTGAAGTAGGCTTCTTCATGGTGGTGACCACAAATGTCTATACAAAGCTTAGCTGCAGTCTGTTAGGATATATTTCAGTCTTGTGATCTATCTGACTGACTGGCAATAAATAAATCTCACTGGCTTCTTTAATGGTTCTCAGATGCATGACAGTCTCACCAAAAGGCAAGTTTATCTATTTTTTTTCTCCGATTATTTTGTATCGCAGCTTAAAAGATTCAATACTTCAGATTGTTTTTTTCTTTTTTACTAATTGGCAGTTAAAATTTTAGCTGTTTTAAGTAAACCAATAAATTAACTTATAAATGACATTCACAAATTGCGTAATTGCATGACTCAATCAGAAACAGCAAACAGGAGACATACAAAAAGTAAACACTTAATAATGTTGTTTAACAACTTGGTAAGTTACATTAAACAGTTTAACATCTCTACCGTTCATATTATTAACAGGTGGTAATACATCACCACACATTAAACACACCATATAACCCATTTGAACAGTAACACTGATCCATACAAACAGTGTGAAATCAGTGAATCACAATGTAATCTAGACATACACTGTTTTGTTATAAATTCCGTTGCTTATTTTTGATATCGGTTTGCTATGAATGTGTTCATGTTTCAGCTGTTGGCAGTGGTGTCAGAGCTGCAGCATCAGGGCCTGAATGTTCTGGTGTTGGGAAGGAAACACATGCTGTGGCCCTCAAAGTCCTGGGACAGGCACCACATGGACCTTATCAGGCAGAAAGCTCACTGCTTCTTCACTGACAACATGTATGCAGCTTCACTGTCTCTCTGGAAGTTTCTCTGGTTTTAAATTGTTTTTGTAATATTTAAGGAGTAATTCTGCAGCTCCTCCTAACCTCGGCTCTCTGCTCTTTGTGTCAGCTCTGAGGATGACCCCTTCTTGCTGTATGCCACCTTACACTCCGGGGACCACTGTAAGTTTGTGAGCAGGGACCTCATGAGGGACCACAAAGCTTGCCTGCCAGATGGAGCCTCCAGACGGCTCTTCTTCAAATGGCAGAGGGGCCACCAGCTGGTAGTAGATGGAGTTGTTGTACTCGGCAGGAAAGTTCGTTTTCAGGTGAGGAGGATGAGGAGGGGAAGAGGCAATATTGATCATTAGACAAAAATAAACCAAAAAACTGTCACTTAAGTGTTTGTGTCTGTGTTCTCAGAGTGTTCCCAGCTATGACACCATCGTACAGAATTCAGCCGACTCATGGCACCTTCCCTTTGATGACACTGAGGACAGAAGCACCTATGAAGTACCGCAAAGGTGGCTCTGCCTTACCAAAAAGACACACACTTGAGACTCATGTACTTTGATTACAACCATGGACTTGTAAATAAAAAAGAACAGTTTTCTACCAAAAACCAGTGGTCTGTTTTTTTCAAGTATATTTTGATTTACATGAACATACTGTTGCTTTTTCATTCTCTAACTATGGGGCAAACGTGTTGCAGATGTCAAATCGCTTCAAACTAGAATAAGTTGACGTAACTTTACAGACTCAGATCATAATACATCACAATGAGTTAAGATATGTTGTACCAGTAAAAAATAGATTAACAAACCAGAAATGGGGCTGTGATTTTATTTTCAGGTCAGTCACCATGATTTAGGTTTCACCGATCCTGGGGACAACAAATAGAGTTAACCTTTGACAAAGTGGTGCAACAATATGGATAAAGTCTAAGACAAAGAATTTTAGCTCATGACTGAAAAATTTGAGCAACAAATGGAATATATAGTATATTTTTTGTATCTATAAATTATACAAAGAGTGGTGTGGTATAAGAGCATGAGACAATGAGATGCTCTGTTGTCTTAATGTCACTTACAGTTAACATATTACTCTCAAAGTCAAATCTTAACTCTGGCATTTCTTTAAGAGGTACAGATAGATCATTTTTTCTAATGGTTTATTTTAATCTGGCATGCATGGTGAGGAATTAAAAACACTTTGTTACATCAGTCGGATGAAAATGTAAAATTGAAAAATAGTATTACAGACAGAGCTATAAAATGATTACTGACCAGGAATACAATTACCTGAGGGGACCTGGAATAGAAGCATGAAACGTGTGTTCCTTTAAACCACAACTAAAAATTTTGCAGAGATTACACTACTAAAAAATCCAAATTACACAGAATATTGTGATAAATGCAACTCAACAGAAACAACTAGTTTGGGGGCTAAAGTAGTCGTGGGGATTATTTTCTTGTTTTGCTGTTCACCTCTACTCAGATGAAGACAGTTTAGATATTGATAATATGTAATAATAATAATAATAATAATAATAATAATAATAATAATAATTGTTATTGTTATTATTATTATTATTATTATTATTATTATTATTATTATTATTATTATTATTATTATTATTATTATTATTATTGATAACCGTTTATGGTTCAGGATGATGGAAAGTTGAGTAAAATTAAAACTTGCTAATCTGACCCGGAAACAGGAAGCTGTAGTTTGAAACGTCACATCCGGGGTAATAGTCTGTCATGTTTTGCTTCTTCTGTGTCTGATTGTATTTTCATATTCAATTTGATATTTAGCGCAGATATCTCCAGCCGTCATGTCTCGGGGGTCAAGTGCAGGGTTTGACCGTCATATTACCATCTTTTCCCCGGAAGGAAGACTTTACCAAGTCGGTAAGTAAAGAGAGCAATGAAAAACTCAACCTGCTCTGTCATCACAGGCTAACATTAGCTTAAAGCTCATTCATTGTTTGGTGTCATTAAGAAAGAACTTCAATTTAGTATTATTTGATAAGACCAGAATCACTAAAAACGTATTATTTTTATTTTAAAAATGTGCTGAAGTTTGAGTTAGCTTACTAGTTTGAGTTGTTTTGTTGTGTTAGCTTCCTAAGCTAAGCATGTTAGCTGCTGAGGGCTACTTAAAGTTGCTGTAGAGCTTCAAACTTTGTTAGTCATTCCACACGAGTTATCGTTGGGTTATATTGAATATCTTCCACCTAAAATAAGCACGGTTTAATTTGAATATCAAAGAAAAAAATCTTTTTTTCCAATTTTTTTAAAATCCTGTGAAGTCATGCTATTCTTTGAGAATGTAATGTTGTAGTGTTTCTATAAAGTCAATAAGTAGTAGCATGTCAGTAAGTTTTCATTGTACAGTTGTTGGTGCCAATTTCACACTTTGGGACTTCTGCTTATCTCTAAAATTTTTATTTGGGTTCACATTAGCATTTACATTTCTATCCTCTTATTACCTTTTATTATGGATTTCTACATAAACACTGCATTGTCACTGTAGTATTGTTTCAGTTAATTATAGTTTTTTGTTAAATAATTGAAGTGGAGGCTGCTGACAGGATTTTCATGGGGCTGTTGCTGATATGGATGAAACACTAAAATACTGACATGAACTTGTTCTTATTAACTTTGAGCACTTTAACTGTCAATATGTGCTTAATGCATCACCTTGCTGAACATGAAGATCAGTGGAAATTTCCTAATTTGAGGAGCTGATGATCCTTTTTTAAGATTTTACCTGTAATTGCCAATTTCACACTGACACAATTGTGCTTTCCTATATCTTGCTGTTTTTATCATTACAGTCTAAAGATCTCAGAAGACTTTTTATTTTTGTTTACACAAACTACAAATTTCTCTTTGTTGTCCCAAAAAGGAAAATGTTACCCACATTTGTTTAAAGTTAAAGCAAACACATTTGGCTTAAGAACTCATTTTTTCTCTCTGTCTTTAGAGTATGCTTTCAAAGCCATCAACCAAGGCGGACTGACATCCGTAGCGGTCAGAGGGAAAGACTGTGTTGTGGTCGTCACACAAAAGAAAGTCCCGGTCAGTATACATTACAAACTCTGGAAAGATTACTTTTCTGTCTTTACAAAGCATGTGGTCACCCTCCACTGCTATCATTATGGTTGGTGCTTTACTGGTGGAGTACATGTTGTGTACATTTCACTGCTGACAATGTCTTTGTCTTGTGTTTTTTTTTTCCCAGGACAAGCTGTTGGATGCTCTGACTGTCACACATCTGTTTAGAATCACTGAGAACATTGGCTGTGTTATGACTGGCATGACTGGTAAGCAGTGTTGTTTATATTTGATGACCTGTTGTATCACTCAAACCAAAACTTTAAGCAGTTCCCAGCAAATTCCCTAAACCTATCCTGTTTCCCTAAATCTGGAACCTTTGCCTCCATCCTTCTCTTTGTGCCTGTGCTGTCTCAGAGAATCCCTGAAACAAGACAAACTTCTTTCAATTAAAAGTACATAAATGAAGCAGAATGACTGAGATACTTCTGGATTAAGTTGTTTTGAAACTAACATTTATAAATTGTCTTTTCTGTCCCCAGCTGATAGCAGGTCTCAGGTGCAGAGGGCACGGTATGAGGCTGCCAACTGGATGTACAAGTATGGCTATGAGATCCCTGTGGACATGTTGTGCAAACGCATGGCAGATATCTCCCAAGTCTACACTCAGAATGCTGAGATGAGGCCGCTTGGCTGCTGTGAGTAATATGCATGACTATTTTGTGTACCAGAAAAAAATCTCACATCAGTTATTGTTGTTAAGGCTTTAAAAAAAACCCAGCCTTTTATAAATGTAAAGAATTAGTCATTGTAACTTTTAATTCTCGAGGGCTTTCGTGCTTTCATTGAGAAGGCAGCACAGCGGATAGCGTGGGAAGCCGGGGGGAGGAAGTGCAGAGTGATACGCAGCAAAGGATTGCGGGATGGAACCAACTTTTGGCCGTCCTCTTGGAGGACTCCAGCCTCTGTATATACAGCAGGGTTAGGGTATATTGTATATTGAAGGGTTTTTCTACAATTCTACAATTACACTTAGCAGATGATTTTGTCCAAAGAGACGCACAACACAGCAAGAAAATAAACAGGAAGGAAAAACCTGAATAAGAGTGAAGAAGTGCTTCAAGGTTGTTGAGCTGCAGGTGCTCTGTCTTCAAATACCCAAAGAAGCCCCCACCCCACCCTTTTTTTTTTTTTTTTTATATATTCCATCTGCTCAGTCTGAGACCTTGCCTAAAGTGGCTAAAGTGGGGTACACACGTGAGGATTTTCTAAACCTGAAGAGATGTTTTATCTGTCAGAGAGCCCACACATGAAGATCAAAAATCAGACATTGAACAGTTTTGATGGTACTGTGTGTGGTGTGCTCTGATAATCTCAACACAGCTCACCACACACAGAACCATTCTGTCCCACCACTGATCTAGAATTTAGACCTCCAAAACCGAAATCTCACCTGACCAAACGTGATCTACAAAAAAGTAGAAGAAGAAACACAGTGACACATAGCAGCAACCAGCTAACACCAAACACAACATGGAAGAGGACATGGAAGAGGGAATGATGGTGGTCTTGGGACTATTTTTAACAGAAAATTCCCAAACAAAAAAAATGAATAAATAAATAAAAAGACTGTGGAAAAATCCTGGAGACAGTGGGAACACAGACTTTCCTCACAAACTTTCCGTGTCAGGTCAACCATACTTGTTTTTGTTTACGTCTGCTTCCTCGTTCCTCAGTCAGCTCGCCTCCTGATTGGCTACATTCCATTCTACGTAACTCACGGAGTCATGACTCAGGAGTCGTCCGCTTTCCCCACACATGAAGATTTTTGGTCGTAAATATTGAACAGGTTTAAGATTTACGATTATCGGCCCCGACTCGTTTCACAGCCGATTATCTGAACAAATTCACTCTAAACACACCTCAGACCACAGGATAATCTGATAGGATAATCTGATACATAGAAGATAATAGGGTGTTTTCTGTCATTGGTTGGGAAGGAGGAAAATCGGAACAAAAACAGCCTGATCATCGTTATGTGTGTAACCCCCTCAAGTGTTCCCTGAACAGGTGAGTCTTCAGACCTCTCTTAAAAGTAGAAGGGGGCTCTGTGGATCGTATGGAGTTGGGTAATTCATTCCACCATTTGGAAGCAAAAGAGGAGAAGAGTCTGGTAGAGATTTAGAGCCATGCTGGGCTGGGAGCACCAGGCGCCTCTCACAGGCAGAGAGTAGCAGGCGGGAAGGAGTGTAGACCTGGATGAGGGACTCAAGGGAGGCAGAAGCTGTTCTTGTCACTGTTTTGTGAGCCAGAAGAAGAGCTTGAGTATCTTAAACTGTCAATCTGTAATAGTGGTTTTGGTGTGCAGGGTGTCAGAGCATTATTGTTTGAAAATTGTGCTTCGTAACATTTTCATTTGAACTTAATTTGGAATAATATCAGCTGTGTGCTCGCATTGCCTTGTCTTCATTTCCTTCTGGTTGTGCTTCTTCCAGGTATGATGGTGGTTGGACTGGATGAAGAGTTGGGCCCTCAGCTTTACAAGTGTGATCCAGCAGGCTACTACTGTGGCTTTAAGGCCACAGCAGCAGGAGTCAAACAGACTGAGGCCACCAGCTTCCTGGAGAAGAAAGTGAAGAAGAAGCTGGATTGGACCTATGAGCAGACTATAGAGGTACGAGCACTTCTACACACACTTACAGTGACACGCTGCGTACCCAGAGAGTGTTAAGAAGCTCCCTGTGCTCATCATGATTCATTGTGACATGTTCAATTGTGACATTGTAGATTATTTGATACTATGCTTTTTGCGGTCTCCTAATTCAAGAATTATTTCTTGACTGTCACTCTTCTCAAACAGACGGCGATCTCATGTCTGTCAACCGTTCTGTCCATCGACTTCAAGCCCTCAGAGCTGGAGGTGGGAGTCATCACTACACAGGAACCTAAATTCAAGTAAGAACTTCTGGGTGACAAAGTACCTCAGTGCTGTTCACAGGTTTGAGAATGAAGCAGATCACAACCTTTATAGGAATCTGACATGGATATGAGACTTTAGATTACTCATTCAGCTGGTCGGGAAACTGAGTTTTCTAAATGGATCCTTTCATGTGGATCTTGCACCAAGTTTCTTAAAAGTTCAGATATGTGATTAAGGCCCATAAAATCTCTGAAAGTGATGAAAATCAACACCTGTTCTTGTGTTTTCAGGATTCTGTCAGAGGCCGAGATTGATACTCATCTTGTGGCTTTGTCTGAGAGAGAGTGAAGAAAGTTGGCGAACATGATGTTAAAAGGATGATGAACTACAACACAAGTAACCCCCCTTCCCCCTCTCCTGCAGTTATGTCTCCTCCAGAGAGACTATGAAGGATTTGGTATCCAATACCATAACCAAAACATGAACAGTGAGAATGATTTGGTCCTTTTTACCAGGCGGCGCTGGCTCTTACCACTCATCCATCCTCTGTGGTCATAGCCAGGATCTGACTGGATGCGATTGCGCCCATATTGGCCCCTTTTGCAATTGAGGGAGATGCTGGACATTCAAAGCAACAATATACACTTCAGTCTAGTGGCTCCTTGGTTAGAGTGCCATCGTAAATGAAGCTCAACTACAGCACAGATCTTCTCTGTACCTCTGTCTCAGCATGGACTCTGTGGTCCTGCAGCTTCTTGAGTCACTGTATTTCAACAGTGCTTCCACTCTCTACTCAGGGCTGCTACGGCACGTACCTCTTAGTCTAATTTTCTACTTTAAAACCCCTCTCCCATGTCTTTGATTCAGGGTCATGTTTATGCTCTGGTCTACTTTGTGAGATCTCAAAGGAGCAATGGAGGGAATTCTGCTATCACGACAGACATCACTGTTATTATCGTACTCCTGTGGAAGTCAGCTCAGGTCAGCATCAATAAGGAGTCTCGAAACTTTTACTTCTCTCCCTTGTGTGATTTGATCCTCCTCCTCTCTGCAGCTGCTGTAAATAACTGCACTTCTATTAAACACAAGGTTTTTATCCAGCACATTTGCCTTTTCTTTCATGTGTGATTTTTTTTTATTTTTTGTTTGTTATTTGGTGCAAGTATTCTTTGTACTCTTTAAAAGCTTCCTTTTGGTTGAGTCAGTGCTGAAATGAAATCACAATCAGGGCCCGTATTCACAAAGCATTTTATCTTCCCTCTAGGAGGACTCCTAAATGACACTAAAAGTTCCTCACTGAGAGTTTTCTCTTCAAACCTTTTCACAAAGCTGCTCAGACTCTTACTGAGGAATTCAGAGAACTCTAGAACTCTTCAGCTCAAAGAAAGGGGTGGAGCTAACCCCGTCACTATGGATGATGTCATGTTCCAGGAACCACATGACTTCCTGTGCCTACATATGCATTAAATATATTGCATAATAATCTAAAGAAGTTTGTTTTAGAGCTAAAATGCTTCATGAAATACTTTTAGACCAGAAATTTAAGAGCCCTAAAATCAGGACTGACACGTCCATTATTTTAGAGTTCCTCCTAAATCAGCAAGTTAGGAGCTACTTTTAGCTTTAAGATGTTTTGTGAATAGAGGCCCTGATATCATATTCAAAGCAACGCCACTGCCTCTACTGTTTGCTGTTGTAAATTCCATTAGATTGCACATATTCCTGTTTAAACTTTGATCCAAAGTGCACCTGAAACACATTATAAATCATTTTTAAGATGTAGTGTTGTACATCTAATAATGTTAATTGATGTGAAGCAGTAACCATTTATCAAAATCGTTTATGATTAATTTAGTAATCGATAAATTAATCGATAAATAATTGATTTTTTGATTGTGTTGCAGCTCTAGTTCAAAGCAATTCTAAAATCTCTGCTGCAGTGTGTAAACATACTGAGCCTGTTTGACAGACCTGACACTTCTGCAGCAATAATTTGCTATACATTCACATAACTGCGCAAGTGTTTTGCATTGACGTCTGATATTTATTTAACTTGTGTTAAAAAAAAAAAAACTCCCTCCCTCCCGTTGCCCTGAAGTTGACTGAAGCATCCTGTTATTCAGCGGAGATTCCCTTCTATGGAGCAATGAGAGGCAGGAATGCTACGAACAGCTGAGTGTTCTGTTCCTGGGAATTTCCTGTCCCTTCCCTCCTCGCCCCTCCCGAGGAATAAAAAAAAAACTTCCTGATTTAGACCACTGAGCAATCAGCCTCATTCCACATGCAGAAAATTTCCCGCAGCCTGTCTTATCTCTTTCTGCCCGAAAACATAAAGGAGGAGGAACTGTGTCGCAAGCTCCAACAGGTCAGCAGTTCCTCATTCTGTAGAGACGTGTTGTCCAGTTATGAATCCTTTCCTGCATGATCGGCGTTATATAAAAAGAAGAGGCCAGTCAGAACTGAAACTCAGCTGTCATGCTTCCACTGAGGTTTTTATAGAAGCACAGACACACTGACTGCTCCAGAGAAGCATGTGACCAGAGTACTTTCCCGTATAATTACAGCTTTGTTACATTGTCAGGCACTGTTGACGACATGCTGGGTTCTGCATGGTTTTATATCATAATGTTACCAAGTTTATGGTGTTTAATGTAAACATCATTGTCCAAAGTTAGTGCTGGAGTTGCCATCCAGGAGTTTTCCCACTCACCTGCCATCTGTTTCTCTTTAGGACTCCACAAATACACTCACGCAGGTTTTTACTGTTAAATATGAGTGTTTTTAATTTAACTGGAGTGTGCTGGACTGTTTGCATACATTACAACCTGCTCAACTCTAAACATTCACAGCTTCCATAAAAAATACATCTTTTTATACACAGCATTTACAATATCATACAACAGAGCTGTTGCAGGTTCATCTGTGTGGAGGGATGTTTTTGTGACAGATGAGACACAGAATACAAGCAATCCTTGAGGCGTAAAGCAAACCCATTCCAACCAAACGTGACATATATTCACATCTCAGCCAGTATTCGCTCTCCTGCAGCCCCGGAGCAGATTTCTTATTTTTGGTTTATTTAAACATCAGTCTGATTTTTTGGATCCTCCTCTTGCAGCTGCCTGTCCATCCGTTCAGTCAGCGCTCACGCCGGCGCCATGTCACCCACGCCATCAGCTCATCTGACGTCATTGCAGGAAGCAGCAGACATGCTGAGCCATTTCTCATCATCACGACCTCCTGTCTCTGTAACTTCCCCTCTTTCTCTCGTTTCCCCACTAGTGTCCGTTCCACTGAATGTCGTCATAACTCACCTACAAAACACAGAGGACAGGAAAGCGGTTACAAATCAGCCTGAGAGAAGAAAAAACACCACGCAGGGTGCAGGGTGAATTCAGCGTTTTCAACACACACACACACCTCCTCGTCAGACTCCTGGTCCTCCTCTGCCTCACTGTCGTCTGATTCACTTTCGGGCAGCTCCCTCAGGTCCGGCTGCGTCAGTGAGAACAGTTCTTTTCTGATGTCGTCATTGTCGCGACCATATGTGAGATGGTAGGGAGTGTGACCTCCGCAGGTAAGAAGGTTAGGATCCGCTCCTTTCTTTAGCAGTAGTTTGACCAGTGAGAGATTCTGCTGGTCCACAGCCAGGTGGAGGGCACCACGACCGTTACGCTGCTCCTGTGAGACGGAGAGAAAACACTTCATCAGGAAAAAAACTCATAATATCACAAAGGCTGCTTGTCCCTTTGTTATAACACCATATCTATTATACAAGTATAAAATGTAAACGTGTTTTATTTACCTTTGCATTGATGTCAGCTCCTAAATCCACCATGTTTTCCACCAATGAGAGGAATCCCTGAACTGAGGCCAGGTGGAGGCAGTTCTGACCTGTGAATATAAAGTTAGATAAGAGTTCAAGTCTAAATTAAAGTCATCTAATGTTCTATTTGGAGCCTCAGCATCTGACATTTTCAACTTTGTACTAGACGGGTTTACCCCAAGATGTGGGGCATGAATATCTGTGGTAATTCTCTTTCATAAATGTTTCCTTGTCTTCACTAAAGTGCTCTGGGTAAATGGGGCGAGCTCAGCATGATCCTTATCAAAGATACGAACAATGGCGTCTTATCTGATTCCATGCACGATTGCTCAGGAATTTCTTTCACTGCTTTAAAATCTGATGTTCAAATATTGGTAAAACTTCAGAACTTGAGTCAATCACCGATTTTAACATGTGCATTAAACAGCCAAATCACAACAACGAATGTAAACTTCTCACAAAGACTGAAGTGAGATAAGAGGAGGAACAGAAAGCAAACTTTCACACATCAGTTCAGAGATGCTCACCTTGGTAGTTGCAGGCAGCCATCACTTTGTGTAAGTGCTCTGGCTGACAGTTCTGTGTGATGACGCTGAAGCACAAGAGGTTACCATGGCGGCACGCGATGTGAAGAGGTGTGTCCCCGCTGTCGTCCACCAATGTGGGATCGCAACCGGATACAAGGAGGCGCTGGCACACATCCGCCTGGTTCGTTATTACAGCTAAGTGGAGAGGAGTCTGATAAAGAGAGAAAATACAGGTGAGATCCTGAGTCAGCTGGCATTTCCATTATTTCTAAGTGATTATAGACTTAGTGTGTGTTTGTAATGGATACAGGTGTAGAGGACGATGCTCTCGTGTACCTGTCTCTGATCATTTTGTGTGTTGAGGAAGTCTGTGTTCCTGGACACGTCTATTATTTTCCTGATGTAGTCCTTTGCCTCGTGGATGATGGCCAGGTGGAGCAGCCTGCAGAGGGGCAGAGGAAAATAAGGGACCTGTTAAAGTTTACGTACACAATACAAAGTAATCTACCAGCCTGAGACAAAGGAAACCAGGTACTCTTTGACACATTGTCAGTCAATCTTTTGACACTTATTTTTCTGTTCTTACCATGATCTCCTGTTACAATGTTTGAACATTGAGATTTTCTTTTTCTAAGCTATAGGTGAAGTCAAAGTCCTTATAAACCTTTAAGTTTTACATTAAAATGTGTTCATGCACTAAAAAACAAACACATTTCTTTCTCTGATTCTTAAAACTTCTGGATCCCAGAAAAAGTCACAAGTTCCTTAAGTTTTACAGTCAAAGACTCACTTATTTTCACTTTTGTTTCCTTAATACCGAGACCGTTAGGCTGTGTGGAAGCAGTTATTTACACACATATGTGTAAAAAAAAAAACAAAACTGCACAACATGCATGCTGTTATGAACATTAAAAAGCGTGTAGAATTTTAAAGTAGAGTTTTCACAATTTTGTGCAAAATGATGTAGTTTTCTGACTGATTTTCTCTCACTGTAATATGACCCGTTCAAAAGCTGCTGTTCCTCAAATGTACATCACTACAACATAGTTCAGGCTTCATGAGTCTGTGGTCACGCTGTTCATCTGTGACCCTGCAGCACATCATCTGTTGCACGTGAGGCAGCGGTTAACAGACCGAACAGAAAAAAGAAACAATAATTCACAAGTTCAGTTTTACTCCTCTTTATTTTAGAAAAGAAATAAGCCGCAGACACATATTCCATAGCGCAGTTTCTCCTTCCACCTCCACAGCCTATCTTTTATGTAATTTAAGGTACTTTTTTCCTCCTTCTCGTTTCACGGGAGCGCGCTGTGGTTGGATTTCTTGGCGGCGCGCCTGGGACTTTCCCAGTCTGACCCGCGGCCATAGTAGATCCCCCTCCTGATAATAACCTTTTGTTTACGTCCAAAACCACCGTGTCCTACAACAGCTAAGGCCATTATCAAACCTTACCCACGCTCTGCATTCCCAACACTGTACTAGTGTACTTTTACATGCACTAATGCTTAAAATTACACCCACTGTGGACTAAGTTAGGCTCGGGCCTGTGCATTGTAATGACAGGCTAGAGGAACAAACACACACACACACACACACACACACACACACACACACACACACACACACACACACACACACACACACACACACACACAGGAAAAGGGATCAAATTACCTCACAGACTTGGGCCTACTCGAGCGTTTCTATCGTTAATTCTCCGCATACCCACACGTTGTACGTTATTTCTTGTGTAACTTACGTGTCGCCGTCCTCCGTGGTTTGTGTTTTCCATTCGTGCAGCTCTCCGGTTACAGCGTGGGGCTTCTGGTGCTTCGGCGGCTCACATTCCACCTGGAGCCGACGGATCTCGGCCGCCACAGCCTGGTACTCCTCTTCTTTCAGCGAGTCCAATCCGCTGTCGAGCCGCTCATCCGTGGATTGAACCGGTTTCCCTTCTTTAGACTCCCGGCTGTAATCCATTTGGTTTAATATACTGGTCCTGTGGAGGTCCATTGTGGTTGTTGTTTCACACTAGGAGCGTTTGGTAGTCTGCTGTCTAGTGGAGCTGTACTGCACTGTGTAAATGCCCTCTATGTGGCTGCAGCGGGGCGGAGCTAACAGCTAGGTGGGGGATTTCCAAGCTGTCACTTAGAATAACAGCATACAGATTGCTGGCTCCAGGAGGGGATTTCTATTGAGGCACATATAAATACACTTCTCAGTCTGTCACCCAGAGAGCTAAGTCATTTTGCAGGCCCCATTTGCTGCATTTGAAATACACATGTGTGCAGTATTTCAGTCTTGTTCAAAGAATTTGGACGTCATAATGGCATGTTTTTCCACCAGTCATTTACTATTTTTAGAAAGCAAATAAAAGAAGCATACATTTCAATAGGACAAAAACATGTAACACTGCGCCTACAGTAACATACTCATTCACAACCGGTCTGCACAAGGATTATTTCACCAGCTTTTTATATGATTCTTGTGTACGGTGGCTCAGAGAGCTCACAGCACTGCAACATAAGAAAGCACATGCAAAAAGACAAAACACAAGCAAACTAAGAAAACATCTTCATCAATTTGACAACGTATGCAGCACTGAGAAAACATGCTGCAAAGACCACAACACAGCGGACGTGTTTCCAGAGGACACTTAAATGTGATGCACATGTCCTGACATGCTTGTTGTTGATGTGGATTTTGAGTCACAGCCTTATTAAGGTTCTCTTTCTGTCAGTGGTGTTGGAAAATGAGATAAAAGGTAAGTGCTTTTGATTTAGTTTAACATTTTAAACGCATGATTCAAATATTAATACTGGCCAATTATGAATGTGTGCATCATTTTTAAGTGTCCTCTGGAAACACTTCTGTTGTGGTCTTTGCAGCAAATTTTCTCAGTGCTTCAGGTGTGTTGTCAAATTGATGAAGCTGTTTTCTTAATTTGCTTTTGCATTGTCTTTTTGTATGTTCTCTCTTAAGTTGCAGTGCTGTGAGCTTCAGGGCCACCGTAGCCTGGGACCAGAGCAAGAAAGTCACAAGCACTTTAAACTGTCTGATCAAAGATAGAAGTTTCCAACACTTGCAGATCAACCTGGCCAAAAGAAAAGGGAAGAAATTAGCTTCAGTTACACATCCAAGAAACTAAATGTTTATCTCACAAAAGATGAGACCCTTTAATCCAAGATATGAGAATAGGATGTATAAATATATTTTTTATTTTGTCAGGGTATTTTGCACACACTTGACTTTGTGATGGATACATGGAAAGTCCTTAAAGTGCCCCCGCTGAACCACTTCATTGGAGGAAATGTTGCTCAGCAGACCCTCTGGGTTGTGAGGTGGGAGGACCTGTGACAAGCGGTGGGCTGCAGCATGCACAGGACTTTCCTCCAAATCTTTAGCTGTGACTGCAACGTGTTTATTACACAATGAACATAATGTGAAGTTCACACCAACAAACCAGAAGACCTGATTTACATGGTTCAGTGGTATGACATACTGCCAGCTAAATACCTCCTGAGAGTGCAAAATAATCGGTGTGGAAATAAAGCCTATATGAAGAAAAGAACACAGCACTGAAACATGTATGATCACAGAACAACAACCTTTTAAAGCTATATTTCTGCGTCTTTTAAAGTGAAAGGTCTCCACACGTTTTTTATTTCTTTTTTTATTGTTTTGTGTTAAAAAAAAACAAAAAAACAAACAGTGTAAACAGACATGAGCACTACTAACTTCTTTGTGAAGGCTGACTGCTGATAACTCCTTATTCAAAATAGAAACATTAAACACTCAGTGTGTTTTATCAAATTTGTATTCACATTTCTTTTTAAGCTATAGTAATTTCATTATTGTATTTGTAGGCATAACATATTTTTTGACTTACATCGTCAGCTCTGCAGATGTCTTAAACCCAGCGTTAAAGACGCCTGTCAAGGCTGTGTTTGTTTTAGAAACCTTGTTATGATATTTGAATCTTCAGCTCTTTAAACCACAGACATTAAAATAAAAAGAAATGTCTCGTGTTTTTGCTGTGTCTGTTGATATTTTGTTTTGGTGCATCTTTGCTCTTTAGGCACTGAGGTCATAGTTTAGAAGTCCTTCCTGTGTTCCTGACATTGTGCCATCTGTTTCTAAACTTAGTGAACGGTGCCACTGAGCTGAGGATTAAACTGATTCTGTGACAGTGCCTCTAATAACTGCAGGATCAAGTCTCTCATTCATTTCCTTTGCAGATAAAGTGGAAGGACTCCAAGTTCTGGATAAGGTCGCGAGACTTTGCGAGGCCCTGACCTACCTCTTTCAAAACAAACATCCAGTTGAACGTGATGTTCTGGAGGCCTGAGGGAAACTCCAGGCTTGTTTTGCGTGCCATTGTTCAGTCTGTGTGACCAGTCTGACAGGGAAGCTCAGGCTGTGCTTTCCGTACGTTATCACTGTCACGTTAGCAGCTGTGCATGGTAACATTTGAGCACTGTGCTCATGGAATACCACACACATGATAATGTGGAGTGTCTTCATCACGGAGCAGAATCCTTGTAGTAAATTCAGCATTGTGACAGTTCATTGAAGCGTTTAACATGTTACAACAGGTTGAATTTAGATATACTAAACTGTGCAACAACTGTGGTAAAGACAGCATGAATGGGACAAACAGCGTGTTTTAAACATATTCTGTGTGCAGTGTGTTGATCACAATCAGCTCTGAGGCTGTGGGAGAGCAGGACCTCTGTTTGAACCAAAAACAAAACAAACGAAAAAAAAAGGCAGCTGAATGGAGGAGAGGAATGCACGCAGCAGGCTGGGAGTCCACATGATCTCTGCTGGTTAACTTTGCAAACTGTAAACTTTCAAAAAGTCATCTATCAAACATGTAGAAAATTTGCCTCATTTGAAAATATTTTATTTTCAAATATGAAGTTTATGAATGTGTTTTATCATCTTTTTACTTCACGTTGTCTCTGATGCTGTTCAAGCCGAGCATTGATTGAGGACCTGAAAACCTGATATCTGAGCATGCTAAACATATGAAGGAGACATTTATGCATGTGTACACTGATACTGGGCCATGTTAAGGACTGCCTTGACCCCTGCAACAATCATACCTGGATCACATGTAGTTACAGAAAAAAAAGAATCCTGCTCTGGGACCAAAATGATTTCAAGAATAGTGATATCATTTATGATGGATGCTGACATGAGGAATCAGACCTGTCATTCAGTCACAAAGCAGATATGAGGGGACGATATGATTGTATTAACTCAAACTGAATCATTTTTACTATAAGAACAGCCAGATGAAACCAGCACAGCTTGACAAAAGTAGACGGTCCAGAATGATTCAAGATTCTTTCTGTTTTTGTTTGAGTCATCAACGCTTTCCCAAATGACACATCGGATTGTGATTGAACTGAATAACCAAGGGAAGGGGGGGTTGTTATGGAGTCTGATGAGATCTGTCCTCACGTGGTTCATGAAAAGGAGGACTTACCTGAATGTCAAGCTTTGATTTCACATATTTTTACCGTCACTCATTTCTTACAAAACTAAAACTGTGAAGTAAAATATTTTACTGTATTTTGTGGTACTTTTTAAACAAGGCAGACACTCACAGTGTCATCTTCATGTTAAAGTTCCAGTTTTCGCTGGTTTTGAACCAGAAATTCACCTTCAGAAGCAAAAAAGGTCGTCCACAAAATCGGAAATATCTCTTTTGTAATTTAAATGCCTGTCAACACACTGAGGGTGTCAAATCAGACTATTAACAGCCTGCTCGAGAAACAGCCTCATGAAATACTTTTTTCCCCACAGCTAATATTCCCTGTTTTTGACCTTTAACTGTTCAAAGTAAGCAGGTTGAAAGAAAAGGATTTCATGTGTTCATTTTTTTATTATTCATGTGTTGGCCTCTTTTATGATTCTATTATGTCTGATTAATATTTTGATATTACTAGATTATTATATTATACGCTTATATTAACAGACTGAATGAATGAATGAAAGCAAAACGTACAGATATTTTTATAGCTCTCTCATCTATTAGCTTTCATCTGTCAGGAAAAACAGGGAAAACCCTGATCCCTCGACAGGTGAAACACATGGTAGAGATGTAAATAAGGTGTCATGTTGCTTTAACACCAGGTGTTAGTATTCTTCTTGGACTGGGACGCTTCCCTATCCAGGTTATTGGACTAACACTGCTAATATATCTACACAACTGAAGAAGATTTTTCCTCACAACATACTGCTACAGCTCACATAAGCATGAACTTGACCTGTGTGGGAGTTTATTTAATGTTGCCAGTTTATTCAGTGTTGTTCTGTAACAGTGACTTTATGTATGATGTGAATTTTGTGTAGAAGTATTTGATCAAAATCACGTTCCAGCTTTGAAATGAAAGTCATGGCTTCCTCACTGTGTGCTGCACTATTTCTGCTCTGAGCTCTTTATATAACAGAGGCTGTTCTATAAATCTGTGCCTGAATGCACACCTGTATGTACAGAATCTCTACACATTTGCATATCTCTGTGGGAATCCCTGAGCTTTCTGGACATGAGCAGACATGCGCTTAGACTGACTCATTATGAATCAGCAGCAGCCTCAAACGAGTTTACTACAATTAAGGTGAAAGGCCAGAGTAAAAGATGACTCATCAGATCTCACAGTCTAATCACATGACTGTAAAGACCAAAAGCATGACGAAGACAGAAACCCCCAAAGAAGTCTTGACCACTGCAGGGATTTCTTTCTGTTCCTCACCTGTCTCTGTACCTGCTTCTTCTTTTCAATACTTCCTGCTTTAGACTTCAGACTGATTCTTGTCAGGCCGGATCTGTGCTCAAGGATTTTACTGTCACACAGAGAAAATACCTGGAATACTTTGAGTCAAAAGGAACAATACTACAACCCTATTTCCAATGACGTTGGGACGTTGTGTAAGAATGTGAATAAAAACAGAATACAAGGATTTACACAATTTACAATGATTCGCTGATCTTTACGTTTTCACTGCTTTATTGAAACAATTTGAAATAACTTAGAAATTGAAACAATTAAGTTTCAGCAGCGAAAATCAACAAACAAAAGAAGAGAGTGGTCCAAAAACAATATGGCTCTCTCCTGTCCAATAAGTCACTCCTCACACCTGTCCCTCACGCCTCTATATCACCTCCCAGACAGCAGGGCAGAGAGCAAAAAGTGGTATCTGGTATGCCACTTGCAGCTGAGTGGAATATACCAGTCCATATTGGAATATTCCATTTTTTAAAACTGGCATACCAGTTGCATCACTCCTCTAAGACTGGTATATTCCATTTTCTGACCCTTCAATTTTATTATTTATTTATTTATTTGACGATATGATTTCAGCAGTGATGAAAAAAAACGTATTAACAACATAATAATGTGGTCTTTCAGTGTTGTTTTCATGTATATTTAGATGTGTTCATACATTGTAATTTAAGTGCACAGCAGCTGAGGAGAAAATCAGAGTTTCTATTTTTCTTTCACACCGATGTGATAAATAGAATCAGTTTGGATACAAAGAATGTTTCCTCTAACCATATTTTATTGTTTCTGTTTGTAGCTGCCTTTGAGGCTAAATACAAACAACAGCCTGGGCTTGGTGAAGGAGGCTTTGGACACAGGCACACACACACACACACACACACACACACACACACACACACACACACACACACACACACACACACACACACACACACACACACACACACACACACACTTTTCTTTCTGTAGGTCACGATCAAACACATCTCTCAGTCCACCGTTGAGCTCACTCTGCTGGTAATTTGTTCTTTTCAATCATTTAAATTTATAAAATATCAGCCTGCTTCCTTTTTCTACACACTTTAAAAAATGTCTTTTATGACCTTAAAGTTGAAACTTTTACTTTTTTATGTGTTTGCACAACTCTGCTCATCCTTTTCTCTCCTTTCTCTCTTTGTCTGAAGAATCAAGATGGAAGTGATCAGGAAATCCCTCTAGAGGTGGCACTTCACCAGAAAGTCCAACACACAGATTCAGGACCAGGTGCAGCCGTGACCCTGCTGGACTGGTTCGATCTGGAGCAAGAACTGATTCTTGATCTGGAGAGACCAGACCCCTTCATGGATCTGGTGGATTATATGTATCTTAGAGGTCACATCCCAGAGTGTGAAGCTAAAGTAAGTATTTATTCTGCAGTGTTGATCTTTTTTTTTTTTTTGCAGTGAACGTGCCGTTTAATCTCTATTTATCTCTCTTCCTCCGTCAGATCATTGCTAAACAACTGGTGGACGCTCTGATAGAAATGGAGTCCAGAGGAGTTTTCCACAGGGACATCAAGCCGGAGAACATCCTCATTGAAACCGGCTCTGATGTCCCTCGTGTGAGGATCATCGATTTCGGCTGTGGGACATATATGTCAGAAGGGTTTTACACCAGGGCAAAAGGTAAGCTGTCCTTCACTGATAATCATCCTTTTCTATGGAACTACCAAACATAGTTCATGTCTCAGTCCTCTTCATCTGTCCCTCACCTCTAACCTGTGTCTCTTTGTCTGTCCCTGTGTGTGTTATAGGGACCCGTATGTACTTTCCCCCTGAGCTCTAGAGAAACAGATGCTTCAGAGCCAGACAGACCACCGTCTGGCAGCTTGGTGTCATGATGTACGAGATGCTCCATGGAGATCTGCCCTTTGAAGACACTGATGACATCATGTATATGGAGCCACAGTTTAACAACAGTCCTTCCATCTGTAAGTCATCTACACCCATATACATATGCAAAGTTAGACCCTCATTGAGTGCAGTGTTTGAATTGAACCATAATTCTTCTTTTGTGTTTCCAGGCTGCCAGAACTTTGTACAGGGCTGCCTTACCAAAGACCCAGAGACCAGAGCCACCCTACAGAGTCTGAAGGGACACCCTTGGCTGGACTCGTTGTAAACAAATCTGTAAATAATTGTGTAAATAAAGATGTAAATAAAGCATTTTTGACCAGTAGTAATGATAAAGGCTGCATGGTGGTGTAACAGTCAGTGCTGCAGTCTCACAGCAAGAAAGTCACTGGTTCAAATCCCAGGAGCCTGGACAGGATAAGAGGTAGACGATGAATAAATGAATGACTGCTCATCCTGTCCTGTCTGGAGATTGAGAAGTTCTAAAAGGCCCTTTATGGTGATATTCACCCATTTCATGACAGTTACAACATCAAACAGGAATTCCAATCCCTTCTCATAATAACATATGAATGCTTTTACAAAGGGACTAAAAGATTTTAACTGGTTTAAAAAAGAAATCATGACTTTTTTTTTTTTTTACTTCACAGTTTCTTACAGCTTTAATACACTCAAACTTCTGCAGTTCTGTCAAATTGCTTGCTGAAACAATCTAAATCCTCTTTTTATTTGAGTAATGCCACATGTTAATATTTTACCATTCTTAGTTAAATTGAAGACTTTTGAATTATTGTGCCACAGTTTGTGCTAGTCATACATTCAAGTAAGCTCTTGCGATGGATTTATTTCCCGCTGTGTGCAGAATAACTTGGGGGGTCAGGACAGAAGTTATCTGTCATTACGTTGCACTTCTGTTTCTAACTCATTTGTTGTTGCTCCTGAATCTTGCTTAGTCTGCTTCAGTGAGCTTTGGGATGTTACACAGTCAGCAGTACTGACTTCCCTTTTGCTGAAGCCAGTTTTCAGAACACAGTTGGTAATAAACAGATGTTGAGTTATGATAATGCCAATGAGTTATTTAGTGTCTTCTGTCTGCTAGAAATAAAAAAAACAACATCAGATAGGTAGAATCATTTAAAAATCTTAGGGATGGATTTAGATTCACAGCTCAGCTTCAATAAACTTAAGAAAAATTAAAAAACAGTTAAAACCAATTAGCTCTCTCTTTTATTCAGTAGATCATACATCTCACATAGCTGCTTGTTGGTTTTACAGGTAGAGCTCTGAACTGGTTCAGGTCCTACCTGTCTGAGAGGTATTTTAAAGTAAAAATTGGTGACTGTGTCTCTTCTTGTGCCCCCCTTGACTTTTAAAAAGCATGTCATATCTTACCATCTGGATGCAGACGACACTCAGATTTACCTGCAAATAAAGAAAAATGATGGCAGCTCTATTAAACAGCTGCTTGTCTGTTTTAAAGAAATGAAAGACTGGCTGGCCCTGAGCTTTTTAAATTTAATGGAAAAAAAAAACTGAACTGATCTGTTTTGGCCCTCGTGGAGCCCATGAGGCACCTCTCAGGGACCTGGACCCTCTTTTACCTTATTTTAAACCCACAGTTTTAAATCTTGGTGTGTTAAATCTGCCCTGGCTCTGAAGTTGTGGAGAGTACAGCCATTCAAAATTAAAACATCCCACATCCTACCGACTTTTGGATTGTGTCTTAAAACTCATTTTTATTCATTGGCTTTTAATCCAGTGTGAGAGTTGTGTGATCTCTGTCCTTTTGTCTTTTATGGTCCTCACCCCTGTGTTTTTATGGCTCTTACTTGTGTTTTATGTGTTTTTATTTTATTTTAATTGTTTTCTTGATGTTTCTGTCCTGACGTCCCATAGGTATTTAAATAAAGTGGATTGGATTGGGTTATTAGAAACTGAGTCTCGTAGTAAAAATCACGGCATTATTATCAAGAACTAACTTTTGTTTAAAAACTGACCTTGTTTGGAAAATTTTTTATGGATTTCATCATCTCCTGAATCTCCACAAATAGTAATTTTAACTATTGAGGATCTAAATTTGGACCATCAGCTTTCTCCTTTAAGGGCTGTGGAAGAATTTACAAACTGAAATAAAATACATTATATATTTAAAACAATAGAGTTGAGTTACACTGAGTGTAGAATGTATTATGACATTTGCTTTTGTTGTATCTTAATATCTGTGGTTGTGTTTGGATATTGATCATTGTGTCATACATCCATTTATGTATGCCCAGAGTGAATGAGTCAGGATCAGAGAGCATAGTTGGTTCACTTATTACTGTGAATCAGTAGCAAATACTTAATCAACCAGACTATCTTGTCATCCTTTCTCAATCTTTAGAGACAGATTAGAAAGTGGTAACACACCAACAGCTATTCCAGTTTTTGCTCATCCAACCACTGCAGTTTTTTAAGGTTTTGTTGATCACCTTACTGGTAAAATAACTCTCTCAGGTCATCATATCATGTGAGGTGGGACTCAGTTTCTTCCACTTCATCCAAACCAGACTGGAGCATTGAAATGGCCCGAAGAAAACCAGATCATAAGTGATCCTATCTTATCTGATTAAAAACAGCATTCCATAAAGTCAGCTTTTTATTTGAATTGTATTTCATTTATTTATTTATTTATTTATTTATGAATTAATATATTTATTTATTTATTTATTTATTTGCTTGTTTGTTTGTTTGTTTAAACTATTATGATGCCAAAAATCTCTTGTAAAGGGACAGCTAAAGACACTGCCTGAATGTTAATGACCATTCATCATTCCCTTTTTCCAAAAAATGAAAAAAATAAAAGAAAGAACGAGTGAATGAATGAATGAATGAATGAATGAATGAATGAATGAATCCTCTGGAAAGCACTGTACTGCTGCAATCTGCTCGTTTTATATATTTGAGGTACATCATTGTGTGCAGTTAAAACATCAAAGCTCCTCAGAAACGTGGGTGTGGTTCATGTTAATTATCCTGTGTGAGCCCAAACAAGGAACAAAAGCTGAACATCTGTAAAAGTTGTAAACTATCAGTTCCATTCTTTGTATTTCAACCATGCTGATTTACTTCATCCCTGTCAAATGAAATAAAAATCCACATAGATAAGAACACTGAGTTTCTATCTGGGTGCACAGACAGATTTTACACTGACAAACACTGGAAGCCAAGGTGTCAGCAACAAAAGCATGGGGTGAAAGAGGAGAGTTTGTTTGTGAGAGTGGAGTCTTTTTCTTTTGCTGTGGAAATCTCCACCACTAGATGGCGATAGATGACCACTTCTGACCTCCTGAGTGGTTTTAACTGTGAAGGAGCACAAAGAGTTTCATGAAGTTGTGGTTTGGAGAGTTGATTTGAAGACTTTGACATGTTGGTGAACTGAGCATGTAGGAACATCTTGGGCAGCCAGTCTTAGTTTGTTTTCAGTTTACCAGTGAGGAAGCAGCGATAAAACACTCAGTGTTATAGATCTATCCTCACCTTAAAAAATGCTTGTCAAGTTTCTTGAAATAGAATAATGTGTTAATACAGGCAAATATTTCTTTCTCCCACTAGCAGACTTTTTTTTACTTGTTACAGGCAATTCAGACCTCATTTTTTATCCTTTCATATCTTGAAATGACATGTTTCTGGACTAGTCAGGTGAATGTGGCTCGTATAAAAGCGCAAATTTTTACTCTGAATGAGACAAAAACACTTGCTCAGATTCCTTTTTTGCAGTGAAGAGAATACCAAGCAAAGAGAGAAGCAAAACAGAGAAGAACAGAGGACTGAGACAAGATAAAATGGGAAACAACAAAAGGGAACACAAGCAGTCCCTTATCTCTCTCCTCTCATGAGCCCTTAACCCTTCTGGCCTTTCATACAATGTCCTTTTTGTATGACTCTTCACCAGCTGATGGCTGTTTTCTGTGTGAGGAGATTTGACAGTGACAATTTAATAAGTGAGAACAAAAAATCTAAACACAAAACCAAAACCATAACCATCTTATTCAGCTAATCATACATGTAAAAAGAAAATGAAACTAAGAAAGGAGTGGTGAAAATCTGCACCATTTTTCTGACAGAGATTTGGTTCTATATTTGGTGCACACTCACAATACACTGTCAGTCACGACTTGGGGCACAGAAAGCTCTCACAAGACATGTAACAGACAAACAGACAAACAGACAGACAGACAGACAGACAGGTTGTATAATACTGCAGTACTTAAAAGCTTGTGACTGAGGAGCACAGATCAATAGAGTCATTTTCAGCAGTCTGAAGGATTATCCACCTCACTGCACTCTGATGCCACACACACACACACACACACACACACACACACACACACACACACACACACACACACACACACACACACACACACCGCATGTCCTCCAGTGAACAGCGTCCTCAGACTCTCTGTGGATCTATATTTTGACAGACCATCGACTGAGAACATTTACCCTGTTCTTTAACCACTAACAGCTTCCTGCTCTGACTTGTCCTTCGTTTTTTCCTCATTTTTTTCTTGGATGAAGTGATTAATTTCTTCAAACTTACAGTAGAACTCTGTGTCCACTTTATCTTTCTTAGAAACACATAACTGAAACTTTGAAAAAACAATATCTATACAGTCATTTATTGAAACGTTTATGTTTAGCAATATTTGTCATACACAAAATAACATTTTTACATCACTGCATACTGGATCAGTAAAGTTACTGAAGTTAATATTTCGCAGAAATGCAAAGGATCTGACACTCTTAACCTTCATGAGTCTGCATCTTAACAATGAGGAGGTAAACATCTGAATGATGAATCCACATTTATTGGCAAGACTTTGAATATTTATTTGAATTTCTGTCTGATTTTTTTTTTCCCTGAAGGATGTGAGCTTCATTACAGTGAAAGGAACGGTGACAATGAACCCACATGATGATTAAAAATCGAGGCCAATCAGTCGCTTGTTAACTGTTTCAGTCAGTCTTGTTAATAAAGGTTGAATCCAGGTCAAGGTTTCCTCTCTGCAGGAGACCTAAGCAGCTGACAATTACAGTGAAAAACAAGCAAAAGAGGATCCTTAAAGCTTGATCCTTAATTAGATTTTAGTGTTGGACTCTCTGCCACCCATGACATTTCTATTCCCATTTCTAGTCCCCAGGCGGCCCTCATAAAGCCAACAGTCCGGCCCTCGAGCTCGTTCTCACGCTCATCCTCCTTGATTGATTTCCAGGGAGCGACGCCGCCTGGCCTCAGCTCACTGGCCGAGCTATAGAGCGTCTGGCCCCGCGCAGAGGGGGTCGGTGAGCCCGGGGGGAGAGGATGGAGGGATGGATGAATCTCCATCCGATCTCTTATCAGCCAAAGCAGCTTCGTGGGGGGAGGACGGGTGTGAATAGTCCCCCCTTTCTTACACACATACACGCACGCTCACGCGAGGAGAAGATCACCATCTCCTCCTCTGCCTTTCATTCATGCTGCTCTGGTGAGGCGATAACACACACACACACACACACACACACACACACACACACACACACACACACACACACACACACACACACACACACACACACACACACACGCAGAGAGGGTAATGTCAGAAGCTTCCCACCGTCACCAACAAAGAGAGACAATCAGACACTTCAGTGGGACACAAACGGTCATTAGTGCCCCTATAAAGATATGATCTGGATCTGTGTCCCCACGGGAGCCTTTTCTAATTACAGCACACATCAAATCATGTTTCCTTTTTTAAAGCATCTACGTTTCAGTGTTTAGAGACATTCTGACAGCTCTTAAAAAGAAAAGATCAGTGCCAATGAGAGAACAAAGGTTTCACTTTATTCTCACTCCTAATAAGGCTGATTGCACTTATAATAGGCCTAATCTAAACCGCTGTAAAATATCTTTTACCCTAAATAGGGGTTATTCAGTTATGTAATTAAAGTGATGACATCCTATATTTGATACTAATTATTTAAAAATAACAAAGAAATTCTACAAAGTTTACAAGAGTCTAATAAACACCAGCTGGTCAGACAGTTTAATGTCATAACAACCAAACTGACCTGTCATTAACATACACACTGCATTAATCAGTACTCCAAAAAATAACTTCATACAATTATAACAGCACCAAACACATTGACAGTCCCATGAGCTTTTGCTTGGATGTATTTTACAGTATACACTCAACTGCTTACTTGTAAAACAAATGGCTACTATAATGTTTTATTATAAGGACAATATATCCAGAGGTCAACACTAAGTCTGTGAAGATAAAATAAAAAACTGGAGTCAACCTAAAGAAAGAAGGTAACCATGAAACGACACATTTAGCCATCGTTAGACAGAGGAAGAACCAAAACAAAACAAACAAACAGGAAAAAAAAGAAAAACAATACATTTCAAAAAAGTAACAGAAAGATTGAGTCACAGAATGAAATGGCCATATAAAAGTAAAACGTTCAAATATCTTATTTAAAATCTGTAAATATACATTAAGAGTCATGTTTCAAATGAAGTGTAGGGAGAATTCAGGTATTGGCTTGAACCCCCCTGTAGTTTTAACAGGTTGAGTACAAAAAAAAAAAGAAAAAGAAAAGAAAAGAGTGATGGAATCGATACTTATGGGGCTCTGGTTTGGTCTTGTGGTTTAGTCTGTTGTCACCATTCCCACATGGTATTTCTCACCTGGTTTCCTGCTCCGTCCCATTCTCTCAAAATAAAGGCATCAATATAACTTTGAAAATAGAAAATAAATAGATGCTGATGTGTTTATTTTTTAATTGTATTTATTTATTAAATTTTATTTATTTTTTGTCAATGGCAAAAACAAATGAGATAAGCAACAAGACTGATTGAAACCACTGCAAGAGGGCTGGTGCCAGACTGGTTGATGACAGCAGGCAAAAACTGTGACACAAAAGTGACACATTTGGCCCTTAAAAGAAAGTAGACGCTTCTTTTTTTGGTCAGAGTTCAGTCACCATACCTTAGTATATACAGGACAAGATCAGCAATTGATAATGTGTACATCTTCCCACACAAAGGGCATTAAATAGGTGAGAAGCTGAAAGTTTCCCACAGCAGCTTTAAGAAACAAACTCACATTTCTGTCCTGACAGATAATGTAAAGCAAGGTGCTGAGTTCTTGCTTCAGAAACATCTTCAAAATCACACCACAAAGTTTGTGACATCAAGCACAGTCGGTATCAAACAGGAAGTCGACCCCAAAGGTAGAAGATAAGAGAAATTGTGTACGCTCTGACTTGATTTCAGTACATTTTGAATGTATGAGATATAGCTGATAAAAAAAAATACAAATAGGAAATAGGTTCAGTAAAGAAACTCATTGTGATCGAAACATGGTTTTAATTTTAAAACAGGAAATTTTCTTATTGTCTCACATGATCTAACATGATTTGGTGAATTGAGAGAGCATGATTATAACATTAATATGCTGGAAAATGATGCATTAGTGTTTTCATATAACCTGGTTTAAAGGAGGAACTCAACATCAAATTTATATCAGTACAGAGCCAGAGAGATGTAAACTAAAATCAACTTTGAAATATAGGCTGCAGAAAGTGGTCCCATCAGACATGCTTGAAGGGAAACGGAGCGACAGATGATGAATCATAGCTTTGCAAGAAATGTTGTTAATTAAGAGACTGTGAAGGTTAAATACATGCCTGGACTGAAAATACAGTCTGTTCCCCATTTTAAACACTTTGGATAAGAAAATTGATAGCATAAAGTAACCATAAGGCATTTGCATAATAAGGAACTTTCACTGTGACGTATTCTTGGAAATTTTTCATAAGTGATCAGAGCAAAGGTCCACACGATTGAAACGTTTCCCAAATCTTCCCTTTATATATATATATATATATATATATATATATATATATATATATATATATATATATATATATATATATATATATTCTACTAAATTTCCTTGTCAGCTATGAGGTAAGGGCTGCTTATCGGAATTAAGTCTAATTATTACACACACACAGTGTGTGAGAGAGGAGAGTTTAGTGCATAAAAAGACACGTTAACATCAGATACAGACGCACTGGTTGCCTAGCTCTCGTGCCATCATCATACCTGCGCGCGCCCCTCGCTCGTTAGCTCTCTCTCTCTCTCTCTCTCTCTCTCTCTCTCTCTCTCTCTCTCTCTCACTCACTCACTCACTCTGCCACTTCAAAGCTCTACTTGAAAGTGTGCTCGAGACAAGAGTTCTTGTTCTTTCCATTCGTTGCAACACGCGCAGCACTCGTCGTCACCATGCCTCGAGGATTTTTGGTGAAGAGAAACCGGCGATGTTCAGCATCATACCGGACACGAAATAACAGCAATGACAAACCTGGTACATTTAATGCAGAGAGAAACAACAGTGATAACTCTGAAGTGATAAAGCAGCAGGCAGTGAGGGAGAGCGGTGATGCGTTGCACACTGGTCAGCCTGGTGGACAGCTCCTGGTGCCCCGCGAGGGCTCCGCCGGTGTCCGGGAGGCATGGAGCCCGCATGTGGAGTCCGCGCTGGAGGCGGAGGGGGACCGGAGTGCGCAGTTACCGGAGACAGAGGAGCAGACAAGTGAGGTGGACGTCTTGACTCCCGAAGGTGATTTCAACTGCTTCCTCCCACCTCCTCCCGCACGCGACTTGACTTTAACTGAGTTACGCAACCCCGTTACACCTGTCGGCACGAGACTGCTCGAGCAGCGCGAGGAGGAGGAGAAGCCGCCGCTGTTTCCCGGCAGACATCAAACACCATCTCCAGAGTCAGAATTACAGGAGCTGCCGTTCCTCGTGAGCTCCACGCCGACCTCTGTGTCCGCTTCTATCGAGAGGCTCCTGGCAAGCAGCAGCCGCCACGTGCCATCCTTTAGTCACCGTGAGAAATATGACCCTAGTATGGGACATGTCCACCTGTTCCCGCCGCTGACATTGGTTAACTCGGAACAACATCACGCAGCGAGAAAACGGTCGTTAGTGTATGAACAGGACCAGCGCTTGGGCAGCAGCAGACAAAAACAGTCCGCGTGCATCCAGCCAAAGAAACCAAAAGTGAACCGGAAGCTGAATTTCGAAGACGAGGTTACGACCTCACCTGTTTTGGGTTTGCGGATCAAGAAGGAGAGTCCCGAATTGAGGAAACAGCGTGAGAAGTCGTCCGCTGTCAACGGGAACCAGCCACTGGGAGAGTTCATCTGCCAACTCTGTAAAGAGGAGTATCCGGACCCTTTCTCTCTCGCGCAGCACAAGTGTTCCCGCATAGTGCGCGTGGAGTACCGGTGTCCCGAGTGTGACAAAGTCTTCAGCTGTCCCGCCAATCTGGCCTCCCATCGCCGTTGGCACAAGCCACGTCCGGTAAACAATCATGCAGAAACTCCGACAAACAAGAGTCAGCCATTAAAAGAGGCACGAGGGCTAATTCAGCACGAGAGGCAGCCTGTGGAGATGGAGGGAAAAGAAAACGAGCTGCTGCGCATCAACACGAATCAGCACCATGGTGCGCTGGACAGCTCCCGCATCAGACGCGAGCAGTCCCTGATGCTGCTCCACGGTCGGTCTCGAGACAGCCCTGACAGCGACAGTCTCGTGCCCCCCAGCTATGATAACTCACTTCATTACCGGAACCCTGTTGAAAACTGTCTCGACCTTCAACAACAAATGAGGGCGGCTGACAGTCCCCCCTCGAGCCTGCTTCTACTAAACGGCAACCCAGACGAGCGCGCGGACCAGCAGCCGCCGTCTCTCCCTCATCCTCCGTTACCGTTTGTTCAGACCTTACCGGAGGATGAAGTGTACGAGTGTCAGTACTGCGGCAAGAAATTCCGCCGTCAAGCCTACCTGAGGAAACACCTGGCTGCGCACGAGATGACAGCGCGAGCGTCTCCACCCAGCCCTTCTTATCGCCAAGCGCGCGAGTCGAGCGGCGGACAGAGCCAGGTGTTCCTGTGTCACCTCTGCGGCGCGCGCTTTCCGTCGGTTGAAATCAGGGACAAACATCGTTTGTGGCACGCTATGAGGGACGAGCTTCTGGCGGGAGCTTTGGGAGGAGGACTCAGACCCGATGTGTTCCACGCACAAGGAGAAGACAGCGGGACGAGGGACGGCGAGCAGCAGCAGCAGCTCTTCACCTGCAAGCACTGTCCGTCCACCTTCTTCAGCTCCCCGGGGCTCGCGAGACACATCAACAAATCTCATCCCACCGAGAACCGGCAAGTGATGCTGCTGCAGATGACTGTGCGACCATAAAACAGACACATTCAGACATGACGAAGTATACAAACAGAACATATCGCTGATTGTTTATTTGTTAATTAAGGTATGCATTTGTGTAGCAATGCTTCGGTTGTTACTTTGGGCTGGAACAATTTTTAGGTTAAATGAAAAATCAAAGGTGAGTTATCCACCGATTGTTATCGCTGTAAGGTGGAGCTCCTGCTTTCTGTCAGAGGTCATCGTCCCTGCATGATACAACAACATAAAAGAAAATGTAAACCAAACGTTCAGGTTTCCAAAATCAGAGTCGCAGGGAAGAGGGGAGCTTTCCATGGTGCTGAACACAAACTCACGTCCTTCTGAACACGCGCTTACAGACCACTTCCCCTACTCCCTCAAATCAGCAACACAATCGGACTCCACGAACTTTCTCAAGAGGTGTTCAGCCTTTAAAACAAGCTTGATTACAGTAATCAGACAACCGCCTATAAAACTTATTTTCTTTGTTAACAAGGGACGGATAGTAGCCGCTTAAAATGAGGAGGGAAGCAAGATTTTAAAGTAAATCGGTCATTTAGATAAGAATTTTAAAGTTGAGGCAGACTGTGTCTTTATGAAAACCACCATAAAAGAGACACTGTTCTGTGTCTGTTATGGGTGGCCATCCTTTTATGCCTGGCAATATAAGAGTACATACACTAACAAACTTGAAAAACTAGGGACGCTTGGGAAATGTTTAGTATAAATCAATGTAACAGGGAAACTTACCCATAATGCAGCAATGTTCTCTTAATAGACATTTCAACGAGTTACCAAATACATACATTACATGAAGACAGTGTCACCATACTCTAAGAACTGGAGACATAACCATGTCCAAAGCATTTCATTTACAGTAAAACAAGAAAAAAAAGTTTAAAATGGACCGTGAAAGGCCTTTCATAGCAAAATTGACATGAAGTAAGAAATATTTTCCTACAAAAAATGAAATTCATTGTAAGTACTGCTGTTAAGGGAACATATTTTCTCTTCACTGATTATAAACTACTGTTATAATATTTACTGAATGCCTTCATGATGCGTAAATTGTAACTGTGCTTCTGCAAAGCCTGTACAGTAATATTTTGATATGTTTGAAGTTGAATGTAAACTGTTCAAAATTATTGTCACCTAAATGTCAATACAGTATACTCATGAGCCCACCTGCCCTGTTGACTTTCTGATATTGTGCACACATTATAGAAACGGGTCCAAACATCAGTGGTTGGAATCATTTATTGTCAAATTCCATCATCGCACATCCACGCTCTGTTCTTGAGAGTCTCTACATTTTTACACCCTACATATCTGTGACAGTAACACATTTAAAGGAGTTTGTGTTTGTTTGTGTGTGCATGTGTATGTTGTGATACAGCTGTTACATGATAGACACATGCAAATAGTACTGATCGGGTGTCATGCAGTATGTACAATCAGTAGTTACAAACATCAGCTTTGTTCCAAAGTAGCATGTGGACTATAGCTGAACCCGTATCCATCACAGCCGCATGATCAGAGCATCCACTGACACAGGCACAGGAGATCCTCATGTCTCATTATGATGGGAGCTGACTGGGGATAACATGGCTACTGGAGACAAATGTCATTTTAAAGATGGGGTCAAAAGGCATTTATGAACGATAAGTCACACAGTCAGCCATGGAGGGGCTGCAGTTTTATCTAAGAAAATCCAAAAATCCACACGAGTGCTTGAAAAATGTAAAACAATTTTGAAAAAAGCAGCATCAGGACTCCTGCCTTCATGTCAATTAAAATGATCCATGAGGAGAACAGAGCTTAAATAGGGCATTGTTGGAAAATTTACACACTGGAATAGAGAACCAAAGTAAGCTGTGAGAGTGTGTAGCTAGTAGGTATGATGTGGTTTTAATACAGCATACACATCACTCAGAGAGTGCAGGCCACTTGACCTCCTGCCTCAAGCAATTAATTTACTCTAATCCTACTGATGAAAACAAAACAGCAACAATTAAAGGGTCAACTCAAAGGTATAACAATCTCAAATAGTCACACACTGACTTGTGGAAGAGGATTAGGGTCACTGAAAAAAACAAAAAACAAAACTTAAATTAAAAAATAAATCATTATTACTATTATTTATAATAATAATAATAATAATAATAATAATAATAATAATAATAAAAATGATTGGCCAGATTTTTTTCTAGTGGCCCTGATCCTCTTATGCAGTGACTTGACTTTGACCCCATAACACTGGAGCATATTTGTAGATAAATTACTTGAATTTTCCGCCCTAAGAGAAGCAAAAATGAATCATCCCTTTCCTCTTCAAGGAGCGATGGATGAAACAGAAATATACTGTAACACAACGGACAGCTGACGGCAGCCAAGCATGATTTGATCTTTTGATACTTGCATTTTCTGTCCAAGAGAAAATGAGTCAATAGACGCGTTTAAAATTAACACACCATCGTCAAAAAGCAAGAGTGTTCATCCTGATCGACTCAGGAGAACCACAGCTGCGACACTCATAAAGAAAACCTGAAGACTTCATAGCGTGAGCTAACTTGGATCCTGGTCAGTTTTATTTGAGTTGAACTGACAAAGAGCCAAAATGACAGTTAAATACATAAAATCATTGATGGTAGTGTAACATTTCTGGGTTACATGCAGATCCCCAAAAATCCAGATCTGGGACTGGGGATGAGTCGAAGTACACGAGCAGTGAAATAAAAAGAAGAAACAAAAAACTTTTCATTTTTCTAAATGATAAGATGATTTTTCTGTCCGTTCTCCCTCTTTGGCCTTGGGGTCTGCAGTGTTTTTATTTTTACATTTAGTTTCTTTCTCTCTCATTTCTGCTGTGTCAATATGTTCAGACCCAAAAAATGAGTCTTAACTTATTTGTTCATGAAGTTCCTGTAGAAACCTGGTTATATATATATATATATATATAAAAAACAAGGAAGCGTTCTTAAGCGACAATGAAACAACCTTTTAACTCCCTAAGAACAAAGTGCAAACTGTTTGTGAAAAGAAGAAAAAAAAATCAACTAAAAAATGAAGCACAAAACTTTGTAGTGTCGACACATTTTAAGTGGATATGCTGTCTGAGGTTAAACCACGGTTTGGCTTTGGCAGCTAGTCTCATATAACGGTATTTACACAACACATCTTCTCACGCTGTACACATTCTGATAGATATTCATATATCTACTATATATATATATTTATACTCATACATATATAGATATACAGAAAACATGGATAATCAAAATTTAAAAAAAGAAAGAAAAGAAAAGCCGTGGTTCCACCGTGGATGACGGAGTGACACTGAAACTAAAAAAATACAGCAAAGTTATTGTTCAGGCCAAAACAACATTAACAGCTAGTTTTGTTTCGTTTTTTTCAAAAATGAACAAAGAAGAAATAAAAATGAATTCAGTAACATCAGTGCTTGATCACATTTTACAGCATGAGCAGAACTCCTCCAAACATTACAGAACAAGTGCCTCCTCTTTGATCGATACATCCTGTTAGATCTGTTTTTAGAAAGCTAAATAATCCCTCCATAACAGTTTCTCACTTTACTATTCTCAGAGGGGTCAAAGTGTTAATCCCGTAGCTTCAGGAGGGGGAACAATTTTGGCTTAACAGCGTTGCCACATTAACAACCAGAACTTTTCATTTTTAGGAAACAAGAGTTTCTATTTACATTTGTGGGGACTGAAAAGAAAGCAACCCCTCACAGCTCACCTTTATTGACAACAAAAATAGACCTCTATTTTCTTTCTCCATGCAACATTCTGAGTTCATTCTTTTTATATCAAAACACGTTTGCCTGTACACACGCGCAGCAACTATAGTACAAATATACAGATTCTCCATTTTCAACACACAGACTGAAAAGATTTTGTACTTTTGTTCTCCAGCACTCTCAAGCTTTCTGCAGTCCTTTACCTTTTAATCATGATGTTAGTTTGTTGTTTTTTTAAATCACGGCACTAATTATTATGAACTAATACTGCACTGTTATGGCTGCGCTTGTCTAAATGTTTCTGCTGTGGCACATGACAGTCTCCTGTGTTTACAGACAGAAAAGCTGAGGATAAAAATCAGCGGCTGTGAGCAGAATAAAGTTACAGTATGATACAGTCCACGGGATGCTTTTTAGAAGCTTATAAGAGAGGGCAATGTTTGTTCACGACAGCAGCATGCTGGAGGAGACTGAATGAGCCGAGGCAAAGTCAGAAAGTCATCTGTTAAATACAGAAACTCCGACGACTTTCCCCCCACACTTTATTCTATGAGCCATGTTAAATAGTTCTAGGAAAGCTGAAAGTCCTCTGAAGAAACATTTTTTAAGGGCTAAGTGTTGGATGTCTGAACAGAGCCAGGTGTTCCTGGCTTCATGAAATAACATGGAGTGCAGTTTGGACTGGGCAGCAGAGTCCAGAGGATTCTAAGTTTTATTGGCTGATCCAGAGGAGCGCCGCAGCTTCATGGACATGCGGCTCTTGCTAGTCCGAGGAGACATGGGGGATGCCGAGTCGCTCCCGGCCTCCCCAAGAGCCGGACTTTCTCCCCGAAGAATCTCGAGGCAGGAGCCTGAGGAGAGAGAGGGGTGAGGGTTTGGAGGGGAGGATGGGTGAGGACGTCGATGGAGGGATGAAGGGGGAGGAGGTAAATAAGAGCAGAAAAGAACGAAGGGACAACAAGAGCATTAAATCACATCCTTATAATGCTGTATGGAGCCAGACTGTACAAACTTCTACTGTGACGAAGGCAGACAGGGTGACAGACAGACAGGGTGACAGACAGACAGACAGACGGACAAGCTGGAGAGACAGGGAACAAAGCTCTACTCTTATTCCATATCTCAATATCTCTTCATACAGAAACAAACTTCAAGCTAGAAAATCTACACAGGCAGGTGAAGCTGGTGAAGTGTTGCGTCTCAGAATCAGTCAAAAGACTGAAATATTGACCAATCAAAGAGCAGCTTAAGTCTGTTATGACGAGCTGTGTCAAAGTAAAGCTTGTAGAAAAATTACAGAACAACCTCACTGTAAGGGGTTTCTTCCTTTACACGTGAAACAAATGTGAGTATACAGTTCCTATAACTGTCTCATTCATGTAAATCTATTTCAGCAGGTGAAGAATGAATTTATAATTCATTCGAGGGTTAAAGCTCCTGTGAGGAGATTACATACAGTTATGAAACAGACTGAAATAAAAAAAACTCAGACCTCCAGCTAAGTCTGGATGAGTGACAGATACGACTATTTAAGAAAACATGTTGAAGTCAGTTGTTGAGAAATAATACATGTACAAATCAGCAAAGAGATAACAGACTAATTTATCCATAGAGGGAAACTTAAAGCTCCTCACAGGAGCGTTAAAAAATGAGTGTGATAAAGTGATTTCTACTGAGGCTGCTTAAGAAAAAAGAAAAAAAACAGGAGAAAACAAACTGTGGCTCTTAATGATGATATTTGAGTTCAGGAGGAAGAGGATCTACAGCGAGTCTATCTTCACAGCATACCATTCACAGCTAGCATGAAGGACCTTCTGCTTCAGACCTTTCCCCTTCACTCTGAGCAGGTTAAAGCTGTCTAATGGTTTAGGAACCATCAAATACAGGGAACTATTGTCCTCTAGAGAGGAGGAGAAAGAAGAGAGGGGGCACAGAAACACAGAACAAATAAGAAAAAAGAGAAGAGGGAAACAAAGGAATCATACCAAAAAGTGGAAAGAAAAGGAGGAGGAGAGAGGAAAGGAAACAATTAGAAACCAGAGGAAAGGTAAAGAAAGGACATAGGAATGAGAAAGGAGGGGAAAAATAGTCAGAAAAGTAAAGAAAAGAAAAATTAAAGGGAGGAAGAAAAAGAAACGGAGGGAAGGAAAAGAAAAGAAATAAAAAGCAGAAAAGGAAAGAAAAAAAGGACAGCAGAGAACAGGAAATGCAAGGAAGGTAAGGTGGAGAAAGGACAGAAAGGGAAAGTAGAAATGGAAAAAAGGGAAAGGGAAGAAAAGGAAAAGGGAGGAGAGGAAAAGGATGGAAAATTAGAAGAGGTAGGAAAAGAAAGGAAAGGGGAGAATGAGAAGAAAGGAAATGAAATAAAAGAGGAGGAAAGAGAGGGGAAAATGGAAAGTGTTCCCAGGAGAAAAAGGATGAAAGAGCAGTTCAGGAGAGGAGATTTGCAGAGACAGTCAGAGAAAGAAAAGAAAAAAAAGAATGAATAAAAACATGAAAACACAGCTGAATACAAAAACAAACTGATACAGTTAACAGATGGAAAACAGTGATAGACAGAGTGACAACATACAACACGTACATGTGTTAAAAAAAAAAGATGTGAACAATATTTTCCAGGTCATCCTTTCACACCACTAATCTACGTCTTTAAAAGATACAGAAAACAAACTTCAGTGTTAGTCGAGTTACACTTGAAGACAATGATCCAGGACTTGTAAAGAAGAAATGTGTCATTGTGTGTCTGCTTGTGCATGGTGCTACAGCTCTACATCATCTCAGACCCAGAGAGGAGGAGCATACAGGAGGTCAAACCAGGTCAGTGTGAGGTCACAGGTTAACAGAGCAAACGGGAAAGTTAATGAGTGAATGAACACAGGAGAAATCACGCAGCATCATAACAAAAGGAAGTCTCATTTTTAGCAAGTCACTGAGTGCAGGTTGGTGAGAGGAAGAAGATTTACATGGTGTCGAGTTTATTGAAACAGGACACATGAGCTGAAAGCTTAGCTGGTGCATTATTGTGTCTGAGCTGAGTGACAGTTAGACTGACTCTGCTTTTTCAACACCACAACTGCCATCTTTGGACCTCATACCGCCTCTTCACAAGCTAATGGATGGTGTCACCGTGCTCAGCTGGCAAACTCAACAAGTCTTACCAAGACTGCACTCAAAGACGAGCAGAAAATGACTCTTCCTTCATCACAGAATTATTCACACATGCAGACCTGCTTAAACTGTGGAATAACACAGAGGAGAAAACAGCCAGAGAAAACTGGAGGTTACACACTCTACTGGAAGAATCGGAGGAAAGATAAGGTTAGGCTGAAATGTTAGTGGGAGGAGCCAATCAGAAGGGGGTGTGTCATCATGTGACAAAGCTTACCTTTTATTTTAGCTATAGGCAAGTGAGACATTACGATCTAAAGGAGGAGGGAGGGACAAAAAAAAAGAAAAGAGGCAAGGAAAAAAAAATCAAAGAAATAAATAAGAGGGTGAAATTAGAAAAAAAAAAGAAAGAGAGAAGAACGTTTGATCACTGGGCTGTTAAGGGAGGGGAACCTGTTGGGAGGGCTGCAGTAAAATTTAAGCGAGGTTTATTTCAGAGCACAGGGTTATTAGTCCAGCTAAGTCCAGCTTTAAATGAATTTTGGATTTAATATGCATGTAAGGACTCCTCCCACAAATTAAAAAGTGTAAGTGTTGAAATCGCTGGATGTGAGAGGCTGAACTCTGACAACGTCTGATCTTGCGCTCTGAAATGATGTTTGGGGCTGAACGACACACAACTCAAAGAGAAACATCAAAGTCATCAAACAAATCCTGAACGTCCTGGTAAAACAACTGATCTCTGGTTGTGTGTTATTCAGCCTCAAAGCAGGATTCTGATTATTATTATTATTATAATGCAGTTATTATTATTTTTCACACAGTAGCTGGTGAGATGAAGAACAGCTGGTCGTTAAAAACTAAACAGACAGTTATACATCACACACGTCCACACACCTGGGACTATATCCCTGCATTAATACACTGATAGGTTTATAGATCAGTTTCATTACGGGGTTCCTATTGTACGTTACTGAACTGTAGAATACTTTAAAAACAAGAGCCAGAAAAGGAAGGCTTTCTTAAACAATAAATTACAAGAACACAAACAGAAGTTATCAGTAGCAACGTAATAAACACAAACAGATTTATAGAAGAGTAAAATAAAAGAGAATGACTTCTGTGTCCTAACAGAGAGCTGAGCAGTGGTCAAGTCATTCCTCAGAGATAATCTGGAAACAAGACAAACCTGAGGAAATCTTTAATGAAGAAACAATCTGCAGACACTAAACTTGACTGATCTGGAGGCTGTTGGTTCACAAACCAATGAGGAGAATTATTTATTGAGTAAGTGAAAAAGAAAACATTTTATATGAACTGAATCATTGGAAGATTTTTCTATAAAGAACAAAATGTATATGTAAAATTTGATTATTTCATAAGATGTAGTATATCAAATATCAGTCAAAGTCTAACACTTTGTCTAAATGAAGGGAAATTCAGATTTCCTCTAGTACTAAGTAACAATGACTGTTATTATGTAGATATGTGACTTTTTAGGGTGTAACATTGCACAGAAATTCTGGTTCAGCAGGATTCTCTATTTTGTACGGAGGCCCTGAGGTGACATGAACAGAAAAAAAGAGTGCTCCTGCACAGGGGATCCCAACACCTACAAGATATTACTGAGTGCTCATGGGAAAGTTTTCCCTGTGCAGGAGTTGCCTTCTACCACTGTGATTACTTTCATTTATGAACAAATGCAAACATGTGGCCAGTTCCACAGTCACAGGTGGGGGTACTCATAATGCAAGGATAATAGATTTCAATGTCAGGGAACAAAATGTTTATTTAAAATTAACACACAAAATATTCTCATGCTCATGAATTTATGAGATCGCGATTTATGAGAAATTTTCTTGTGACTGCGTGTTTGTATCTGGTGTGTTTAAGAACCCTTTTCTAATATTATTCATGTCACCTTAAGGGCGCCGTCGTTTGGAGTCTCAGTTGTGAACATTTTCAGGTACAGGGGAACAAATGCAGCACAAAATTTTCCCTCATTTATTAAAAACTTTAGTCCAAACCGTAGATTTTCCATTTGCTGACTGAATTTAGGAAAGCAGCAAAATAAGAAAAAATCTAAACCAAAATACCTCTACACCCATTCTGACTTGCTTTAAATTCTAAATTACCCAAAGATCTGAAACGTTGAAATAAAAATATCTCTCCGGATAAAGATGTTTTTCCTTGTTATAAGTATCATTATTATCAGAGAGAGTGGCTTTCAAACTCAAAAGTTAAAAGTTTCCTTCTCTCTTTTGAAGACTCTGAGTCTTAGGCCCCGTTTATACGACAACAGTATCAGGATGAAACGCAAAAGTTTTGTTGTGTTTTGGCCTCTCTTTTATATGGAAACGCCGTTTCAGCCGACCTAAAACGCAGCTTTTTTAAAACACGTTTTTTTTTTCGGTTTAAGCCCCTGAGCTCATTTGACACCGTCAGACGTTGACTGTCAGTCTGAACTGGTGCCTGGTTATAACATTTGTCCAACAGTGTTGTGTCTTACCTGTGTCAGAGGGCAGATGTGTGCAGGGAGCAGGGCTGTAGACACGAGCAGCGTAATCCTCGAATGTGGTCGGCTCCTGGTGGTGCTGCACGATGGTTTCCAAGTATCTGGCTCGCTCCTCATAGCTGAGGTCAAAGGTCAAGGTTCAGAAACCGAAAGTAAGACACAGGATGCTACAGAAAACAAGTGACACACAAATTAGAAGAAAGATGAAGATGGTGTGAACATAAAAGGATAATCCCAAAGGTCTTCTAAAATCCAACCAATCATGTGCCTCTTTTAATGAGATTTACAAAGAAATTTACTGCTCGAACTCAATTACTATCATGTTTCACGGGAAATGCCACAGCTTGCATTTAATACACTCATCCTCTCCTTTAACTGAAAAAGTCTGGAATTGTGTCTTCAGCTTTCTATGAAACTGCTGTTTTGGTGTTGAAGGTTTTCTGAAATCCCAGAAAAATCTGACAAACAACAAAATCACAAGAACAGAGCAAAAAAATAAGACACTACCTGATGAAATAACACACCCTTACAAAAGGGAACAGGCTAAAGTAATGGAGAAAAAAAATTAACAAAGGAAGTAACTGGGAATGAGCTAACAAATAAAACATCATGAAATGTGATTAAAATCTGCCCTCCTCTGTTTAAAAATATGCCATTTGATACCCTTTGCTAGTGAACTCCTTACAACTAGTTTTCCTGATCTACTGAATAAAAAAAGAAAGCAAAGTCCTTTTGTCATTAGAGGGCTCAGCGATGAATTGAATTGAAGGATTGAGCTGAGAGCAGAGTAAATGGAAACCAGGACTTCAACTGTCCATCTATTAGAGAGAGATAACCTCATTGATAGAATGACATTTACCCTCTCTTCCTTAGTCCTCCTCATACATTCAGACATAATGAAAGTCATATGCAGCCGTTACAGTCTCTCTGACACACAACTCACTCCCATCATCCCCCAATAGTAATACCATTTGCTCAGTGAGCTCCAATAACCCAGGATTTTCAATGAGAGCATGGTGTGTGTGTGTGTGCGTGTGTGTGTGTGTGTGTGTGTGTGTGTGTGTGCGTGTCTGCATTTGAAAAGATTGGTTGAGAACAGGCGTAATGTGTGTATGTAAGTGCATGGGTCCCTGTTTTCAGTGTGTGATGGGATTAGGCCAATGAATCTTCAGAATGAAATCTGTGTGTTTGTACCTCATTGTGTGTGTGTGTGTGTGTGTGTGTGTGTGTGTGTGTGAATGGGTCAGCCATCTGTAATGGCACCCATGGGTTTTCTATTGGGTTAGAGAGCTGGTCTATGAGCCTCAGAAGGAGAAAGATTCAGGTCTAATGGTAACTGATCCAGTTAGAGACCATGATAATAACAACAATATGGCTCCTTTAAAGTGGAGGGACAGACTGGGCTGGCAGACTGAAGGATGGGAGGGGGAGCAGAAATGTTGGTAAAAGAGGAAAGACAAACTTTAATGTTCAAAATGACAGTGCTGTCTGTTGAAAAATGTGACAAACATTTTCACCTTACTTCTTGCGCAAGTTGGAGCGATTAGTTTGTGTTTGTTTAAAACAACACTGAGTGAAAAAAAAAAACCCACCAATGTGTTATAAGTTTGTCCCACCACAGAAACATGCGTCATTGACCACTGAGCCAAATTTGAAAGATTAAAAAAATAGATAAGTATATAAAATTAGGTCTCAAAATCATGGAAAAATAAGCTCTTCTCTCTGCTGTGGAACGTTGTGGGCGTGTCAGTTAGAGGCACTGGAGCCACGCCCACACGTGGGAGGGGAGCCGCCTCCATGTACTGTACAAGGAAGTTACCTACAGTAACAATGGAAGCTAGCTCTAGCAGTGTGATGGGACGGAGCCAGCCCTACCTGTTTGATCCATCAGAGCCAGAAACTGACTCTGAGTCAGACACTGATAGAGCTCAGCCTCGTTCCTCACAGTCTCCATCAGAATGATCATTTATTTCTCCATTGATCACATTTAGCAACATGGATCAGTGACTAGTAATGTTATAGACCAACACAGCCGCTTTCCAAACACACATGCTATATTACAGATGCTATCCCAGACGCAAGAGCCAGCGGGAAAACCACCAAAGCTAATGATATGTCAGGAGAGGTTCAGTTGTTTCTTCATGCCTACGATACCTGATAGCTGTCTGGTACTGAAGACAGGCTGAAACATTGTCCAGTGTCATTACATGACCTGCTATCTTAGATTTGTCTTAAAAACATCAGCTATTGAGCACTTATTGAATGTCAGTGACAATTTAATTGTGTTATCAAGAAACTTAAAGGTAAGAAACAAACACAAAGAAGATTTTCATGTCTCCATTTCTTTGCATTGTTGGGTTAAAGTGCTGAAATGCTGAAATGCTGAAGATGGAGCGTCCATAAAGACCGCCTGAAAAATACTAACTGTAAAAGAAAAACTGATCGTGGTCCTCAAAGCAGCTGTTTCCAAGAGACTGACAGGAGGGTGTTTGAGTTTGTTATTGAGAAACATAACAAAAATGAAAGCAGTCTCTATTATTTCAATGATGTTCTCAGAATTTCAATAAAAATTGTTGCTTTAAACAAAGTAAATTTTGGTTATCAGAGTCTTTTTCTGAAGATTGATCTCAAAAACAGGGGGGTCGTCTTATAATCAGGGTTGTCCTGTATTCCGGTCAATACATTATTAATTTCCATCTGATTCCATATCCAAATAAGAACTCTGTAAAGGAGCTCTAACTATTCTACAATAAGGCCGATAATCATTTCAAAAACACTTTTCAAACCCTGCCCTGAACCATGCTGACAAAGGAGGAAACAAGGGGGAACTAGTCAGTCTGAGGGAGAACAAAAGTGGCAGAGAGGGAAGGATGAAGGCTAAAGGTGCAAAGAAGAGGTGAGATGCTGAGGGAGGAAAGCAACTTGTAAAAAAAGAGAGGGGTGGAAATCACAAAGGTTAAGAGGAAGGGGAGTGAGATTCCTTCTGTGAGTCACAGCTAGGGTGAGAGGGGAGGGCAGTGGGTGAGACGGATGAATGAGAGATATTTAAGTAACACCATGATGTGGTGTGTGTGCTCGTCTCCCGGAAACAGCAGCAGTCACACACATAGTGTCAAGCCTGTGGGTCTCACACCAAGTCTCTCTGTGAACTCGCTGTTTGCCTTTTCCTGCTTCCCACTCCCCTGCATCACACATCCTCACTGCAGTGAAAGAACCCCTGTCTGTGTGAGCAGGCGAGATGCAGGAGATTTAATGTAAAAGGGACTTAGACTCTTCTAGAAAAATCATTAAAATTATTATTATTTTTTTAAAATTAAAATGAATATCATGAGGACGTGTGAAACAGCAGCTAGAATAAAAAACAAAAGAGAGCGTACTGCCATATTTAAGGAGACTGGTTTGTGATTTCAGGGAAGGTGAAAAGGTTTCACCTGAAGAAAGGAAAACGTGTGGCGAGGCAGGGGGAGCCGAGAGAAAGAACAAAGAGAAGAAAGAAGAAATAAATAGACAGTAATGGTACCACCGCAGAGATAAATGACAGGACCATCACTTTACTTTTCTGCACTTATTCTTTGTCTGCCTCCTTTATATCGCCCTTGCTCTTTATTTCCCTCAGCGGGGAGTCCTGCCTGTGGCCTGATGTCACTCTGTCACAAACACCTGGTTCCTCACTCAGTCGAGGCTACATGAGGAGAGAGCTGCTTCGATCTTGGTACAGGACTTCTACACGTGTTGTACTTGAGTCTTCTTTATAAGAGCGTTGTGCCTGGTTGCAGTGTAACACATGAATGATGATATATAGTGAGCAGGTTGTTACAGTGAAGTGAGACCCTGACAGTGGAAAGCAAGTCTTAACTCTAACGAAACTATCCTCTAAAAAATTAATCTTTTACATTGAGGAATAATTTGGAAATTATTTGATTGATTCCAAAGTGATCACACACATGTGCTCAGAAATAGCCTGTCACAGTCCCCGGGTTTTTAAAATAAGCTAACTTGGCTGTTACAAGTCATACCAAGGTGAACAATTTTTATTATTCTGTTTATATACATTATACTTATAGTGGCACACAACAACACATGTACACATGCCAAGTAAGTTTTTATTCTTTATAACAATGCTCTGCCATTAAGTTTAAGAAGACCACAGTCACAAAATGAAACGGGGCACGATGCAGTTATGTAGATAATAACTTAGGCATTTACTGTTTTTTTAGTCCTTATTTATAATTCATTTAGGGATAGGATAGTGTGTTTTATCTTTCCCCCTTTAATGTATATGCAATTTAAATAAAAGCACTGGATTATCAGCCACAGTTACACTTGGTCTGACACCCACACCCAACTCCAGCTTCAGACGTTAAAAGTAGCCATATTACAATCGTTTCTCTTCTTGTTGATGGTCTTTTTGCTTATTCAGGTCACAAAAAAGGCCTCAATAATAGTTTCAGTCTTATTCCATAACCAGTGTAAAACTCCTCACAGGAGCTTTAAAGCTGTCCCCTAAATGTTTGCTCATTTAAATGAGACATACCGCACTGTGGGACTTCCATGTTTTTTCACGTTGGTTATAACCTCAAAATTCCGAAACTGGAAAGAAAAGCCCAACTTATTTTGCATTTTGGGGTTTTGTATAAAATCGGTTTAATATGAATGGTCCTATTTTGTCAAGTGATGTCTGTCTTTTAAAAATGTTACTTTCTGTTTTTATTTTTCAGTTATGGATTCATATTTGACCTCGTAAACACTAGTTGACGGTTGGCTTTAGACATTTAAAGGGGCTGTGAGGACTAACTGGAGAAGCTAGTGTTTTTGCAGGATAAAGACTCTGTTTCCCATGAGCACTTGCACACCCTGTCGCGATCACATGACTCTTAACATGGCGTGTGTTTGGAAATGAATGAAGATCCTCTTTTTAACACATCTGTAGTTACGTAGTGCCATTGTTTGAAACATGACAACAAGCAGACTTTGTAATTTTGTAGTATATTAGCCGGCTATATTTAGCCTCACTCAAAGCTTGGTATACTGAGACGTGTCCGTAATGTGTAAAATAATAACAGTAATAATAATGTGGTTATGTCCGAACAGAGCTCGACTACCAACTCCAACCTCACCAATCAGAGCTAACGTAACCTCACTCTTCATTTTATTGACAGACTCTCAAGTTTGATCAGATCACTGCAGAATAACTGCTGCATGTGGGCTGGAATGAACATTATCACAAACAGATTAGCCTGTGTTTTAGCCTTTAGCTCATGGTTTAGCCTTTGGCTCCTGGTTTAGACTGTGATCTCGCTCTCTCCTGTTTATCTTTCTTCTTTTCTTATGTCCTTTTTCCTGTCTGTCAGTTCAGCTCCAGTCTCCACCATCACTACTAAATTAATCAAAGAAATTGTTTTCAGTAGAGAAAAACACAGATCTCTCTTCTCACTACTAAACTCTGTCAACTAGCATGGTGTTGTCATAGAGACTTCAATGTGCCGTAAATCAATCTGGTCCTGTCTGACCCGATCAGGAAGCTTAGAAATAGCATTTATAAATAACCTTTATTGGTGCTGATAATCTCATTTGAAGTTGTGGATTAGGATCAGGCAGATATCTAGAAGAGAGACTTTTTCAAGATCACTTTGAAAGTCCTCACAGGAACTTTATATTCTGGATCTTGCAATTGTGTCGTCATTTCTTCAGCATTATTTTTGCACATGATCCTGTCGACTGGCTTTGACATTTTAATCCTGCATTGTGTATTTGTATCCTGTGCAGCATTTGCATGAGTTGACTACCCCTATCAAAAGTAGTAACCAGTGAGAGGTCAAAGAAAATAAACTAGCATTGCACACATATCTGCCTTCACTCAGCCCCCCCTTACAAACACAGTTATCAGTGTGAAATCTATTGTAATTGAATTTCAGATGGCTTCTCTTATTAAGTCATTAGCACAAAATATCTCTCTCTAACAGAGAGAAAACTAAAGAAAGAAGGAAAATTATTAGAGAAAAAGAGGGATAAAGGCTGATGTGAAGGAGACAGGAGAGAGATAGAGGAGAGAGGGGCAGATAAAATGACTCTTTTGTGTCGAGTCAGAAACTCATTTTCTTGCGCATGGCTGAAAAGAGAGGACAGAGAGATGTGTTTGTGCCTTCTGCAGCCCTTTCTCTCTCCCTCTTCATTTCAGCCCCTTTCTCTCCCTCTCTCTCCTGCAGTGCAGTTCATTGTGGTCGTGTTTCGACTCCTGTGATCACTTTCAGAGTGATGGAGGCTGGAGGAGGAGAGGAGACTGGGGGGGGGGGGGAGCTTGTTAGCGCATTAGGTGCTGGGCCAACCGCTGGGATATATGTGTTTGTGTGTGTGTGGAGTGAAATCTGAATATAGACCATGGTGTAAATAAGTTGTTGGTAATGTAGCTGATATGAGGTTTACTGAGTGTACTCAATCCTATTGATAACATTATTTACAGAATGACCCAGAATGGGTTTATAATATCTTTAAACCACTTTTAAACCAACTATCTAAAAAAAAAAAATTCTGTGAACTACTTAAAACTGGTCTGTTATAGAAATAGAACCAGATCTTCCTGAAACTTGCTGAAATAATGAGGTCATCCCATAATGATCTTTTATTTGGTTCATGACACATTTGAGGGGCCGGCCTCAACTACCACAGGCCTCCAGGGGGCTGGCCAATCAGAGGCATGGGGGTTTGTGGAGTGGGGAGCCTTAAAGAGACGGCAGCTAAAACCAAGTGTATGAAGGCAGGTGATCAATTCAGTGCAATACGCAGTGGTGGACAAAGTACTCAACTCCAGTACTTGAGTCAGAATAATGATGCTCGTGGTCAAATCTTACTCAACTACAAGTCAAAGTTACTCGGTCAGAATCTGACTCAAGTAAAAGCACTACAGTACTTACTTTAAAAAATACTCAAGTATTTAAAAGTAAAAAGTACATTTTCTAATATCAGTTCATTGCTGTATTGTTTTCTCGGTGCTTTTACTGAACCTTAGAACTCTCTGAAACCATCTCATGATGTACTAACTTACATGTAAAACCACTCTACTATAAAAAAAAAGTCTGTAGAAACACCTGTAAAAACTTAAGCATGAAAATGCAATCATAAACGATAAGAACGGCTGTTATTTATATTTTCTTTTTAAACATCCCCGCCAGATTTTTTTTAAAAAGTAGGACTTTTTTTTCCCTCCCCACACATTCATTCTGGGGGAGTTACAAGTTTACTGTTTAGTCCATTACAGTGAGCAAACTACACTCTGCTTTCAAGAACTCCTCCTCCTGTTGAACCACTCAACTACATGGCAACATAACACATGCCTTAATAAAATCTGTTAACCACACACAATATCTACCCTGCATTTTTCCAAGTCTGTGGAAAGTGATGATGATCCCTAAAAGATTTCTGAAATCTCAAACATCGTGTTGAAATATGGCTATGGGTGCTCTGCTTTCTCAGCTTGAGTTTCTCCTTCCATCTCCACTACCAGCAAGTTTTGTTTGAATGAAGGCAGGAGAGCTTGACACACAGAGCAAGGACGATGGATTTCCAAATCCATCCCAGGTTTGAGCAGTGAGTATGATTGGTTCCCTTCTGTGAGGAGCACAGCGTGTGGCCAATTGCATCTTAGAAAAAAACAAAACACACCAACAGCTCACTACAAAGCTATGCTGAGCCTAAAGGGAAAAAGTAACAAAAAGCTTCCTATAAATGTAGTGGAGTGAAAGTCATATTTTTCCCCCCAAAAAATAAATACTCAAGTAAAGTACAGATACTCAAAAAATGTACTTAAGTACAGTACTCAAATAAATGTGTTAAAGTGCTGGGTACTGACTTACAAAATTGGACTTCCTCTTACTTTAAGGTGTTTTAAGATGAGTTTCAAGCTGTCTGAAATAAAAAAATTAGGCTTTTTAAAATGTAAATATGCAAACACAACCATCAGCAACAATCAATATTTTCACTTTAATGTTTTTTTTTTTTTTTTTTTTTTTTAATGCTGCTGCTAACGCTGGCTCAGTGTCAACAGGGTCTACACACAGGAAAGTACTGACAGGGGGTGATGCTCTGACTATGAAACGATAGCTGAAGGATTTGTTATGTTACAGAATACTATTTGTACATCTACCAAAGTAATCAGATAAGACATGAGAGGAACCCCTGTGTCCACAGGGGACGTCAAAATAGGCACAAGATGAAGGTTCCTTACAGTTCAGCAGTGACTTCTGTCCATTTCCTCAAGCTTATTTACAGAAAACATTTCTATCTCTCTCTCTCTCTCTCTCACACACACACACAGGGTCACTCTGTATCTTACTCCTCATCTCACACACAGAAACACACAGAAACATACAGAAACCCGCACCCACACCCACCCTATCTGTCCCCTGCACCCCGGGCATTGGAACAGACAACAGAGAGACGGACATCAGAGGGATAATACAATTGGAAAAGCTTTACAGCGTGTAATGATAAACCTGCGCTTGTCCGTGTGTGTGTGTGCGTGTGTGTGTGTGTGTGTTCGTGCCCAAAGCAACAAGCTAATGGGTTTATATCTTTCTGTGATAGCAATGATATGGAGGCTTTGTGATTTCATTAAGTGTGTGTGTGCCTGTTTGTGTGTGTGTGTGTGTGTGTGTGTGTGTGTGTGTGTGTGTGTGTCCACGTACGTTTAAAGATGAGAACACAGATAGGTGGGTCTAATGCACTTCTTATTGTTAGGGGGCCAATGTGCACAAGAACCACACATACACACACGTGCACACGAACACACACTTTAACAATTGTATTTAGGCCTATTCATCTGCTCTTTAACCTAATGCAGCAACACAGACTGTGCAGGAAAACAGACGTGATACATCAATTGGCCCTTTGTCACCCCAGTATTTCAATCTTTGACGTGCGCACACACACACACACACACACATCCTCCTCCATGTAACCACTGGGTAGCCCTAAAGCTGCAGCTATAACAAGCTTTATTTAACTGACACTCACATAAGAGGGGTGTTGGCGAGCGTTGCAGAGGCATAATAATAATTTTTTGATTAAGGAGACAAATCCTGCTCCTACCTGCAGGCTGTGACAACAATTACGCATTACTCATCCTACACACATATGTACATCTGGGGACTCACCTTATGAGCCCTTACCATGAGGAAGAGAGGGACATTCAAAAGATTTAATTTCATCCCAGTATTTTGTAATTTTTTAGTTAAAAGAACTGTGAGGACTTTCTAAGTGATCTTGAAAAAGTCTCTCTTCTAGATATCTGCCTGATCCTAATCCACAACTTAAAAGGAGATTATCAGCACCAATAAAGGTTATTCATAAATGATATTTCTTAGCTTCCTGATCAGGTTGGACAGGATCGGATTGATTTACGGCACATCGAAGTCTCTATGACAACACCACGCCAGCTGACAAAGTTTTTCCCCATACTGAAAACTATTTCCATGACACAAGAGCTGAACTGTCAGATAGTAAAGGAAAGAAGAGCAGAAGAAAGCTAAACAGGAGAGCAATAACAACGGCTAAGTGCTAAAGTACAAGATAAAGGCTAAACCAGGAGCTAAAGGCTAAACCACAGGCTAAACTGTTTGTGATAGTTCATTTCAACCCACATGCAGCAGTTATTCTGCAGTGATCTGATCAAACTTGAGAGTTTGTCAATAAAATAAAGAGTGAGGTTACGATAGCTCTGATTGGTAGATGAGCAGGACATCAGGATTCACTAATGTTACGTGTTAGCTTACGGATACGTCTCAGCACCGGGCTGTGAGTAGCACTAAATATATCCGGCTACTAAACTACAGTACAAACTGACAAGTTTGCTTGTTGTCACGTTTCAAACAGCAGCGCTGTGTAACTGTTGATAAATACCTTACCTCGTCATGTTGTATCCAGTAAAAAGTTATATTGATCAAAGAAGAGTAGTGTTAAAAAGAAGATCTGATCTCCATTTATTTCCAAAACAAACGCGTCTTGTTAAGAGTCATGTTATCATGACAGTGTGCGCAAGATTCCTGCTTAAAGGTGTCGCTGTGATCCACTTCAAACATAGTTCCCACGGCCTCTTTAAGAATTTTGTTGGAACCTTTTTAATTTATAGCCTTTTATAGTTATACATTCCTAAAACAGTTTATGTTTCAGCAAGACAAATTCTAAAATTTAAAACAAAAACTAACATATTATATCAGAGCTAAGAAATTTCTTTCAAGGCCAAAATACAAAACACTTCAAGGTTCAAGGTCTTTGAATGTGATTTCCTGTTTTTCACAATATTAAACTTTAGCAAACGTTTTTTGGTCAGGCAAAACAGCTTCATGAAGAGGTTAGTGACGTTACATATTAAAAAAAAAAGAACCAACTAAATCTTCTGTTGATCAGTTAATAATGAAAATTAGGTTTTGCTGACAAGCCTTAAAATCTCAGTGCTCAAGTTTGGTTAATTCAATTAAAGATACACTTCCTGAAACAAAGGGGGGCCATGTGGGGTTTTCAATTCTCTCCTGGCTGGAAAGGCAGCTTGGGGCCTTATATGATAATTCTGCATTGTGTCATATACAAAGGCAAAAAAAAGACTCAATGGAAATAAATTTTAAATTAATAAATATTTTTAAATTCATGTATCATCACTTGAATATGTTTCTGCATTTATCACTTCGAGTGAGCCTTTTATATTTATTATTGTGTCTCATGGACGTCATTTCACACCACTACCTTCCTACTATTGCACAAAATGGAAAAAAAAACTAAAAATGCATTTTTATGGACTGCTTAGAGGACCAAAAAAAAGAGTGGAGTTGTTGAGGAGAATTAGCCATTTCTGATGATAAAAAACTGAGTATCGGAGGATCACACTCAACATGTATCAGGAGCTTTCTGTCCTCAAAGGCCATTCTTAATGAAAGGGTTTAGAAAGGGAATATCTCAACCAAGAATCCCGCCATTAAATATTGCTGCTTTTAAAAAAGGTGACCAAAAATTGACATATTTTGTGACAGAATTATTAATGAAAGCAGTTTTTATTTATTAACAGTGCTGAGGTAACTGTGATTCTATCTATTCAGCCTTACACATGAGAAAAACTTAATCTGATAAGATTTTGAAGAAGGCAACAGTTTGTGTTGCATTTAAATTCACTGGTTTAATACATTTTAGGGCTTTATGCACCAGCCTGTACCAGGAAAAATGAGGTAACAACCACAGCTGGACAAGCGTTCACAACTCAGCCCTTTATAAAATTAAAAAAGGACTTTTGTAGCTTTGATTGCAAGTTTAGATACTCTGCTGCATTTTTTTTTACCAGTGAGAAAGCAGTCCTCCAACTGATAAACATCCTTACGTCCTGCTATGAGCACCTTTCTTTCTTTTATCCTTTCTCTCTCTCTCTCTCTCTGGCTGACTTGCAGACACTAGTTCTAAGTTTCTGACACTGTCGTGGTCTTGGTCATCAGTGGAAGCCCACTCTGAATTTTAAACACCTCGTCACAGAAAAATACTCACATTCAACGCACCCTGTCGCAAAGTGCATTCACCCAGAGGCACACACACAAACACTCACACAGCCATCAAAGATTAGCTTGTTTACCAGTCAGAGGGGGGTCTGCTCCAACAAGATGTGATCAAGCCACTGATCGCTACAACTCATGTGTCTGCACAGCTCACTGCGACAAGGCGCATACGTGTGCACACAGACGCACACAGAAACACATTCAGTCATTACATGAGCAATACATCTCTCAAATTAGCTGAAAAACACGTGATAGAAAATGAGTAACATCCAAAGTAATAACCAGGCAGAAATTTACATGATATACATAAATTCAAGCTTCTGGCTTGACTATGGTCAGTGTGAAATGTGTGTGAAGCTAAGGAAGCCCTGGGGCTGGGGTATGGTTTAGTAAGTCTCAGGTATAGAGACTACAGTCTTGCAGAAGTCGTTTGTATGACCCTGATCTCGATCCCCTGTTGCATATCATCCCCCTTCAGCGTTTGCCCTCTGTTTCCAGCCTGGGAGAGGTGGGGTGGCTGCTGCTGCCATGTGTAAGGGGGCATCTTCACAGAGATGGCCCTTGATAAAAAAGCTGAGATTTTTTTTCTCCCCCCGTTTCTTGTGGTGGTTGCAACATTATTTTCCCCCGACTCTCTGTCAACTATAAGGACCAATATAAATGTAGGGGAAACACTGCTCTATTTGCTAAGCTACAGTTTTGATTCAGTAAAAAAAAAAAAAAAAATCAGATAGATTAGGCCATGTTTTTTAGTCACCTTGAAGATGATCAAAGCTTTTTTCACTAAAAGTATCACACACATGAAAAAAAAACACTCACTCAAACATTTCCCCAAGGAGAAGCCTGAGAGATTAACTGTGACCCCTCCTCCTCCTCCCTCTCCTCTTTTCATTTCCTCTATCTACCCGATGGGAAACAATTAAGCACAATCACTGCCCCCTCTGCATGCATTCACTCACAGATTTATATTTATCTCATTTTAAACCCCTAACCTAATCCTAAATGTATCCGTAGCATCAAACACTGCTCAACATGTTGCATGAAGACACTAGTAAAACACTGGTGATTTATGAGGAAAGAGTGGGGATTATGTGAATGTAGGGAATGACTTGTAACGACATTCAGGCTCTTTTTTTGTGAATTCAATTCCCTGCTTCATGTCAATTCATGTCTTAACTGTTTTAAAGTTTGAGATGAATTATGAAAATATTCTTCTGTGAAATATCAAAAATATGTTAAATGAGATTTTGGTGCATCTGGATAAGTAATTGTTTATAACATCATCCAATTTGTTTTAGCAAAATCTTATCCAAAACAGAGGGATGCAACCCGCTGACAAGCAGTGGTGCAGTTTTCTTTTATGCCAAACCAAGTGCTCCTCCAAAGCGACGGCTGTATTGGAGCTCCTGGGAGGTTAAGGATAACATGACCCCATTTCAGCATCAGCAATAACAAAACGTCTACAATTTGTAAGGTTCTGCCCTCACCTTTTCTACCGTGGTGAGGAACACACACTCCTTGTCACACACAGCAGATTGTGGCCTCACCGGGACAATAGGCTCTATTGTGGGAGCTGGCAAAGAGAAGCCAGGCAGGCCGCTAGGCGTTTGGCTGCTCTTGGTGAGAGAGAGAGAGTGTGTGTGTGTGTGTGTGTGTGTGTGTGTGTGTGGATATGAGGGATAATAGCACTACATGCCCAGAGCTGCCATCATTTCACTGGGAACAGAGTGTGAAAGAGAGGGAAAGACAGCAACACACACACATGCACGGAAAACACACACAAACACAGCATCGCTATCACAGTGAGCCATATGCTGACCCCAGCCTCAGTGTAGATATCTCTGCCAATCAACTACTAGAGGGGATATCCCCCACCACACACACACACAGAAAGAGAGAGAGAGGGAGAGAGAGAGAGAGCACTCTAATCCTGAAAGTGAAATAAACACACATGCACCATAAACAACAATGTACACAAGGGTAAACGTAGTGATGGTATACATTTAAAAATTCATACACACACACACACACACTGGAACGTGTGTGTGTGTGTATGTGTTACAGCTTAACATCTTTCCAACATTGTTTCCCAGAACAACAATCACCCAAGAGCAGATGGAGGATGACTACAGTTTGCTGTTACACAAACACAAAACAGCAAATGACATGTACACACAATCATCACATTCAAACACCTCTCAAACACACATCGTCTCACACTCACACACACGCACCAGTGTTACATGATAATAGCAGCAGATCTGGTTGCTTAAATCTCAGAGAGGTTGGCCCGTCTACAGTGGCTACTTGAGGTCACAAAACTGTAATTCATCTTGGATCACTAAATAAATTTCCTGATTCAAGTTTTGAGGATGTTTATGATCACATTGAGAAAAACTGACACAATAAAGCTTTAAATATTGAAGTTCTCTTCCTTTTGATGTCAAAACCACATCAGATTTTTGTTTTAAAAATAAGTTTGACTTATTTCAGGACCTTTAACCCATTCACTGCCAGCCATTTTCAGACACTCTTCTTAATCTCTGTCTTCCTGTTTTCACCCAAAAAACACATAAAAAGCATTTTTTTAAGACAGCGCTCATCTCTGAAGCACCATCCTTTGATCCTCTCCACGATCTTTGTCGTCTTTTCTCACGATCCTGACTCTCTCTATCTGAACTACCACGACACATTCTCTGTTCGAGTGTGAGCTGCCTGAACTTTTCCAGCTTGCAACATCTCGCCATGTCTCTCCTCATTTCTCTGCTGATCTCTCATCCTCCAAAGAGAGCACCGCTGCCACCTACAGAAGTTTACAAGCCTGATATTTACACACGAGCTCGGGCAGGCACCACCTTCACCCACTGAAACACATAACTGATGTCTATAGACCCTTTAAAAGGCAGCCAATGAGTAAAGGATAAACCCCTAATAAGGACCAAACCTTGAACAACTCGAAGATCTATAATTTGACTTTTTAAAAGGTTTCATTGAATTCCTAAAACAGCTTTCTAGTATGCGTAGCCTGCTGGTTTCACTGGTACATTAGAGCCAGAAAAAGGTTTTTTGAAATATCAATTTTCACATGAAATACAAAATGATTGTACGCTATGATGTAAGTTTATATCAGCAACATCATCAGAGCACTTTAGTGTTAAAACTCCCCTTCAGGATCATCGTGAATCAGATACAAATTTGGAATTTACCATTTTCTGACATCAGTTTCATGAGCTCTGCAGCTGCTTGAGGGTTGCTGACATCAGTATTGAGACTAACAGCCTGCTCCTTATTTTGATCTGCTCAAATCTATAAGTTCAGAGGGATTGATTCAACCGTGCAGGGGTACACAGGGAAAAAAACACCTTCCTCTCTACTGATTATAGATTCACTGCTGTGTGTGTGTTATGAAAGTTGAAAAAAACGGTGGGATTGTGGTGCACCTCACTGGGAAATGTGAATAGGGATTCATGGAAAAGGGGACAGTGTGTGTGTGTGTGTGTGTGTGTGTGTGTGTGTGTGTGTGTGTGTGTGTGTGTGTGTGTGTGTGTGTGTGTGTGTGTGTGTGTGTGTGTGTGTGTGTTGGGGAGTCTTGGATTGCTTTTCTTGCTGCAAAGAGCTGATATGTGAGATAGAGCTGTGCTTACACACAGCTGCCCCAGCAGCCTGGCACTCTATGTGTGTGTGTGTGTGTGTGTGTGTGTGTGTGTGTGTGTGTGTATTATTGGATGGCTCTAGTCATGGTGAATGAAAGATCAGAGAGAGAGAGAAGGCAGATGGACCGCCCCGAGGGCCAGGAGACAGAGAGAAAGAGAAAAGGGAGGCAGGGTGATGGAAAGAGAGGGGGACAGGAAAAGAAAGAGGAGAGAAGGACAGTTAATACACATCCACTGACAACATGTAGCCCTGCCAGCCTTTTTACAACGTCTACTCTCTCATTTGCTTCCGTGTGAAGATCCTTAATGTCACTCTGCAGCTCTCAGAGGACGAAACACAGATGACATCAATCTTTGTACGACACTAGAAGTTAAATAGAGCCATTCTCATTAATGTAGGGGTGCTAAAGTAGAGGAATGACTGGACCCAGCTGACCACCAGTCCATTACGTATTTCTGCGCTGCTGCCTCTGTAGATCATTTATGCACTTCTTCACTTCTTTTTAGGTTTAGTAGTCATGTTATCAGATTCCAAAGTCAAAAGTTTCCAGTGTCATAGTGGTTGTTGGTTTTGCTCTTCCAGTTGAACGTTCTGTTTATGTCGTCATGGAGACGACAAAGCCGATGGTGTTAGCTTAACTGTCATACTCGCTCTAATAACCAACTTTAAACAGCAAGAAAGCCACAAAATGAACAAAGAGGTGAAGTCATGCTGTGGATGTTTGAAAAGTTTACACTGAGCATTAATGATTTCACACTAGCTATTTTGAGCTAGCTTGCCGGCAGCAGTCAGCCATATCATTGCAAGGCAACCGCCGGCGGACGTCAACACCCATAGGCCTCTGAAGAAACAGGTGAATACTCAGAGAATAGATGGGCTTACACCAGACACGCACCACATGTGTGATGCTGTCATGTCAACATGGACCAAACTCTCTGTTGAATGTTTCCAGTACCTTGTTGAATCCATGCCAAAAACAAGAGTCTAGCTTTGTCTCTGTCTGGACCACTGCCTCTCACAGCTTTGTGTTACATTTGTAGGGGGTATTTTGTAAAACTTTTATGTTTTCTTTCTTCGGTCCATGAAACACAAAGTAAGTAGTTATAATGAGGTTTTCTCACATTTTTTACATATATCATGTGTTCCAGTATTCATGAACTGGCTAAAGTTGTAACACTTGCATTATGCTGTTAAGAGCTAATCTGAGTTTAGGACGAAAAAAGAAAACTGAACAGCATAAAAAAAAAAACTGAATGGAGCCAACCAGCACAGAAATCTCAATAAGAGAGCAAAAACAGACCACAGAGCAGAAACAGATGTACCCTGATAAAAGAATTAGAGATGAGAGAGAAAATACAGGGACCGAATGAAAGACTGAAAAGAGGGTGACTGAGTGAAACAAAACACGGGAAGAAAAAATGAGGTGCAAAAAGATGTGGACAGGAAGAGATTCAAGAGGGAAAAAAGGAAAGAATGGAGGAGTGAGAGATGACGGAGGCAGAGTATGAAGAGGGAGAAGAGGAGAGACAGAAGAGGAGAGAGGTGTATGTAGCTCAGAGATGGGAGTCAATAATGACTGATTACTGTAATTCAGCCTGTCAGAGGCATCGACCTGCTGCTACCACCAATCAATACACACCAGGACACTTACAGACACACACAAACACCTCCAGACAAGCATGTGCCCCACGTGTATGTGTGTATGTGTGTATGTGTGTGTGTGTGTGTGTGTGTGTGTGTGTGTTTTTGTCTCACTGTGGTACTGTGAACGATCACAGCAATACAAAGATACATGAGGTATGTATTTGGACTTACACAGAGCATCACAACAACGTAGAGACATGCACAAACATGACTGGAGAGATGTTGACATGTCTACACACACAGCAAAGATGGCTGGACACACACACACACAACACACACACACAAATACAATGAGGTCGTGGGTGTAAGCTATGAGCTTTGGGCTCACACTGAGTCTAACAATCTTTAAGTCTCTGTCGTGCTGAGTGGATGAGGCAATGCAAAAAGGCTTCTTCAACCTCCTCCTTCCCCTCGACTTCTTCCACTGTTTTGACTGGAATCAACCTCAACACTCAGATCAAGGCTCCTCCAACTAACACTCACATTACTGCTCCAAAGAGAGGAGGAGAGGGATGGATGGCGAGGAAAAGGGGGAAAGAATAAGAGGAAGAGGATTAGAGGGATGAGACGGATAAATTAAAAAAAAATAGAGATGAGGTACAAAGATGAGGGAAGAGCTAAGAGAGACAGCACTTTGTAAAGGAGAGAACGGAGAGGAGGACAAGGTATAGAAGGACAAAGAGAGAGCATAAAGGGACTGGTACAAAGAGGAGGTAAAAGATAACGAATGGGAGCAGGATTCATAAGAGCAGACTGGACATGTACAGAGGCAGCTCTGACTCTGGAGGTAAAACAAGTGGATCCAGAATCTGATCAAATAAACCTAAATTAATTTTTTCACTGTCACTCCTTTAATTACAGATCTTTCATTGCAGTCGTACTACATAATAACTTTGCTGGCCAGTATAGTGTTGTCACAGGGACTTTTGGTCATCGTGCTGTAAATGGATTGGCCGGGTCCAACACGGTGATGAGAAATAGCATTTAGAAAATCACTCATCTCAAATAATAAATAATCCTGTTTTAAATCGTGGATTATGAACAGACAAACATTAAGGTTTAACATTGGACTACTTCAAGATCATTTTTAAAGTCCTCACGGGGACTTTAGTCAATAATATCTTAAATCAATGTATGAACCTCTTCAGTAGCAGAACCAAATTATTTTATATTTGTGGAAAGGATGAGAACACAGTGAGGTTTGGTTGTAGTTTGAAAACTTTTGTATGTAACATAGGACGAAGTGTAAGTATGTTTATTTCTGTGCATAATATGTTGAAATATGGATAAAATGGTTTTTTGTTTTTTTTTTGAGGAAAGAACTGAGAACGAAAATAGAGTTTAAGGTAAATCTGAAATACACAAGCAGTGCAGATTTGATATCCTTGCAAACAAAGCTTATTCCATCTTTCATTTTCTAAAATATTACATGTTAGAAAAAAGTTCTCAGTTATTATTATTAACAGTTAAAACTAAAGAAGCTGTCCACTGATCTACTGTAGAATTTAAAACACAGGTACAGAGGAGAGTGGTTAGAGTGTGCGTGGATTCCACATGAAAACCAGCCACTAAGATATAAATCGTACTGTAGAAATATAAAATCAAAAATAATAGTACAAAGTGAGTGATGTGCAAAACAAAAGAAGCAAACAAAACATTCACAGCAGTTCTGTTTTGCTTGTGTACTTAATGAGGATTATTATATAATCTGTGCTTTATACAAATGATTAAGAGTTACATCACAGAAGTAAACTTTGGAAAAATACAGTTTTCATTTCAAGTTTCCAGAAGCTTGGTGGAAATGTGCTGTGAAACAAGTTTTGAGATTTTGTTCTTTATTGGATTTTAATTAAAAGTAAGTTTGTAATATGAAAACTGTGTTAACAAACATTATGACGATTGTTCATCAACTGCTTTTCATGGCGTTATGAAACTCCAGCGTACCCTTTGTTTAAAAATCTACATGCGTTTTTGTCGCTGTGCATCTTATCCATCAGTTAAGGTACAAGGAGTGCATACAGTGATGGATTAGCTGAGGGACACAGTGTTATGCTACTTATTATGTTATTTAACTGCAGCAAATGTGCTGCTGCTACAAACTCTTCCTGCCTCCTTGTGTCCGTCTCATCGTCACAGATGATATTTTTCTGATGCATGTCAGCAGCAAAGCCATGACCAGTGACAGGGTTGACGTCAGGTTGTAAACTTTAATTTCTCTATATCAGAGCCATGATTTATCCTTGTTTGATGGTGTGTGAGAAGGCATAATGTGTGAGATGTTTTGCAGTGTTTGTTGATTTGAGGTCCCAAAAAATGAATGCAGTCATATTTACCAAAGAGACGGTGTTGTTTTTTCTGAACTTGAAGTGAGGAGCATTCCCCTTTAATAAAACATGTATCTGTTAGTAAGAGACTAAACGTTCTGACATTTGAATTAAAAGACAAAACGACTGCCTCATTAGGGGATCGAAGGATGAGGGGTTGACTTATCGTAAGTGACACCATCACTTCACAGTGGAGTGTTTGTTTCCATCAATGAAATGTATTCAAATTTCTTCATGTGGATCCCTGTCTCTTTGAAGAGCTTGTATCCATCGAGGTAAGAACATGTTCAGTTCACATGTCACTATTTGTGAGTGTGCGTGAGTGTAAGTGTGTGTGTGATTGTAAGTGTGTGTGTGTGAATTTATGAGAGACCAGAGAGCACAGCCCCTCATTTAGACACAGCGTTGGAGATGAGAGTCATCGATATCTATTGACCGCCGGGCTTGTTCCAACCATACTACCATCGCATCAGATCAAGCAGACAGGCTGTATACACACCTGTCTGTCTGTCTGTTTCTCTCTCTCCTGCGAGTACACACACACACACACACACACAAATCTGTGCAGGACAAACACACACTTGATATACAGCAATTCAGAGCCAACTAAATGCAGCTCCATCACCCCAGCACTTATATTCTGAAAGCCAAACTCCACTAGACATTGATTTGCTATTTTTAACACTTGGGCAGGTGATCACCAACATTCTTGCTCACGCACATGTCTGCATGGATTTCTAGTGCCCACACAATGGTGCAGATGCTCTCTAAGTTTGAGTTCAGAAACTTTTATTCAAACTTACTTTCAAAGAGTTGAGAATGAAGTTACGTTTAGCCTGCTGCGAAAAACAACAGAATGAAATAAAAGAGAGATATTGTGACCTACCTTAACCTTCTTTTCATGTTCAGCAAACCCTGAGCAGCAAGTCTCAAAAGGATACAAGTTCTGGTAAAGAGGAATGAGGGATTTAAGGGCTCGACTGGCATTGATTGCTGTGGCTCTGACCATGGTTGGCAAAATCTTCATGTCCACGATGGCTCCGTCAAACAGCGGACCAAAGAATGGAACCTAGAGACAATGAGACAATGAGACAAAGAAGAAACAGGCGCTAAAGTAGAAATATCATTATTAACTTTATACCACTCGCTGGTGAACAAACCACATGTGATCTACACATGAAGACTTGTGGGAGAAGGTTAATACTTTAATCTGCTTGGTGTGAATCGTCATGAATCGTCTCTGTCCATCGTCTCTTCCCTGTATAATGATAGTCTGAGTCTATTCTTCTGAGTTAAAAATCAAAAGTTGTTCAACATGAAAACCTAATTATCATTAAAAAGTGAATATGAAAGGTAGTAGTAGACTGACAGAGGTTTTATGACTTGGTCTTTTATAATAACAACAAAGTCTGAGGCAACCAGTGAAGCTCTTTGAAGCATACACTGTTTGAATCAGACAATGGTTTTCTGATTTAATTCCATACTTGCTTGTGGAATCCACCAAAGAGAATAATGTCAGGCTTTTATTGAATTTATTTGGAGACCAGGACTCCAAGCCATGCACTCTGTGACTGAATACAGCGCTTTGAGGACGACAACACAGAATATTTGATCTAACTTGTTTTTTGGGGGGATTTATGATAATTCAATATTTTCTTGTAGAATGAATGAAACAGAACAAGATTATGTTATTAGTGCTGTGGTATCTATGTCATAGAGAAAAAGCAGCATTTTATTGTGTTAGTTCTTGTTTAAAATGGAATTATGCTATCAGTGCTGCGGTATTAATGTCTGTGTGTTTTAGACTGGAACATTAACCAGAGCAGCAAGACTCAAGGCAAGATGCTCTTAAGAATTGTTTGTCAATCTGAATAAATGTCACAGAGGTCTGTTCAGAAACATAAAACCAAAACACTGAACATTTTTACAGGTTTACTCCTGCTTGACTTCATTTCAGGCCCCCGTTAATCAAAAAACTTGAATTTAAGAATTATCCAGATCAGAAAATCTTTTTTTATTTTGCACCTTCCAAGAATATATAATTTAATTTACTTTTCCTTTTTTAAGGATACTGTGCTGAAGCAACCCTCTCTAGCCTTTTCAAGTTATATTTCAGGGTGAGAATGGGGAATGACATGTGAGACAGGGGCCACAGGTCGAATGCATGTATCAGTGTTTACTATCAACAGCTGTTTGAACATCTCCTCAAGTGGCAAAATTACTTTTTGACACCCTAATACCAAATCTAACTACAAGATCAAAAAATATTGCCAAAAACAAAACATTATAAGGAAAATATGTTGTATTTGACCAGTTCAGAAACTTTCATGAGGTTCTGTTTCTGCATCCAGACCCTGCTGGGATCCGTTAATATGGATTTTATTAGATCAAAGTTTTCTTATCCAAGTCAAGATTTTAAATAAAGATAGAAAACAAAATTTAATACCTTTCATCTACTTATTTTCATGACCTTTCCAAATCCACAGCTGATAACCAATCAAATTACTGTTAATCTAATAACCTAGGTCTTATCATGGATTTAAAAAATTGCAAAGGGTTGCATTATTTACAGTTAAAAAAAAAAAAAAGTTTGGAGATCAGATGGCCTTAGTGGTCTGGGTCGCCCCACAATGAGGCAAAGCCTTCGAGCGGGTGGCCCAGGTTCAAATCCAGCCTATGGTGACTGTCCCAACTGTCACTCCGCTCTCACCCTGTTACCTTCTCTATCCACTGTCATATCCTCTCACATTAGAGACATAATTTCTGTATACCATCATACCACTGAGTTTTTCAACCAAGAAGGGCACTGACTGTCAGTCAGTACGTTTACATGCACGCAGCAGTCAATCTAAGGTCTTAGCTTGATCATAAAGTCTCAGCAGGGGGTCTGGTCTTGTCTGTGTGTTCATTCAGTAAAGAGAATCAGACTTCTACCTGCGAACGTCTCACTCTGCTTCGATAGGCTGCGCTGTGTCCTTTAGTTTGATACACACACAGCTTCACTCATCAATAGTTTCTGTTCACCTGAAGAGAAAACAACATTCTAACGATGATGGCTGAGATGGATGCAGCTGTAGCTCTTCATGTTTTTATTTATGTATGTGCCATGGTGTTTTTTTTTGTTGTTGTTGTGTTGGAGCCTCAGACCGTAAGAGCACAGTGACCCTATTTATCATCTACTTCCTCTTCTGGCTGAATGCTGAGGCTTACAGAGACCTGCCGAGTTCTGCCAAATGCAACTGCAGCCTGATATCAACCACGTTATCTAGCTGTGTTAATCGAGCTCTGCTCAGTCTGTTTTCAGTCTGGCTCAGCTGTTCACATGCATTTTAATAGTCTGATCTCACGCTGACTAAGCTCATAGTCTGATTTTTGAAGCTGCAGGTAAACAGACTGAGTGATGTGAAGTGTAGACGCCTATGGCACCTGCCATCGAATGCCCTGCAAGGTCTCCTTTCCACTGATTTCCCTCCTCACTCACAGTTATTCTGGGTTTAACTTCTCAGCACACCTTACCCCCTCCCAGCTGTTTAGTGGAGCTTCAGCTCTCAAGCTTTACCCAGAATGCCTTTGTTGGTGCAACATAACAATTACTGCAATCGTGAGTGAGGAGGGAACATGGCAGAGCAGCAGACCCCTGACAGTGATCCTCAGAAATAAACTGTAAATCATTGTAAGTGGGAGTGTTTGACCATTAGCACCTCTGTACCTTTCTGATCTCCTTCTCACCTACACACCCTCCAGGACTCTCCTACCTTCCTCCCCATGCTCCTCTCTACACCTCCACCCGAGCTATCAGTTTTCAGCCATGCCGCCCCCCGTCTCTGGAACTCCTCACACCTCACATGTTTTAATTAACCTTTACTGTTTGAACACATCGTCCTAACTTCTGCTGTTTGATGTTTTTATGTAGCTGATTTTTTTTAATGTTTTTACCAGTTGCATCTTTTTGTTCATACTTCGCTTAGTAAGATAACCTTAAGTGACATGAAAGGTGCCCACATATAAAATGTATTATTATTATTATTATTATTATTATTATTATTATTATTATTATTATTATTAATTGTTCATAACAGTATGATTATGTTATATTTAAATAAAACACATTACCAGTGAGATTCTGCTGTTAATTTAAATCAGTTTTACAGTCTAGCTGTATTACACGTTCATTCAAGTATTTAAACAACAGAAATGGTAAAGCTGAAGTAAAAGTTAAAGAAATGCAATATGTCATAAAACTGGGATGGTTCGGTTTGTGGTTTTATTTGATTTGATAATAAATAAGTATCCACTAAAAATACTTCACCATAATTCACCAAAATCAGAAGTCAAGAGACAGTAAAATGGGTAAATCTGCATCTCGGTGACCTGAGTTGTCATTTGAAAGAGGCTTTTTTTTTATCTTATTTTTTTGTACAGTCCTTTTCGGTAGAAATTCATGAAGAGTGCTTTGGATAAAATAATATTTCAGCAGCATTATGGGTAAACTCTAGAGGATCTTTTCAAATGTACTGCCAAACAAGGGCTAAAAAGTGAACTGTAAAAAGGATTAGTTTGAGGACCAAGAACATTCTAACCCAATATAATTACATCTCCACAGCAGGTGAGATACATAGCTGTTCCTGATGAGACCAGAGGGAGACTGAATTACCATCCTGGGTTCTACTGGTGAGTGAAAGTGTCCTGCTGTTCAGAGCCATTCTATGCAAAGATAAGTATTCTATGGAACAACTAAAGTGCACAAATTGTGAATTGCTGCACACAACACCCACAGCTGGCAGTTTGAGTCTAGTTTCAGAATTTAGTTTGTGTTTGTACCTCAGGTTTTTTGAGTATATGGATGGAGTACATGTGGTTCTTCATTGGGTAGATGACAATGAGCACGTCTCCAAACTCAGTGGGAATGATGCCACGTCGGTAGTCCCTGGAATGTTCTGACCAAACAATGTGGACCTCATCATTACCCAGGTGCCTCAGCTGTAAGGAGACAGAACAAACACAAAAGAGAAATTAAAGGACCCAAAAGGGAATAAACAAGTGGCATTTGTCTTTCTTGTAGTATAAACAACACAAAGTCAATGCTAACAATCACACAACCAGACAGAGGGTAGATAAACTGAATCCATCATAAACCTGAGGCCTCTGATGATGTACAGGTGTGTGTCTGTGTGTGTGCGTGTGTGTGCATGCGTTGTAGGTGGCCCTGAGGTGATAAAGTGAGTGTGTGAAGACAGTGTGGACAAGAAGACGAAGTGAGGCTGTGGAAAGATGGAGTATGGGCTGGAAGACAGATGGGATGAAGTGTGATGCTGTGTGTTTCTGTGTGTGTGTTCAGTTCACATTCACTCGACAGGCTGCAGTCAGGGCGGGTGACAGCTCTGTCATTAACCTTGATGTGGGCCAAATACACACATACACACACACAGCTCTGAACTTGACTGTCTTCAGAAGTCTGACACTCTCGGCCATGGCCCTGAGAGAAACACATTACAGATGTTTCCTTCTGGATGTGCCTTTAACTGGACTCAGTTGTTGGTTTTTTTTGGCCCTTTGGGTCAAGTTTTTAAAGCAGAACATTCATCGTTTCAAACAGAGATTTTCTTTGTCTGTAACTGCCTCTAAACTTTTTTATGCTATACATTTATTCACATTACTTTGCTTGCATGCATCAAACCAACTTCAGTTCAATGCTACTTTAAAAAATCCTTTCCACCAGCAGGCAAACAAGCTGTGGTTAGTGCTGTATTTCACAATTAGCAGTTAGCATCTGATTCAGTAAATATCATCTGCATCTATCAGGATCCATACTGTTTTATTTTACAATGACAGCTTTCTAAACATGAGATGCTGCAGATGCTAAAATACATGATCAAGAACATTTGTAATTTCTAAGCTTCTTCCAGCTTTTTATTATTTGCTCTCGTCCCGTTAAATTAACTACCCATAAAAGATATACTTCATTTTTTTAAACCTTTAGTGTTTCTTTCCAAGGATTAAATTCTGCTTTCCTACAGTCCCTGTTTTACCTAACATCTGCTCTATTTAATTTATAACATGATTAGTGCAGAAAGAAATAATAAGCTGTTAGCGCTGCTGCCTCACAGCAAAAAAGTTACTGGTTCAAATCCCGGTTTGGGCATGGTGTGCCTGTCTGTGTGTAGTCTACATGTTCTCCCCGTGCATGTGTGGGTTCTCTCCAGGTTCTCCAGCTTCCTCCCACAGTCCAAAAACATGCTCATCAGGTTAACTGGTGATTCTAAGGCCCCGTATACACGACAACGATTCACAGCGTTTTGACCGAAAATGCAAAAAACGCGGTGAAAAAATCTGCGTCTATATGGAAACGCTGCGGGACTGAAAACGCTGTAGTATGCATACAAGGCCAGTAGATGGCGATGTACCTGTAGAGTCTTGTGGTAGTCTGCCACTGAAGAAGAGGTGGGCTGATCATCTGGTGTGTATATTAAATACGTCTTATCTGAGTGCAGAAGTGGAGCAACAGATGAACGTTTTGTTGAAAGGCAGTCAGCAGATTCGGCAGCACAAGCACAACACGGTAAGTCCGCCATTTAACCATTGTTGTTGTCCAGTTTGCAAAAGTTCCAACAACGAAAGTGGAATGCGCACGCGCAAAATGGAGCGTGACGTCAGCGTTTCACTGAAAACACTGGCTTGCTGTTCATACGGCAACAGAGGCTGCAGCGTTTCAGAAAAATTCCACTCTGGTGGGCGTTTTAAAAAAGCTGCGTTTTAGGTCGGCTGAAACGGCGTTTCCGTATAAATGAGAGGCCGAAACGCAACAAAACTTTTGCGTTTCACCCTGATACCGTTGTCGTATAAATGGGGCCTAAATTGCCCGTAAGTGTGAGTGTGAGTGTGAAAGGTTGTCTGTCTCTGTGTGTCAGCCCTGTGATTGACTGGAGACCAGTCCAGGGTGTACCCCGCCTCTTTCCCTAAGACAGCTGAGATAGTCTCCAGACACCAGCAACCCTAAACAAGATAAGCGGTTTCAATACAGTTGAGGAACATTTAAAAGAGGAAAAGGATTTAAATAAATGTAGTGTATAATAATAATTTATTAACCCTGTAAAGATGTTGGATGTCAAAAGACGCCTGTACCAGTGTTGCCAACTTCTCGGTATGGAAAGTAGCTATTGGCTGTCCAAGAAGTCACTAAAAGTTGCTAAATGTATCCCTTAACCTGCATAATAAGCCATTTTAATGTAAGTGTCATGAACACTGCAGAGGAGAGGGATAACATAATGAGAGACAAAAAGTGTACAAACAAACAAAAAACAACAACATAAATATGTTTAGAACTACAAATGAACTTTCTTCTGTTGATACTTAAAGTCAAAATAAGAACCCTCCTTAATCCGGGTTTGGGACCTTCAAAAGTGACCTAAAACAGACGCGTGCTTGCAGGATTAATTTGCATTCAGTAACCTGCTCCGTCTGCCTGTGAGTGGTTTGGACAGGGGAGGGGCCCATGGTAGCATCCACTATTTGGTGAAAAGAGTTGGATCAATACATGCTTTAAAAAAAAAAAAAAAAAAAAAAAAAAAAAAAGGAGTCGCTAGAGGGGTCTGAAAAGTTGCTAAATGGAACAACAAAATTGCTAAGTGGACAGCACTGTCCTGTACTGATATATGAAACACACCCAAGCCTGAATACTGTCTTTTTTTTTAAATATATTTTGAGGGTATAATACATTTTTAAGTACAGGATATATTTAAGATAAATGTGTACTTGTAAGAATAAAAATGTGAAAAAAGGACAAAGGATGAGGACTGAGAAAAGTTATGTTTTTGTTCATCATGGATCGTTTCAATACCATACTGATATAAAAGACATTTTTTACTTGATGGTGAGTCCACTTAAAAAATAGAATAAATGTAGGTTTGTCTACTGCATTTTACAGTTTGAATTCTAACTCAGATTTGATGTCATATTGTTAGATGTGTTAACTCTTTTTCTCCAAATAAAGTGTGCTGAGTACAGAAAAAAGGAACTAGCATCCAATAATTTATTATTTTTATTTTCATTATTTTTACTTTTATTTTCATTATTATTATTATTATTATCATTATTACTATTATTATTATTATTATTATTATTATTATTATTATTATTATTATGAGAAAAAAATCAGAATTCAGAGTTTTTTTTTTCCTCAGAATAATAATAATAATAATAATAAAAAATTATTGGACTTTTTTTTTTTTTTCCAGTGGTCCTAATCCTCTTCCATAGTTGTAAAAGGTTTGGGATGACATTTTCTAAACTTACATTACATTAGGCCCAATATATTTAATAGAGTTTGGAAAAGTATGAGGAATCACAATGTATTCCACAGGCTTTTCTTCAAACAGCAGGTCCTCTGCCATCTGTCATTCAGAAACTTAGAAGTTATCAGTGTGACTTTAGATCTGTGCTTGAAATATCAGAAGAAGGCAGAGAAAAAAAAGCAAAGTTTAGTCTTACCGCCTGCTTTGGAATAGTAAAAACAGAGAGTGATAAAACAGGAGTGATGTTTTTATCTGATTCTGATGCTTCACTCACTTGGTGTAATGCAGCTTTAATCCATTTAATCGCGTTTCAAGCAGATGTGGAATGAGAGGAAGCAGAACACACAGCAAAGAGTGAAAACTGGACAAATGCCCTGTCACAGACTAAAATCCCACTGCACGGTGTGAGTGTGTGAGTGTGTGTTTGTGTGCTTGTGTGTGTGTGTGTGTGTGTGACAGGGGGATGGATGATAAATGCCTGCCAGTATGGACATGTGTATGACTGTCGGTTTAACCTCTTTGTGGACACATTTGTCAAACTGTTGGAAGCCTGTGTGTGTGTGCTCTCTATCCTGCGTGTGTGTGTTTCAGTCCCCAACATTAACACAAATTTATAGTTTGTGGTTATTTGTGCAGATGGATGTGAATGAAACTCTTTGTGGATGTGTGTTGGTGTAAAGTTAAACAGGTTTAGTGTAGTGTGTGTGGTTTTATGTGTGTGTATGCGAGTATGCGTGTTTGATGGGGCCATCAGCTGATCAGGGAGACGGATGGTGTCGGGCCAGGCGCTGATAATCCAATCAGGGGCCTGCAGCAATGTGATAGGCCGAGAAGCAGGAAGTATGATCTGATTAAAAGGACATTAAGGCCATGTGCAGAGCGCCCAGTGCCTGAGGGTTGACAGGTGTGCACACACACGCACACACTAAATAAAACACACATATACACACACAGACAATAAACCTGTCTGCCTAGACACTGATACGAGTCCACAGCGCGCACAAACGTGGACATGATTGCTGCTCAGAACCAGTTGTGTGTTTTAAACGTCAACAGATTGGTGTGTGTGTGTGTGTGTGTGTGTGTGTGTGTGTGTGTGTGTGTGTGTGTGTGTGTGTGTGTGTGTGTCCTTGTGTGCGTGCAGCAAACTCTGCTCATTTGCAATCTCATTCCAGGAAAGAAAGAGAAGTGGGAATCAAAGGAAGAGACGACAGGTGTGGAACAGAGGATTTCTCTCCTCCTGTCTCACTGCCCGCCATCTCCACTTATTGCATAAAAAGGAATGAAATTAAAGAAAGAACAAGAAGTTGCAGTTTGAATCATTGATCTGTCCCTCGATTTCCAACCTCACAGAGAGCCCAGCAATGCTTTTATCCGACTTCCCCACTCGTCAAAAGTCTGAAGCGTCATTGGTTTGTGAGTGATTTGGTCAAATGTTAAAAAAAATGAATTAGGTGAGGAGAACATGTACTTAATTTGAGACAAAGAATGTATTTAGATACTAACTTTAGTATAATGGACGGAAATAAGACACAGCTAAGGCTAAAACACATCTTCGATCATTATTGGAGGCTTGTCTTCTGCTCCAGTATTTTCTAACATAAAATAACTGGCTCTCTTATTGACCTGTTGAAACTCCTACACCACACAAATAGAAGCTCCTTCTAAATTTAAGCAGAAGATCTAAATTTAAAGAAGTCAACACAGAGAGCAAAGCATCCAGCACAAGCTGAACAGAGATGAGCTGACGATGAAGGAAACCTGTGTTCTTGTATTCAGCAGTGCGTGTTACCTTCTTGGTGAGGTTGTGGTCCTGGTCGTGGGGCATGCGAGTGGAGACGTGATAGATGACCTCGGTGGTGGAGGTGGCGTAGTAAGGTGTAGTCTGGCCTGTGCTACGATTCCTCTGGAGACCTCCCATGAAGCCACAGTGAGTGGTGAGGTCAACCTAAAAGATGCACAGACACAAACACAAATACACGAGCAACATAAAGGAAATATTACACATATGAACTCTATTTAAAACCTGTTCCTGCCTCAAAGCCATGAACATTTAAAATGAAACCAGGCAAGTCACAACACCCAATAACAGAGGTCTGCAACCTTTACTGTCAAAGGAGCCGTTCTCCCTCATCTCACCAAGAATCAAGTCAGTCCAGAGCTACAAAATCTACTTTACCTTCACAATAAAGACAATATTATGTATAAAATTCTATGCACTGTTAAAATACATTGAATTATTATCATGAACTACTAAAAGAATATTTGAATTTGATAACATACTGTAACATCGCTCAACTCATCATTTTTGTGTTGTTTGCAAATTTCTTGCCACATTTCAACATGTGTATTAAACGAGCACGTTGGCAGTTAAATTAAGACCCCACTATAATATGACTGGTGACAAAGCTTGACCAACTGTTTCAAGTATCTGTTCTTACCTCCCAACCCAGTCCAGAGACAAAGTCCTCATAAGCCTGGCTGCCTGCTGTGTTGGTTAGTATGGAGTGTTTGTCTTCTTGGCCCTCGGCCACATAGAACACTGCGATTTTATGCGTTTCACGACTAGAGGGGAAAAGAGGAAACATATTAGGACCAAATAGACAACAGCTGTAAAATAGATTCTTTAGGAGGTAACATACTTTTTACAATTTCTTTATTAAACTAGGACAGTTTTCTAACTGTGCATTTCCTCCTCAAACCTTCCTCTGTGAGTTTCAGTCTTCTTTGAGAGGCAGTGCTACGATAACTTTGCATTGTTTACAATATTTAAGGCAGACAGTGAATATAAACTAAGGGCAAAGCCTGATGGGAAATGCAGATGTTCCTCTTCATATGCTTTTTCTGAAGCACAGACTACATTCACTCCAACATCTCTAACCATCCTTTATGTAAGCCTGTGTATTAGGGGTTCACTTCTAACAGATTTCAGCCCAAGTTTTCATGGAAATTGAACGTACTGATGTTCTCACACAAAACACTTTGAAGATCTTTCTGCCTTCCTTCAAGCCTGAGCTTAAAAAGACGATAACACTTTAGGGTAAATCATCACTGTCAGGGATTTGGACAGACCTTACAGCTTGTATTTAAGAAATCAAAATTAATAAGCAAATAATAAACACAGGGTTCCTGCTCTTTCCCTGAAATTATTTTCTAGTACATTTCAAGTCTCTGCAGAGACAAGTTATCACCTCATACACTAATACATTCCCCTGTCCGCCTCATTACTTGAAAGTGGTCTTTTCTACAGTTGAAACTTGCATTTAAACAGATTGCTTCTCTGTTTATTACTCAGACATTTGATGTGCAGTCCATGGCTATAATTTATTTATGAAAAATAATCATGACAAATATATCATAGAATAATGCAAAAACACCCTCAGATTACAGCCTAGCACTTCATTAGAATGACAAACTGGAGTTACGTTGTTGAATCGGGTAATTCCCAACTCAACTTTTTTCTTCTCTTTTATTTTCTCTCCTGCACTTTCTTAAAAAATATTTGCTGAGAAAATGCTCATATTCAAAAGACCAATTCTAGCAACACTTTTCAACTCACAGTCACTAGTTTCGTCCTTAACGGGGTCTGAAAAGTTGCTAAATCTAGAGACAAATGCTGTGTCCCAAATCACGACGTCTACACTCACACTCACTACTTTGAGTGCATAAGCGCGTTCACACTGACAGTATGGAAAAACACAGTGCACTTTGATTTCTCAGCTGGCGCACTTCTCACACTCAACGGCCACCACACTGGCTATGTAGAGGAAGGGGCGGGAACGGATCGAATGATGGATGATGGATGTAAACAATGAATAGAAGAGGAACACAAGTGAACGACTGTGAAATGCGATCGTAGTTTCCGGTAAGTGTGAAGCTGCAGTGTTTGATTTGGTACAACACGATCCAGTAAGTGCAGAGTGGACGCAGTGCACTTCATGCAAGTGAAAAGTATGGGACACAGTATTGGTTAACTGGAAGCACTGGGTTGCAGAAAGTGAAATGCAAATTTGATTGGCTGGTAGCATCACGTGGGGCTAGAAGCAGAGACGCACTGTGCTTTAATGTTGCCCAGAAGATAGGGTGACAACAGACATGTTGAACCCCTTTACAAATGCTATAATTTCCCAGGAGAACTAAACCGGTTCCAGCACATTTGGCGTTTTTTCTAATTTTTCACAAGTTTTTCATGACAGGAAAATTGGTCAATCATTTTCCAGGTTCTCAAGGACGGGTAGGAACCCTGAAATGACCTTCAACTTTTCAACCCCTTTGGAGAAAATAACTGCATCCTTGCAGACAGATGATGGTTGAAAAAGAAATGACGCTGGAAAGCAGGGGTAATTCAAACTTTTAACCAACTGACCTCCAAATGAAAGATTTAAAGAGAGTCAATGAAGAATAAAGGCAGAACAATAAGATGTTTGACTTTTGAGAATTTCTCACCACTGCCGAGAGTCCAGGTTCTTCAGCTCTCTGAGCAACTTCTCATTCTTCCTCAACAAATGAAAGTTACTCCTGAAAGAGACAGATTCATGAAGAGGTAAGGAATCATATAGCGGGATGTTACAGTGACACCTGACCATCTGATTTATATCAGTTTGTCCAGGTGGAGTTTTGTGACAAAACTGTACAAATTCAAAAGAAGGTTATTTCAGGAGATTTCTGTTTCCCGTTTTAAAATTTGGGACACCTGAGCATCATCGATGATTGATCTGTCTTCTCCTCAGCCGCCACAAATCGACCAGTTGGTCTAAACAGTCAAATGTGTTAAAATACAAAAACCAAACTCCTAGTCCTGTTTGTGTTCTATACAATTACACTGAGTAGTAAAAACTCCTAAACAAAGACATAAGAGAAATGAATGCACAATAAACTACAAGTTTTGTCCACAGCAGTCACAAAATGCAGAATACCGAGGGGGGAATCCTAAATTTTAGGCAATGGGTACAGGTAGAGCAGGATAACTGTGAAACAAAATCTTAATAACCCAGTGATAGCTGTTCTCTAAGAGTGCCCAAAAGGTACAGTTGAGCTCAGCATGTTCAACATTATGGCAGGATTTACACCACTGCAAAAAAGCCATCAGGGATTGGTTGTTGCTGCTGGAGTCTTTGTGGGATAACTGATGTCAATCACCACCACATTTCTGGATCTGCTGAGTTAATATGCCTTTTTGTCAGGAAATTCACAGACACATTAATAAATTTTTTGGGGTTAATATCCTTTTTAGCTTTGATACAATCTATATGGGTGACATCCTCTGTGATTGGATGGAATATAAATGATGAGAAACTAGCACGAAGCCTGTTGGCAGTAAGCTCAAAACTGTTACGAGGAAATGGTTGAAATATGATCCCTCTGCGGTTGATGACCAGATTGAAATAATACATCAAGTTTATATTCTGGAAAGGCTGCCATCCACCCTCAAAGTTCAGAGGAAAGATTTCATAGACTCTGGTCAAAATGGACACAATATGTTAAACCTTTCAGTCCAGATTTCATTTGACTAAAACGAGTGAAGGGGTGATGATATGGTTAATTTTTATTCCCTCACGTGTTGGCTTGCCTTTGATTTTACTCAATCGCTACCAATTATCTGTGAGGACTCTCTGTTTGAAGTGGATCACAGCGACACCTTTTGGCTGGAATCACGTGCACACTGTCGTGATGTCATGACTCTTAACAAGAGGCTTGTTTGTTTCGGAAATAAATGGAGATCAGATCTTCTTTTTAACACTACTTTTCTTAGTTCGAGACAACTTTTTACCGGATACAGCTCTCGCAGCCCGGTGGTCTGAGACTAACCTCCCTCAGTATTTTATTCACAGACTCTCAAGTTTGATCAGATCACTGTAGAATAACTGCTGCATGTGGGTTGGAATGAACATTATCACAAACAGTGTAGCTTGTGTTTTAGCCTTTAGCCCAGTGCTATCGCTCTCCTGCTTAGCTTTCTTCTGCTCTGACGTCTTTTTGTCTTTTTTCATGTCAAAGGGGTGAAAGAGATTCAAAATTAGGGTGAAAGCTGGCATCATACAAACAAGTGAAATGCAACAATTTGAAAACAGAAATAACAGTGTGCACTCTGTGGACCACACAAAAAAAGGTTGGGTAAATCCAGCTGATGAGAAAAGTTCAGACTCTGCCTTCTTTTACAAATCTGGTCTGTGAGGAGGAGGCGTAAATGTCAAATTATTGTTTTTTAACACAAAATACGTGCTGACCACAGCTCGTGTCGCTGCCATTGAGAGGCTGAACACAGAGAATGAACAAAACATTATTTTTTAAAGTTTATTTTATGTTTTTTTTTTTTTTAAATAACCAACTTCCAAGTCCAAGGGCCGTACGAGCCACCGACCTCCACAATGTGATATGAAACCACGACTTGAGCAGTGAGGCTCAGAGTGGACTGATAATGACGTGTCGTTCTTTTCACTCTTTGAGAGAGGGAAAAAAGAGTGAAAGAGCAGGAGATAAAGAGAGGGAGAGAGACAGCAATTTGCTATTTATTAAACTGATACTTGGTAATGGCCTCATTCTCTGCTCTCAAAGACTCCATTTACACCCTGGATTATAGAGAAAAGCATAAAAGGGGACACACACATGCACACAGGTGACTGTCAGTATCTGAGTGTCTGTAATGTCCCATATGAATACCTGGAGTGTCATGAAGGGACTCTCATTTGTCCGTCTGCTTTTTTCCCCAAAGTCTAAGTATCTTTAGCCTCTTCTTTTCTCCTTCTCTTCACATTCACTCACTTATTCTCAGTAGATTTTATGTTTTTGTTTTTTATTCTAGCTCATGTGGTGTATTCATTATCTTTTTTTTTTTCCGATCTGCCACTTTTCCCTCTGTTATTCTCTTCTTCAACTACTGCCTTTTATTCTAACTCCGAATGGGTTGAGTTTGATCAATAGAGTACTATACTCATTATCACACTCTCTTCTACATGTACACACGTAGGGACACACACACCCACGCATGCTCGTGCTCACAGTGTGTTAAGAAGTCTATTGTGCAGGCTGAATGCAGACGGTGTAATTCCCTGGACAAAGTATAAAGAGTGATGAGTGTCCATTAGCCAGCCAGATGCATTTAAAGTGATACCTTGACATTGTGTATTTCAGTAGAGAGTCACTGAGAAGATGAAATGCTGTGCTGTCTGAATGGAAAACCACGGTGTCTAATTAACACAAAGTAGTCCTCTGAATGGAACCTTTGTCTCATTTGCATTCAAGGAGCTTTTGGTTTGTTCTAGAGGAGAAAGATTAATGAAAACTGTCCCAGATCTGCACTATAGAGACTTAAGCAAAAGAAACTCAGGACATACATTAATAAATAACATGTACTAACATTAAAAAACAACTCAAGCTCAATGGCAGCTTTAGATGTTTTTGCAATATAGAGAAGGAATTGAACCTTTAACATAGCAAGATAAATAAACTTCATATAATTTCAATCATTAAATTCTACCACCATGAGATAAAATGAAGGTGTAACAAATGAAAAATAATGAATGTTCCTATAAAATAGAAAAGTTTGAGCTCAGAAAGATTACTACGGTGGCCCCGAGTGCTCACAGCACTGAAACGTAAGAGAACACATGCAAAAAGACAAAAATAAGGCAAATTAAGAAAACGTCTTCATCAATTTAACAACACATGGGCAACATTTGGAAAACACGCTGCAAAGACCACGCATTACAAAAACACACTCCTCATAAAGCTCAACGGACCTTTTTTTCAGTGACAATGGGTAACACTAAAATAAATTTAAAATTCTCTAACAAAAACAGCAAATGAACAATTTATTTACCATAAATTCTACAGTGTTTGATTTTTTTCATGAGCATTTGTGATCTAAGAAAGTGCTTGTTTAAATAGTCATTCGAGTGCCATAATCTGGCCTACCAGCCTTCACAGACAGTTAAAGAAGTCTGACTTGAGACAAGATCTGTATGCAAAGTTTTGCATTAACAGCCAAAGACTTGTCAGCCAAACATGGCAGGAGAAAAACAAGAGGATGACTGGCAAAAACAAACAGGACCACACAGGCCCTAATAATGGATTTTAGTGGGTATAAGTCTGATCTCACCTCTTCTCCCAGGAGTTGAGTCCCAGTATGTTGATTAGCAGTCTGCAGTAGTAAAAGGCTGACTGTGGTGTCTGTGTCTCAGGCTCAGTCTGCTGCACTGCTCTCATGTTCAGCTCCTCACCTCTCTGAAACATCCAACAAATGATTTGAATGTATAAAGGAAAGCAAATGTTGGGGACAAACAACACTTTGTTTTACACTTAACACTTTAAGAATTCCAAAATGGCAGTGTCAGACAGTCTATAAAGTGGCCAAAAGCTGCACCTGTGACCACTTTCAGTTCTGACACCTGGGCCTGCTGGAGGCTACTTTTCTAATACTGAGAAGGAACAACTCATTAATAATAATAAAAAACAAACCACACTACATACATGAAGAACAAACTCTCGTTCAGCAGCGCTTTGCTTCAGGATGGCATTGATCACGTCATTTTCTTGCTTCTCTGAAACACACACTGGAGGAGGTGCTGGGATGTTGAGTGGATTTCCTAAAGTGAAAAATCAGAAGGCAAAGTGAAACAATTAGACTTTTTCTGCATGCTGTCAGACCTGGTTTTGTTTTACTCAGATTAAGTCAGATCTGTCAGATCCGTGGACAGCTTGCATTCAAACATTTGACAGTAGCTTTAAAAAGACTGGTGGAGTCTGGTGCTGAGGTGTTTGTACCTGCCCTCTGTAGACACTCGGGACTTGAGTACCCCAGGTACTGCAGCATTTCGTCCAGTGCATCTTCTCCATCTGTCAGTGAATCCCATGCAGGCACCGCCTCCCGACACACACGCTTGGCTAATGGTGGAGCTAGAGGCTGTTCAAATCCAGCCTCCCCTTGTTCCTCTTCCCCATCCATCCTTTGCTCATTGCTCTCCTCCCTTTGCACCTCTTCTTCCTCTTGTCCTCTTTGATCTCCCTGTCCCTCCTCACTGACATTCTCCTCCTGTCCTTCCTCCTCTTTGTCTTGCCTTTCACTTTCCATCCCTGCTCCACCTTCCTCTGTCTCTCTCTCTTCCTGCCTTTCTTCTTCGCTGTCCTCTCTCTTTACTTCCATCCTTTTCAGTGGAACTTCTGGTGGAGTGTGTAAATGAATATTCCCACAGTGAGGTGACTGTGTGTGTGACAAAAATGTGTGTGTTGGGCTACTGGGGGAACACGGTGGAGGTCCATAGAGAACAGCAGAGTCCCAGGAGTGTTTTCCAGCTACATCGCGGATGATGACGCGGACGCAGGCAGGAGCAGAAGACAAACCAGCGGTCATTCCACCACCTGGTACACCAGACTCTGATCGGATCTGGAAAGGAAAGGAAGAAAAGGGACAATGATGAAAAACAACAATACTTCCTAAGGTGAATCATAAAGCATGTGGCCAAAAAAGATTGACACATTAACTTCAGACCATAATCCTTTTAGATTAACCCATTAAAGCTTCCAGACTTACTTTAAATACATACAGGTGCAACTAAAATGAATTCAAACTTAACCCTTACCCAAGATATGTGCCTAAAGCTGTCAAAAAAGCTTTTAAGGAACCCAATCTGTAGCTTATTTTTTTTCATCTTGGTGTGGGTGGCGTAATTTCCCGAACACAACCCCAGTTCCAATGAGGTTGGGACGTTGTGGAAAATGTAAATAAAATCAAGATACAATGATTCGCAAATCCTGTTTGACCTATATTTAATTGAATACACTACAAAGACAAGATATTAATTGTTCAAACTAATAAACTTTATTGTTTTTTTTTCAAATATTCTCTCATTTTGAATTTGATGCCTGCAGCACGTTCCATAAAAAGTTGGGACAGGTTCAACAACAGACTGGGAAAGTTGAGGAATGCTGAAAAAACACCTGTTTGGAACATTCCACAGGTGAACAGGTTTATTGGAAACAGGTGAGAGTCATGATTGGGTATAAAAAGAGCATCCCTGAAAGGAGCAGTCATTAACAAGCAAGGACGGGGTGAGGTTCACCACTTTGTGAACAACTGCGTGAGCAAACAGTCCAACCGTTTAAGAATTCCGTTTAAGAACTCCAATCTTCACTGGAATTGGGGTTGTAATTGAGCTAATCATGCAGGGAAATGTTGGTAGACAAGCTAAATCAGCATTAAGCTAAAAGTAAAGCTGTGCCATATCCTGCTCGGCGAAGGAGCATATGCTTAGAAGTGGGTACCCCCGTAGCAGCAGCACATGAGTTACAGCACCAAGAAATCTAGAGTCTATTTTTGTGGTAATATACTGTAGAAACATGTCAATTTCAGAGCAGATCGTACCAAACAGGAAAACAGACAAAAAATGGACAGAGTATCTGTTCAATTTCAAAATAAAGCACCATGCTCTGTCACTGTCTCTGCTGTGATTGGCTGATCACCGCAGCCACAGTGAGGTCACTGGCTTTACAAAAAGCTGGCACCCTCTGCTGTTGCAGTCGTGTAGCGACCCTCGATAACTATCAGCACGAGTCAACAACAGTTAGACCCCGATTATAGATGACCCCACTTTTTCACATTATTTTCAACGAAAAAAAAAACCTCATCTTATATTCAGGTCAATAAAGATTTATTTCTTTTTGTGGCAACATAATTCCATATAAGGTTACCTGATACACAGAGAGCAGCGTTGAGCCATTCAGAACCAGAAACTGGAGGTTTGGTGAATGGAAAAGCTCTGGTCCAAGATCTGCACTTTCACAGAACGGGTTATCTTGGTTTTCACACACCTAGAGAAAAACAATGGGACTTCAGATTATTGCACTCCAGCAGTAAACACGTATCGCCATGACTTTTTTTTATGAACTTTTAAGAACAAAAAGGTCTGATCATTGTATGCATTAAACTACCGGAGTTGTCACCATAAAACAAACACAGTACCTGACTGGACAGAGTAGCAGGCCCTCCAGACATTGGATAATGTCCAAGATGGTTGACCAAGTGTGTGATAACAGTTCTGGCTGCGATGGAAACTAATCCCTGCTGAATACGACTTCGAACTGCAGAGAAAGGAAAACACAGACAAACCACACGTATAAGGACAAGAATAATAATGAGCTAATAATGTTTTTTCTTTTTTTTACACAGAGTGACTTTATATCAAGATTTAAGTCACAACCAAACTTCAGGATGTGAAGCAAGAACTAGTCAGAAGTAAAAAAACACACTATCAACTTGTACATAGTTTGCCCCATGCTGAGAAGAAGCCAATGCCATCACACACTGTGCTGCCAGTAGATCCTGGCTAATCAACATCATTACACACATGCTGTGACATACACACACACACACACACACACACACACACACACGCATTCACGCACACACACACTCTTCACCAGCTCTGTATTGACAGGGCTGTGTGTAGAGTACAGATATGTATTGACCAGACATTCTCAACAACTCCCTGAACCTCAGGAGAGCTCAGTGGGAGATTAGGAGCAGTGAAAGAGAGAGGAGGATGGACAAACAAGATGTATTAAAAAGAGACAAAAGAAAAGACAAAAAATATATAAGCAGAGATTAAAATTAAAAGAGTAACAGAAAACAGGAAGTAGGGACAAAATCAAGGAAAAGAAAAAAGAATTAGAACTCATATTCTGATATGACAAGAAGAAAGAAAGAAAGAAAGAAAGAAAGAGAGAAAGAAAGAAAGAAAGAAAGAAAGAAAGAGAGAAAGAAAGAAAGAAAGAAAGAAAGAAAGAAAGAAAGTAAAGGAAAGAAAGAAAGAGAGAGAGAGAGAGAGAGAAAAGAGAAGAGGAGCGTGGTCTGTAACGGTGCTCCAGTCATTACACAGGACACTGTGCTCTGGTGGGCCTCAGCAGGGGACAATACACTCTCTCCCACGGTTGCAGACGGGCACACACCCCCTTTACTTTTCACATCTTTCAGTAAGTGGCAGAGGTTTGGTGGACAAGTCTGTGGCATTTTCTACAAAATCAGAAGTTTTTATGAGCCCTTCGTCCTTACTTTGCATGTCCAGAAGAGACACAGCTAATAATAAGTAGAGGCAAAGGCAATAAGAATAACAAAAAACAATAACAACAATAATAATAAATAATAAGGCCTGACCGATATATTGGCTGGCCGATTATAGCCCTTTATAAAATAACCATAATTGGTGGCAGTTCCGAACCTCAGGAGAGCTCGATAATCCCTATTATGGGCTAATGATAAACCTTTTCAATGATTTTCTTCACGTTTTTATACCTGAAAATTTCTCTCTGTTGTAAAGTTAAATACTAAAGGACAAAGTATTGTAAAACAATAAAATGCTCTGCCTGTAATTCATATTTGTTTTTATCAGCATTAAGGGACAGAAAAATAACTTTTTATTCATCATATATTTTTAAAATCAATCGGCTGATTGATCGTTTTTCAGTTTTCTTTTTCTGCCAAATATCGGAATCAGCATCAGCCTCAGAAAGTCCATATTGGTCGGGCCCTAATAAAAAGAAGACAACGACATCACATAAAAGCAAGACAGTAAAAGTGTTTAAGAGGGGCTTTAAAAAATGAAACTGATTCTGTCAGTCTTATATCCTCGGGCATGCTGTTCCAAAGGGCCCTCTGGTTTTAAGCCTCGACTTTGGAACAACCAGGAGCTTCCCACTAGAGGATCTAAGGCTGCTGGCTGGCTCATATGGGGTCAATAGACCTGAAATGTAACTTGAGCCAGCCCCATTTGTGCTTTAAAAGTTATCAGTAAAATCTTAAAAGCTATACTAAACGACAGGGATTACGTATTGTCTATTAAAACCTCTACGAAGCCTGGCTGCTGAGTTCTGTACAAATTGGAGGCGTGACAGTGATTTTTGATTTATGCCAGAGAAGAGGGAATTACAGTAGTCTAATCTGGAAAAAAAAACAGTGCATTGGTTACTTTCTCAAGATCAGTTTGGCATCAAATACTACTCCCAGGTTTCTGGCTGTGGGTTTGATGTTGTTGGAGTGGGAACCAAGGTTGTTATGAAAAAAGGAGGGGTGGTAGATGGGTAGAAGGTAGATGTACTACATTTGCTTTAGATTTGGTCTCTTATCTCTGTATAGGAAAGTGTGTCTACTATACTGCATGCTGAGACCTATTTCTGACAGATAATAATCGATGTAAAAGACATGAAAGTGACAAAGCATGTCCCCGTTTCTGTGTGAAATACCTTCAGTAACAGGCTGCAGTTTGCTGGAGCGTTCAGAGTCTGGGCTGTGCAGAGGTTCTGGTTCTCGGAGGCTCTCTAACGGCAGGAATGGATCGTAGTCTGGACTCAACAGGTCTGACAGCTGCAGTGGGTAATACTTGGGGCTGTTGAAAGACTGGGCTCCATACACACAACCATGCAACACCTGGAAAAGAAAGAAAAGATGATTTTTTTTTTAGACTGAACACCAACCCTTCATCATTTATGCTCATTAGTAACTACCTGTCTTCCAAAGCCTGAGTCATGACACCTTAAACATTACACATACCTTATAAATACAGCTGAGCAAAGTCTTGGTGGGCTGGTCTTTTTCTGGGGGACTTCTTGTTTGAACAGGTTGAAGTAGAGTTTTTGGAGGAAGAGCCATCACCCAGTCCAAGAGACACAACAAGAGGGACACCACCAGCTAAAACACAGACATGTACACAGGTATGAGTTTACTCTGACAAGCATGAAAAACAAGGTGAGAAAAATACCGGAGAAAAGTTGTGTGTATGTTTTTTACCCTCTTGTCCAGTTCATGAGGAGAAGACTCGGTGGAAGGCAACAAGAATGTAATGGTGGCAATCAAAATCTGAAAAAAACAAACAAAAAAAGATTCAGTTCTCTGAGTTACATCTGATTCAACCCACCAACACACACAATGACATCTCCAAGACTCCCAGAGCAACGTTTTCAAAGTGTTCTGAAGAGTCAGACATTTCTCAGATCTTTACATCCATCAGGATGTGTTGGCAACATGACAATGTCTAAACCAGTAACAATATGAAGCAGTAAGTTGTGATTCCTCACCTCCACAATCTTCTTTGGAGTTTCAGGGGGAAACTTCTGAAGGTGATCCACGTGACTGATCAGGAGGTGAAGGATGTCTGACGCCACCAGTGCTACGTTCTTATTGGGATACTGGGTGATGAAAGACAAACAGGAGTATTCATGTCAATTTACAAGTTCAGAGACAAAGTTGTGACTCAAGTCAATGTGATATACAGAGCAAATACACACTTAGATGATGAAAGTCACATTGATCCTTTTTTTTAAATTAAAATTAATGACACAGCAGCATTCATCTCTCTTTTACTCTTGTACTTAGAATAATTATACAATTATAGCCCTATTTTCATTCTCATGATTTGTGTACCTTATGATTTTTAATTATAGCAGAGGCTTTGTCTATAATTTGAACAAAAAAAAAATCCACCACAAATCACACACCATTTATTAAAAAGGTCCTTTTATGATATTGCTCCGATGCAGTCTGGAATATTTGTAAATGTTTGTTGATATAAACTCAATTCCAATGAAGTTGGGAAGTTGCATAAAATAATCAGCAAAATAAGAATATAATGATTTGCAAATTCTTTTAAAATGCTATTCAACTGAATAAATTAAAGAAGACTAAAAGACAAGATATGTATTGTTCAGACTAATGAACATTGTTTTGTTTAATTTTGCAAATTTGCACTCATTTTGAATTTCATGTCTGCAACACATTCCTAAAAAGCTGGGACAGGGTCATGTTTCCCACTGTGTCTATTCCTCTTTGGCCTGGAGGACACCACGTCCATGATTTCCAAAAACAATTTGAAATGTGGACTTGTCAGACCACAGCAGACTTTTCCACTTTGCGTCAGTCCATCTCAGATGAGCTCGGGTCCAGAGAAGCCGGCGGTGTTTCTGGGTGTTGTTGATATATGTCTTTGTCTTTGCATGGTAGAGTTTGAACTTGCACTTGTAGATGTGGTGATGAACTGTGTTAACTGACAATGGTTTTCTGAAGTCTTCCTGAGCCCACGTGGTAATATCCTTTACACAATGATGTTGGTTTTTAATGCAGTGCTGTCTGAGGGGTCAAAGGTCACGGGCATTCAGTGTTGGTTTTCAGCCTTGCTGCTTACGTGCAGAGATTTCTCCAGATTCTCTGAATCTTTTGATGATATTATGGACTGTAGAGGATCAAATCCATCAATTCTTTGCAAATGTATGTTGAGAAACATTGCTCTTAAACTGTTGGACTATTTGCTCATGCAGTTGTTCACAAAGTGGTGAACCTTGGCCCATCCTTGCTTATGAATGACTGAGCCTTTCAGGGATGCTCCTTTTATACCCAATCATGACACTCACCTGTTTCTAATGAACCTGTTCACCTGTGGAATGTTCCAAACAGGTGTTTTTGGAGCATTCCTCAACTTTTCCAGTCTGTTGTTGACCCTGTCCCAACTTTTTTTAAATGTGTTGCAGACATCAAATTCAAAATGAGGGAATATTTGCAAAAAGACAATAAAGTTTATCCGTTTGAACAATAAATGTCTTGTCTTTGTAGTGTATTCGGTTGAATATAGGTCAAACAGGATTTGTATATCATTGTATTCTGCTTTTATTTGCATTTTACACGTCTTAACTTCATTGGAATTGCGGTTGCATTTCTTGTTCGAAGGCTTTTTATTTTACTTTCTCATCTCAATAGAAAGTTATAGGGGCTACAGATATGTATCTTTCAAATAAAACTTAAGCTATAAGTACAAGACAGTCACCCCAAGACAAAGACTTAACTCTGGCAGAAAGATTTGTCCTATCTCATATCAAGGCTCCAAAAAGGGAAGCTGGAACTTCTTGGGAGTTTCCAAAACACTGATAGGTGGTGCACATAGGTCATCAGATTTTCTACCAATGCCCTAAATTAAATATCTTTGTTTTTTTTTTTTTGTTTTGTCTGTTTTCTGCAGATTACTTGGATTATATAGAAAAGATGAGGCCCAATCGTCACTTGTTTAACTCATATTCTAATAAGACAAGCTTCTTGGGTTGTAATTTACATGTCTTGTGCACAGACAAAACAAAATGTAATGAATCTGAGTTTACATAATTGGGCTTGTCATTGCTTCACCTTAATTGTCTTTTAATTGTTCCCTGATATTAAATATTTCATTAAAAGTGTTGAACAGATTTATATAATACATCACACTGAATGAGAGGTTTTGTAGGTCAGACAGGCTATGAAGAGGATCATCAGCAACACATAAAAATAACCCTCTGGAAAGAAGGACAGAGAGAGGGAAGAGGAGGACAACAAAAAGAACTGGCTCTGCATGGAAATATGACAATCCCTCAAGCTGGTGTGTGAGCGTACCAGTGTGTGTGTGTGTGTGTGTGTGTGCATCCCATTGCCCATGTCTGAGGCTACTGGCTGCTGGTATGAGGCAAGAGATTCAAAAGTGGACAAGATGTGAATGTATGAGTGGTACCAGTTGTGTGTGAGTGTGTGTGAGTGTGTGTTTGTGTGTGTGTTTCTGACACAGCTTGCAGCATTCCCTTTGGATTAGTCTCCTATCTGAAGGAGGACCAAACATATTGACAGTCCAGGGTTTGCTCCCAGGAGTGAGTGAATGCTAGTGTGTGTGTGTGTTGCTGTAATATCTTAGCAGGCCATTGGCTGCCGATACACAAGCTAGGGATTCCAAGGTTGAAAAGGTATGTGTTTGTGTGTGTGTGTGTGAGTGTGTGTGTCCATCTAGTGCCACTTGGCGACAGATGAGACAGAGAATGTTGGATAGTATTATTTGGATCCACAGGCCTTCCCAGTCTAGTGGCCTGAAAGCTATGACCATACTGAGGCTATTTCTCCAGCTCAAACACTCATCTCCAACAATATTTTCACACTTTGGCTCCTTATAGTTCCGCCATGTTAAACCCGCCAACACTCCAACTGTTTGGTTTACAGGCAATGTTTTGGGTGTGTTTAAATCTAACCGGTTCCCTTACTCAGATTTTTAATGCCTGTAACTGTCTCTGTATCTGTGTTTTGTTTTCTGACAGCTTCAGAAAAAAACAGCGCCTCACTGTCTGCACTGTTACCAATTTGCAGTATAAAATACAATGTGTAAAATTCTGTAAAAATCTGTACATAATTATTATTATTATTATTTCATGATTATTTTTTATCATCATTATCATTTATATTATTTCATGTACTTATTTATTTATTGTTATTATTATTATTTGTATTTATTTATTTTTTCTTTTTGTAATTGTTGTAGGGGTAAGGCACTGGTTCCTCAGTCTAGTTAAAGAATGTTCTTGCTTTGTTTTATTGTGTTTTTGTTATTATGTTTAAAAAACAATAAAAAGTGAATTATAAAAAAAAAATCTGTACATAACTGAATAACAGTAAGGCTTCACCCATGCAGTTTTAGGCTAGAGTTCAGTTGTTTACATGTACTACAACATAAAAGCTCCATCATCATTCCTGTGAGAAGTTGGGTGAAGCAGGGAATTTTAAAAAAGTCCTAAACGTGAAAGGATCCAAACATGTTGGTAGAAATTTGTTGTTAATGACGTTGTATTTTGAAAATAGTCTATCCTGGAATGAATTCACAGCTTTGAAACAAAGTGAAACAGTAACAGGAGAAGATTTAAAGTGAACACACCTGAACATGAATGCACCTCTATTATCACCTCATTTAGAGTTTAGATATCAGCAAGTCTCTTAAGAGTTATGTGTTTCACTACAAAGCATGAGGGGAGATCTTCCTCATGACAGGTATATGAAGAGGGCGCATGGTGTGGATCAAGGTAAGTCTTACGTTTAACTAACCATGGATGGCTGATATCTTCTTGGATGGATTCAAATTTAGAAATCAAAGACACTCACATTTGAAGCATACAGTGTGTTTTTTCTGTATTTAAAAGCAGCTGTGAATACATGTCTGAGTGGCATCGAAATTATTTTATATTAATTGATTATTTTTCTGTGATTAGAAAACCAAAATTAGCACATTGTTTTGACAGCTCAGTCCTGTGACAAACATCCTGAAAGAGGGCCCTTAACAGATGTTACTACAGAGTTGTGCAGCATTCTGACAGGCAGCCAATCAGCAGTCTGTCTGATTCAGATTCATGCTTTGGTCTGACCACGCTGGATTGTCGTCAGGCACAGAGGAAGGATAGAGGTCAGTAGGGACACAATTTGAAGCAGGCAAAAGCAGCATGAGATCACCAGATTCTGTTCGGCTGATATGACCCAACAATATTTATATACTGTAGTGAACTGACTCTCTGGGTCTGGATATGGATACACTTCCTGATGCTTTGAAAGCAGTGAAAGGTTTGTGACTGACCTTCAAAGTCACACAGAGGACGTTGAGAGCATCTTTGATCTGAGGATGCTGAGTCCCATTAGCCAACTCCTCGCACATCCAGATACCCAGACTGCACAGAGCCACACACCTAACAGAACAGAGAAAAAGAGTGTGTGTAAGCCCTTTTAACACAGAGGAAAAAATAATCATCCATACCAATCCAGAATAATTCTGTATAAAGTTTGAAGCGGTCAAACTCTTTAACAGGTAAATTCTTAACCAAAACATGTTAGATTACCAAAACTACGCTCTTATTTAGTGAATGAATGGAGCTAAATGTTTTCAACAAAGGTTTTGCACCAGTTACCAATGCTTAATCTATCCAGAAGACTCCTTTCTGGGACAAATATCACTGTTAAAAAAACAGTAACGTAAAGGCTCATAATAGTCTGATTGTCATTTTGCAGAGGCTCCTGTAGAATAAAGCTGCACTTTGATAGAACAGAAGATTAACAGACAGAACTTACCTCGCAGGGGCAGAGGGTTCATCCCTGGCAGAGGTCAGGATGGTTTTAATAATGTGCTCCTATAAAACAAAGAAAGGCAAACAGAACACGTAATGCTCAAACACTTTTTCAGATAATGAGAAAAGTGATAGCTGGAATTGTGAGCGGTGAATATATAAAAATAATACATGCTGCACTAAATATGGCACAGGCACAGTACAGACTACTCCACGCACGCTGATAGACAAACTCTCACGCTCACTGGCCTGTTCCCTTCAGTCTGGTTAATGAACGCTTACTGATTCAAAACAAGCTCCTGCCTTATAAGAAAGAAGTGAGTGGACCGGAGATGCTGCCACGCATGGCATTAGCTGTTTACACAGCAACAACAACAATAACAACATCACTCCCATGGCTTTGGACTGTTAGAAGAATGACTGATGAGATATTAACCTATTAGTTTGCTTCTTAGAACTCCTGTGGATGGCAGAAATGTGTGTTACTAGGTTTGGAGTAACCTGGATTACAGGCAAAGTAGATTAAGTCTGATTAAGAGTTTGCCCTTATACTTTAAACCTGCACACTTTTTTTTCCAGCAATCTCTTCTCAACTCAGAGTGAGAGTCACGTAGAAATGATGTCTATCTTCTTTTCAACAGACCCTGTTATCTCTCTGTCCTTTCTTTTCTGCTGTGCTTTGCTATCATCATATTGAAGCAGGGTCTCTACAGGTTTCAACCCTAAGGTTTCAACAAGTCTGATTAAAGACTTCTTAAAGGCAGGGCTGGTAGTCACAGAAAACTAGCATGAATTTGACTGTAGCATCTCCTCAGGACTCCGTTTAGCCCCCGCCCTCTCACACTTGGAGCTCCTCCAAAATGACGCCCCCGCTCACATGCACGAGCGCTGCTGATTCGGGATCATATGATGGTGACTGATTCAAACAACAGACTCAAACTGGTCCTCAGACCATCGTTTTTGTTTGCTCTACGTTAGCAGTCATCGGGGTATAGGTAGTAATGTACGCGCAGGAGGCGGGCAGAACAGCAGGATGGGATTTGATTGGTTTAATAAATTGGATTCTAATCATTAGGATTGGTTGGTGTTTTCCCAGGTTTCCTCCTGCTGTAGACAGCAGATATTTTTCACTCTATTTTAAGAACACATCATGTATTGATTGACATCAGGACATAAAGATCATTTTAACCAGAATAACAAAAAGTCTAAATCTGATTACCAACACTGACTTAAAGACTTTAATAACACTATAATGAATACAATTTAAGATCCATTTCACATCCATTCTGACAAAAAAAGTACAAAACATGAAGGAAAACTGGAACAGCTTGGCTTTAACTACAGACTGTAACACACTGTGGCACGTGCACAGCACATTAGCTGGTTGTTGTCTATAAATACTGAAAGTAAAATAAATAAAAGTAATTTTAACACATTTTTAAGACCTTTCAGGTCTTTCAGGTTTTAAGAAAAATTTTAGATATTTTAAGGCCTAAAGTTTAAATTATTGGTAATACTAATTATTGGATATTAGATGTTTAAGTTAAGACCCCGCAGATACCCTGCACAAATAACCATGACAGAGACATGATAACTTGTCTGAGCCAGAAATCCACCAACCTTCACATCAGGGAACTTGGTGAGCACCACATCAGCTGTGGTGGGATGGAGGGCTGGAAGTTCCCCATACAAGTTTGGAAAACATACCAGAGAACCGAGCAGGATCTGGGCCTCCACTCTTGGAGCCTGTGGAATCAGAGAAAATCAGAGATACAGTAAAGAAAATGATACAGAATGAAGTTAATTATATATTAGCTTGTGTATGAACTATAAACCAGGTGCATTAGTATTTTTTTCCTCACATTGAGTGATGAGCAGACGGTGACTCGAGAGGCTGCAATGATGAAGTCCAGAATCAGCATGGTGGCTCCAGGCAGACCAATACTGAAGAACCTGGGACTGCAGTGCTTTATAATGGTGTTCACAATGTCCTTTAAAAAGGAAACAGTTTATTAACACTCTTCAAAGCACAGAAACTTCTATCAATCAAATGCATCATTTGTAACTAGAGCGGGTTACACACATGAAGATTATTTTTTTGTCCTGATTTTACTCCTTCCCAACCAATGACAGCAAATGCCTGATTATCTTGTGTCTTATCAAATTATCCTATCAGATTATCCTGTGGTCTGAGGTGTGTTTAGAGTGAATTTGTTCTGATAATTGGCTGTGAAACGGGTCGGGCCAATAATTGCAAATATTAAACCTGTTCAATATTTATGACCAAAAATCTTTGTGTGTGAGGAAAGTTGACAACTCCTGAGACATGACTCCGTAGCAGTCCGTAGTGAATCGTGACGCAGAATGGAATGTAGCCAATCATGAGGCGAGCTGACTGAGGAACGAGGAAGCAGATGTAAACAAAACCAGGCATCATTCTCTTTTCTATGTCCTCTTCCATGTTGTGTTTGGTGTTAGCTAGTTGTTGCTATCTGTCGCTGTGTTTCTTCTTCTATGTTTTTGTTGGATCACGTTTGGTCATGTAGATTTCTGTCTTGGAGGACTAGATTCTAGATCAGTGGTGGGACAGAATGGTTCTGTGTGTGTTGAGCTGTGTTGAGATTATCAGAGCACATCACACACAGCACGATCCAAACTGTTCAATGCCTGATTTTTAATCTTCATGTGTGAGCTCTCTGACAGATAAAACATCTTTTCAGGTTTGGAAAACCCTGATGTGTGTACGCTGCTTTACCTGGTCTTGGTGCATCAGTCCCTGGTGCATTATGTTGTAGAAGTGTGTGAGGAAGTCTGTGTTTGGAGAAACATCTTGCCGCCTCTTCATGATCCTGCAGATCAGTTTGTAGGCATGTAGCTTCCCCTGCTTGTAACGCTCTGTTAGCATGGTGGCCTGGAGGAGGACACATACAAATCAACACATGACAAAGTCATACCTCTTATCTCTTTGCTGATCCCATCCTTTGTGTGTATAAAATAATGTTTCCAGGACAAAAAAAATCTCCTGCTGGATTTTGACAGTCAGATCTATTTTGTCAAATCTATTTCATAACCAGTTAAAGATTCCTTGCAGTAGGTTTAAGGGGAATTTTGGATTATCTAATCTGTGACCCAATTTCTCCACATGACCAATGGAACAAAGTTTTGAAACACTCCAGTGAATTGTTTCAGTCTGCAGTCATAAATCCAGCAAATGATTTTGGGGGAAATTTTGTCAAATCACAGTATGTCTGTTTTTGTGATGCACTGTTTTCCAAAACATTCTGACAAGGCTTCTGTAAGCATGGCTTTTGTCAGGGTAAGATCCTTTCTAACCACAAAACCACGTAAGTCACATTTTTAAAGCAACCCCCCCCCCCCCCCCTCATAGAACAGCAGTTTTACCAAAGAGGACACAGGAGTTTCTGTTACACAGATGCGTCAGTTGTTTGGTGAGGTTATATCATGTATGTTGTGGTGGATCCAAGCTAATCATTTACAAAGCTACCAGCTAAATGGTCTGGTCAGGATGTTCCTTGATGTTGAATTATGTTATGTGGATGGATCCTTTCAGTAATGATACCAAACATTTTGAATGTATCAATCTGGGCCTGTCAGTGGAAAAACAAGCACTTTCAGTAGATATGTTAAGGATTAAACCATAGTAGGTTAGTAGCTCATTAGATATAAAACTGACATTTGAAATCATGTGTAACTAGATTTAAGTGTGAATTCATAAGGAGTGAGAGTGATGTCCACCTTAAAGAGCCACGGGGTGAGAATCCTCAGGGGTGGAATTAGACCAGGGGGAGGAGGGGACGACTGGTTGTCCAGAGAAATGCCCAAATTATCTCTTATCTGAAGATATAAATAAACAGACATTTTTAGCATAAAAACAAAATCAGTGTAATTTTTTTTTCCCATTTTTGCATGAAAATACTTACTTTGGCCAGGTTTTGCCACAGTTCACACAGATAGTCAAAGACCTGAGCATGGATCTCTGGGTCTTTGATGCTATTAACATCCCCCAGGATACCAAGCATCCTCCGCCACATAACCGTGGCAACATCAGAGTGCCATCCAGTTAAAGATCCACCTGCCATCACACTGCAGTCCTCACTGGGGAACTCACTTGTTTCTAGAATCAGTCAATGAATCAATCAATCAGTAACCTCTCATTCAGAGCTGAGACTTTAGAGGGAAAACAAATCAAAGAGGTAGAAGGGTGTATTCACTGTGTGTGTGTGTGTGTGTGTGTGTGTGTGTGTGTGTGTGTGCGTGTGTGTGTGTGTTAGTTTTACCTAAGTCATCTGGAGTTTGCAGGACAGAGTTGTGGAGCTTCTGGTCCAGCTGTAGGTGTGTGTGTGAGTGGGAGTGTGTGTGATCAGTGTGCTCTGCTGTTAATGTGGCAGGAGAGGGTGTCTGAGATCGAGAGCCTCCAAGAGAGTGCATGGGAGAGGCACTCTCAGAGCCTGAATAAAAAACAGCAAACACACAACAAGTGAATGAATGAAAGCAGCTCCGTTTGCTAGTTCAGGGGTTTAAGATCCATCATCAGCAGGATGTGAATGATCCTTGTTACAAATGTAAATTTGAGACTAGAATAGTTCTAACCTTTTGATCTCCTCTAAAGAAATACAGGAACTAAAGGGATCTATCTGTAATGTTCATACCAGTGACAGTCACGGTGTGGCTGAGGCTGCTCGTCTCAGAGTCCAGGTGAAGTGTTGTCAAGCTTGCTACTTCCTGTTCTTCACAGGCCACGCCTCCTCCTAAACTGTCCTGGTCCAGTGAGCTGCCTCGACCTCCTCCTCCTCCTCCTGACCCTGCACTGCCTGCACATGCTTCAGAACTAAATGTAAAATCTGAAAATAAAAAGTCAAACATTATGATTTTTACACATTGATTTTCACACACGTGAAAACATGCAAGGTAAGATACTTTTTTGATTAAGTAGGAGATATAGGATTTCAGCATTAAACTGACAAGTCAGCTTTTATTTGCCATTAAAAAAAAAACTTCAAACTTCATGGTTATTTTCAGGAATTTAAACCTGGACACTATGATACTTAGTTTTAAGGGTTTTTTTCTTTTTCATTAATGTTTTGGATTTTACGACGGAGAATTAGGGCCATGTTGGGGCAATTCTGATGAAGGCAACTGAAACACGTAGCACCATAGGCTACCACACTACGACGGAGGATTAGGGCCAAATTCAAACCTAAACTAAAGTAGAACTTCACAAGATGCTCTGTGTTCCTCATTTTTCTTCAGGCAGCTGCTGCTCTTCAGACAGATACAGACTAAAATAACCAGATTATTCTACTAAATTTAAGAGATTACTCTCTTAAATTTATGACTTAATCCTTGTAAATCTACATTTTTTTCCACATAAATTTATGACTTTGTTCTCGTAAATTTACTTTCTAAAAGCTAGCAGCAGCAGCAGAACAGTAACAATCTGTAGTTCCTTTTTATGCCTAGGCCTTAATCTATTTTTATTGTCTGAAGACTTGGTGATTTACCAAAGCACACCATCATCAGGCAAAAAGAAAGACAGTCAAGCAGCATCTTCAGTGTTCTGATGGTTAGAATTAATATTTGGGAGCTGGTTTAGCTAGGTTGGTTTGGCACAGGCCTCAAGTACAGAGGCTCCAATGACCTGAAATGTAATAACTGATCGAAAATGTAACAAGATGCCAAAACCTAATAACTTTCACCCAAAATTTAACCACGTGTTATATTTTGAGTCATTTTTTACATTTTGGGTTTAATTACATTTTTTATTTTTCGGGTTGTTGTTACAAATCAAGCTCTAACACAGACCCTGGACAATTGATTCTTGGGTCAACGTTTGATGCAGGTCAACCTCCACTTCACATTGCTATCTCTCCTTGGCTTTAGTTTTTAACAAAGTCTAAAAGTCCAAATTTAGAGCTTTAAAATGAGGCTGAAATGTTTTTGTTCACATCTTACACGTGCACTCAAGAGACTGATGCAGCTCACTGCTGTTTCTGGTTGACAACTAATGTTATCATTCCAGAAAGTTCAGACTCTGTAGTAAAACTTTCTCTGATCTTTTCAGATCCCATGAAAGTTACCATTGCAGCCAAACTGCCAACATTTCCAACAGGAGCCTTTTACTGCCATCAATTTGGATACATATATACTGTGTTTCATCCATGTGATTATGACGATAACACACAAAGAACCAACAACTTTCAACATAACAATATAATAATATTCTATTTTTGAAGTAAAAGTGTCTCATTTCATACAGGTATGAAAAAAGTCATTTTGCTCCTTACTGTCAAACTTGCAGGTGGAGTACTGAAAGGCGTTAAAGGAGTCTGATTGGCTGTCAGAGCTAACGACATCAGAACCACTGGCACTGGCTGGTGACGTCCATTCAGAGGGAACCCCCGGATCATCGATAGGACGGAGATCATCTGAGGGTCGTGATCCAGGACTCTGACTTGCCTCCAGGAGCTCCGGCAGGTCTCTGGGAACCTCGAGACTTCCTGGACTGCTGCCACGACGGCCCTGCGTATCAAAGAATGAGCAATTGTAATATCAGTTACTACAGAGCTTAAACATTGATCCTTACACGGTCTTCTTGTTCTCACCGCTGTCCCCTTGGCTCTCAGTCTCTCCTGGATGAATTCATCCATGAGATCAGAGAAGTTTGGATTGCTGCTTCCTACATCACTCGAGACTGGACGGGCCTTCTGGACCATCTCTTCTTTGTTCACTAGAAACAAACAGAGAGTAAGATATATGACAGCAATCAAAGGTAGAGAACACACACTCACACACACACACACACACATACATACAGGAGTGAGAAAAGATGGACGAAGATTCAGAGACACAAACACACCTGTCAGGAGGTGGGATGATGCATTTATACTAAGAAGGAAATGACAAACACACAGTGACAGATAGAGATTGAATCACATACAAATTCTGAAAAATTCCTCAGATTAAATGACTTCACCTGACTTTCTAAAGGCCATTGAGCTCGATTATCTGTATCAGTCTATTCATGTTGTTTTAAATGTATTCTGTTTGTGCTACAACTAGAGCTTCTCTCTCTGATCAGTAAGGACAGACATGATGTGTGTGTATCGTAGAGCCCTGAAGTTAGCAAAGGACTGATTGTTAAAAAAGCCACAACACAGCAGGCAAACCCACCAGAAAAGCAATGCAGGAGTTAATTCAGACCATGCACGAGAGAGCAAGTATCACCGTGTTTAGTCCAAACAGGCAGCATGTCAGAGGCCTAGATTAGATTAGTGCACTCTTACTTCTATGAGTTATGTTGTGGTTAGGTAGCAATGACAGTGGTCAGCGTGTGTCTGTGAACTCTGAGAGCCAAGAGTGTCCCAAAGATGAGATTAAATATGCTGCCTCTCTGTTCTTTGAATCCTAAAGCTGTGGATGGTGGAGCTGACAGAGGCAGATTAGGAGAATATCTCAGTGCCAGGGCTAAGGACAAATCAATAAACTGTATCATAAACACAAGAACAGAGCCTTTACTTTGCTGCCACCCAGCTGCTGACAGTTAACAACTGCTGGAACAATGCAAACTGTGTTCAAACTGCATTGCCCTGCAGGTGCAGTCTCACATCACTGAGATTAAGACAGTGTCCTGAATGTAGTGACGTGAAATAAGTATAAACGTAAACATTTCTGAAGTTAGCACAAAACTTTCCCTCAGTCGTCCCAGTTAGAACTTCTTACTGGAAGGTTTGGAACCTGTGGTGGTGATCACAGAGAGGGCTGTAGTTAGCAGCAAACAAATTAAATTCAACACAACTAACATGATTAACATCTTACACTACCGTGAACATTAGTGAGTTATACTGTTATTTTTCAGCATCTACACCTAGCCTATTAACCTGTAATGGTTATTTGCCATGCCATCACTGAAACTACAGACATCAATGATTTTTATACAGAAAGCAGTCATGTCTTTTTCATCTCCACAATGTGACAATCTATTGTGGAGCAATGCTCCACACATACAAAAGATCATTTCTGGAGCAACATTAACTCAGATTTTTTTTTTCCCCCAACATTATGAGAAGAACTGCAGCCCCACCCCACACTTCTGCATTTATCTTAATTTTTACATTTTCACAGTATCAGCAGAAAGATTTCATTATAACTACATCACCGTCTCACTCAAAAGTTGGCTATTTTTGCTGTGTTGTATGGAGACCTAAAAATGCCAAAATGAAATATAGAATTAATTGTTTAAATAAATAATTAAATGTGTCATTAATTATTTACTATTGGAAATAATTCAACAAATATATAAATAACTTTATAATTATTTGACTAATTAAATGAATGTCTTTAAATAATTAATTAAATAATGATGTGTATTGTTAATTATTAAAAATTGTAATGTATAAATAAATTAATGAATAATTTAAAATATACATAAATGATTAATTATTAAATAAGTTATTAAATATGTTTAAATAATTATTAACTCTATGTGAAAAAACATTTATGTATTTCACTATTTATTCAATTATTAATTTATACATAATTTTCTAATGTGTTGTGTTGTGGTCTTCGCAGCGCGTTTTCTAGATGCTGCACGTGTGTTGTCTAATTGATGATGCTGTTTTCTTAATTTGCTTGTGTTTTGTCTTTTTGCATGTGTTCTCTTTAGTTACTGTGCTGTGAGCTCTCAGGGCCACCATACAAGAGGGATCCAAGTACTCTGGAGAAAGGCAGAAAAACTACCTATACCCCGATGACTGGTAATGTAATGCTAACAAAAACGATGTGCGGAGGACCAGTTTGAGTCTGTGATTTTAAATCAGTCAACCATGAACCAGCGGTGCTCATGCATGTGAGTGGGGGTGTCGTTTTGGAGGAGCTCTGAGTGTGGGAGGGCGGAAGCTTAACAGAGTCCTGAGGAGATGCTACATTCAAATTGTACATTCAACTTATCCCAACTGACGTGGCTGTGGTGCTGGAAAGATGAAGTACACCCCCTTTATGTTCACAGAGCAAAAATGACAGCCTGTCTTCACTTTGTCCTTGTATTCTGTGCAAGTCAAGAGTTAGTCTTCCTAACAAAATTTAAGAAAAAAAACCCATTGTGTTTACTCAATCATTGTTACCCCTTTAAAATAATTAAAAGACACGAAATAAGGTTGAACTGTGTTAAAGGAAGAAGGACAATGACTGTCAGCAGTCAGAGTTTAGATGATTGACCGGACAGACAACCACAATTACATAACACATAACATTTAGTTAAAACCTGCACTGAACATAGATGATTGGGTTGAAAAAACTCCACTTTAAAAATGAAGTTACTGTCAATATGACAGAAACCTGAACATGGTAGGATCTGATCAAGGAATCAGCATTAGTAATATACCTGTTTGAGGGGTGATAGATCACTGTTTCATCAAACAAGTGAGTCGCACATAGAAAAATTTAAACCAGTTGTGCAGAGTATGGAAAGTTTGAGATTCAGAAACATGAAACCAAGAGTGCTGCTAGTCCAAATTAACAGAATATTTACTTGTGTCAGTGTGCAAGGCAAACAACCATTAAAAAGAGCTTTTTTTGAAATGCCGAACTTTTCTCATTCATAAAAGTTTCATGCTAATTTCATCATGATGAAGGTTTTAAGCCTTACACAAGGTCCTATCCTGCCCTCTAGTGGGATGAGATTTAACTGAAGCCTTATTTTAACAGCAACATGAAGCATGTTTGCTCTTCTAAAATGATTTGCATCAGTAATTCCTTTGAAAACTCATCTTTCATACTGACACACATGAAACTAATGTAGAACTGCTCTGAAATATTTGGGGGCTTGAGGTTTTATGCAAATCCAAAGGTTGTCTATTTGTCTTTAACTTTGTCATTTGTTGTTCTTTCCTGTTTCTTCCTGTGAAGTTGAAGACGGGCCGGAGTCCAGGGAGGTGGAGGAGGTACCAGGAGGCGGCATGCAACATCAAGTAGAGGGAGGAAGAGGCGGAGAAGAGGGTAAAGGGAAGAGAAGGTTAAAATCCCAAAGCCCTGGAGGAAAGAGGAGAGGAGGAAGATGAAGAGGAAGGGGGGTGTCCCAGTTGAAGGAACAGGTAGATAGGTATGGGAGGAGGAGGAGGAGGAGGGGAATCCTTGACAGGAGGCAGGCTGGAGGAGGGGCTTCGATCAAGAAAAACACATCAACAGGGAGTTTGAATTTCAGTCCAGCAGCAAGATGATGAGTGTCAGCCAAAAAAAAACATCATTCCATCATAACAAACCAGTTAAAACAGCCAAAAAGGAAAAGAGAGTTGCTGGTGTTTGTGTAGTGGTGATATCTTTCTTTCCAAAGTTGTTGATGTATCTGCTGTGTCCTCTGTGAGCACTTCGTTTGTTGCGATCCTCACCTGGCAGGTTCGTCTTTCTTCCAAAGTAGCCCAGGACATGGGAGTAGAGGTCTCTGAGTGAAGCATCGCCCATAGCTGCCCGGCCCTGCCTCTGTGGCGATGAGCCTTGAGATGATCCCTGACCTCTGGGCCGGGGCTTTGAGGACAGAGCGTGAACCATACTCTTATAAACGCCACCAAGGAGAGCCCCCTGGTGGTGTCTTGAGGAAGTGCTCCCAGGCTCCTGGGATCTTGAGCGAGAGGCTCGAGATCGTAAGGCAGAGCGTCCCAAACGGCCGCGCACCCCTGATGAAACACCTGCTGAGCTGCTTGAGGACAACTCTGAGTGAGTCTCAGAGCCTGAGTTGGACCCCACACTGGATCCAGAATGATGTTTGTCCCTGTCCCCTTCAGTCCCAGCTCTGTTTTCCAGGCCTCCGGTGGGTGCTGTGCTCCCTGCCCCGCTGCTATCCACAACAGTCCCAGAAGCTACTTTCTCATGTGCCCCTCCTCTATGGCTAATCCCAGCCACAGACGCAAACTTACCTGCAACCCCTGTACCTACTTTGGATCCTGACCCTGCCCCAGCTCCAGCCCCAGGTCTGTCCCCAGCCGAGTGGCTGTGTGTGTGGAAGTGACTGAGGCGGCGTAGTCTGGCTTTCCAGTGGGCCTCTTTGCTCTCGAGGGGGTTGTGGAACTGGACCGACTCAGTGGAGGGTCTAAAACTGACATGAACACCCCCCAAATGATGCTTCTTGGAGCCTCTGGACCCCTTTGCTTTACTTGGGTCTGAAGTTTGAGGAGATTTACTTGTTTCAGTGCTGGATTCTGTGGAGTTTGGGTCTTGTTTGATGAAACCGGACCTTTCTTTATCATATTGACTTTCTGTTCCCATTTCTCTCCATACATCACCTTTCCCTTCTAATCCTGTTGCCCTTTCAGTATTTCCTCCTCCCCTTTTCTCCCCAGCATGTCTCTCTAGGCTTCCTTTCCCATTCGGCCACTCGCACTGCAACTCCAGGCACTCGTAGATACTGCGCTGCTCTGCCTCGTTCTCCTCGGCTGAATCAACACTGCTGTGCCTCACAGATTTACTTACCTGTCTGTCCTCTCTCACTACCTGTCTTGTCTCTCCCACCTGACCTGCATATTCCATCTGTGTCCTTGCTATCCCAGTTTGTACAGGCACTGGTAAAGTTACAACACTGTTTTCTACAGTTACACTCGGACTGTCTACCTCTCCTACCTCCTCTTTCTTCTCACCTCCTTTATTAGTGAGGTACTCCCTGATAGAAGAGAATAAATCATCCTCCTCTGCTCCAGCCCCCATTTCACCTTCTTCTGCATCAATTTCCTTCTCAGATGAGCAGGTAAAGGCAGAATCCCAGTCGCTTACCCAATCAGTACTTGAACCCCGGCTTCGAGAGCCAATCTGATGCCAGAACTGGTCATAAACACTACCATCATCTTGTCCCTCAGAAGACAGGGAGATAACACCATTGGTGGAGGTAAATGGGGTAGGAGAGGGTGAGGTGGGGGTGTGAGGGAGTGGCTGAACTGCGTGGCTGTTGGCTGTGGGTGAGAAAGAAGTTGTGGAGTGGTGCTGGGGGGGATCTGAGATTGAACTGGGATCCCTCTCAGAGTCTTCACCTTTGACCCGCTCAGCGATGAAAGGCTCCATGATGTCAGAGGCACTGCTGCTCCGAGCAAGGGAGGACGGGCCATGTGGATCCAGTTCACAAGCCACTGCCTGGAAGACCTCAGAACATGAGATGGGAGGGGTCTCGTCGCTCTGGGAGGAGTGGCGCATCCGAGAGGATCGGGAAGTCAGCGTGATTGGTGGATCCTCAAGGTCTGGTAACAAGAGGGAGATGAGAGGGGAATGAGGTCAGTGATGGGGACACATGACGGCAGATACAAGCACACACATAGACAGATGGGCACATTACACTGTGGGAAAAAAATGCAAAAGACACATGACACATTAACAACATGTAACAATAAGCCTGAATTAGTGCTGCTTGGTGCTCCACGTATTTCATACTGGATATATGACTGTCACAAAGTCATTGTATCTGGGTCTATGAGCTGATTTCGGCAGGAAAAACGTAATATACATCGACTTTTACCATCCATGACATTATTTTAACTACACACAAAACATCCGACCAAGCTCTTTTTAAATATCCTACTCTAAAAGTATTAACAAGTGATATCTTTGTAGACAGAAGGTAATGAATAAGTAAGAACAATGCCTCAGTTAAAATTCACAATGATAAAATATAACCCTTTGACCATCTGAAACTTTGACCATCTGAAATGACATGAAGCTAGTTGGTAAAGTTTCACTCTGATGGGATGTCTAATGGTAAACACTGGATACATTTTAATGCTGTAATAATATTCACTCACCAGCCACTTTATTAGGTACACCTGTTCACCTGCTCCTTGAGGCAAATATCTTATCAGCATCGGAATTGACAAGAAAAGCAATTTAAGTGACCTTGAATGTGGCATGGTTGTTGGTGCCAGACGGGCTGGTCAGGGTATTTCACTGAGGGGTGACCTACTGGGATTTTCATACACACACCTTCTCTTGGGTTTACCGAGAATGGTCCCAAAAAACCCCCAATATATTTCAATAATGGACCAAAATCTCGGAGGGATGTTTTCAGCACTTAGTTGAGTCTATGCCACAAAGAATGAAGACAGTCCTGAAGGCAAAAGGAGGTCCAATACCAGTAAACCAATAAAGTGGCTGGTGAGTGTAGATAACCACAAAAAACATCTAAAGAAAACACAAACGAAACACTTATCAATACCAGGGACATGCTGACGCATAATTTTCATCATTGCCTTAAAGAGTTTAATAAAATACCATGCAAAGAAAAAAAATACATCACTTAAGTTACACAGCACATAGGTGACAAGTACAACCCCAATTCCAATGAAGTTGGGGCGTGTAAAACGTAAACAGAATAAAAGGATTTTCAAATTCTGTTTAACCTTTATTCAGTTGAATACACTACAAAGACAAGATATTTATTGTTCAAACTGATATTCACTCATTTTGAATTTGATGGCTGCAACACGTTCCTAAAAAAGTTGGGACAGGGTCAACAACAGACTGGGAAAGTTGAGGAATGCTCCAAACACACCTGTTTGGAACATTCCACAGGTGAACAGGTTCATTGGAAACAGGTGAGTGTCATGATTGGGTATAAAAGGAGCCTCCCTGAAAGGCTCAGTCATTCACAAGTAAGGAAGGGGCAAGGTTCACCACTTTGTGAACAACTGAGTGAGCAAATAGTCCAACAGTTTAAGAACAATTTTTCTCAACATACAATGTCAAAGAATTGATGGATTTCATCATCTACAGTCCGTAATATCATCAAAAGATTCAGAGAATCTGGAGAAATCTCTGCACGTAAGCAGCAAGGCTGAAAACAACATTGAATGCCCGTGACCTTTGACCCCTCAGACAGAGGTTTTGGAGCAACATATGCTGCCATCCAAGCCACGTCTTTTTCAGGGATGGCTGCTTATTTCAGCAAGACAATGACAAGACACATTCTGCACGTGTTAAGTGAATATTTGCAAAAAACAAAGTTTATCAGTTTGAACAATAAATATCTTGTCTTTGTAGTGTATTCAGTTGAATAAAGGTTAAACAGGATTTATAAGTCATTTTTCTGTTTTTATTTAAGTTTTACACAACGTCCCAACTTCATTGGAACTGGGGTTGTAGATCAAAAAGAAAGGCATAGAAATGAACGCTGATGTTATGATAAAAAATCCTGATACAACGAATGAAAGGTGTCACAGAGGGCCGTGCATGCGGGCAGTCAGGCAGATAAAAAATGTGTTGGAACAGGCTATCAAACAGGCAAACAGGCCAAAGACAGGTCAAGTTTCATGCTTTCATCAGCATTCTTAAGCTACTCAATACTTCATTATCTCACAAAATTCTAATGTAGCAACAACTACTTAAACTGTAGCCAAAATTTCAGGGAAAGAAACAAACCAATACATCACATGCTTACAGTTTGCTGATTCGTCAATCATAACCCCTGCTTCAGCCAAAATTGGAACTGAATTTGGACAGCCTTCACAAACATCAATTAGATAACAGTCCAAAACACCCACCAAAAATGTTTTTCTGTGAATTTTTTTTTATCTACTTTGAATCTTTAAATAAAAGAATGTTTTAAAGTAAGGGTGGAGCATGCTCTAATCATCTGCTTTCCCCATGCAAATGTCAAACAATGCTGACGGACATTATTGCATTTCCTCAGGAGAAAGAGTTCGCTGATGCACAAATATTTCTGAAACATACACACCACCCAGGCTGCAGATCAAAAAGAGGAAAGAATATCCGGAGGAACACATGCAAACTGTTGCTGCAATTTTATGGGCTGGACATGGAGTCACATTATCTGATAGAAGTACACAGAAGTCACGTTTGCAGGCAGGAAGTGACGCAGGCAGACAGGTAGTGCAAAGAGTGTGTACCTGCCAGCTGGTCTGCAAGGGGGGGTAGTAAAGGGTGGTGGTGGTGAAGGAGGACAGGAAGAGGCGGAGCCAGAGCAGGAGCACTCTTAGCACTGCGGATAAAGGCTGAGGACAGCAGAGAGTCCCCCGTAGAACAGCTACGCAGGGCTGAAGACGAGGGAAGAACAGATAGAAGAGAGAAAGAATAAGGGGGAAGACGGCAACGAAAGAAAGACATCAGAGGAGGTAAGAGGGTATTAATTTACAAGTTAGGAGAGGAAATGAGTGAAAGAAAGGGGGATAGAGGACAATTGAGAAGTGAAAGGAAGGGAACTAATGTCATGATAGCAGAAAGAGAGTAAAAAGGTACATTTTAAAATGTGTCGAGAAAAGAATGACACAAATAGGTAGAATCAAAGAATATCATTATTGCAGCACAAGGAAAAAGTATGGGGAGATAATGAAGAGGAAAAAATAGTATATTAGAAATTATATAACAGTGAAGAAAATAAGAAACGTCCGTGGGAGGGTATAAAAAGGAAGACAGGGGAGGTGAAGGAGGCAGTGAGACAGGGTTAGCTCTGGAGGAAAGACAGTGAGACAGTGAGCGGCTGGTGGCAGCTTTGCACTCCCTACAAAAAAAATATCCCTACAAGGCCACACACAGGTGATGTTAGCCAGCTTATTTTAAAACTTACACTCACTAGCATCATTTTAAATAAGCTGATTGTTGGGTATGCAAAAAAAAAAAAAAAAATACATACCTGCGAGAAAGCAAATATCATCATGTGTGTATTTTTGTTGTTTTTAAACATTGGACAAACGTGCTGCAGTATTGATGTGTTGGTCCAGTTGAATACAGCGTGTAAAAGGCTGAGAAAGTTTTGGCCGGACTTGAGTTGAGCCACTGAACATCACACAACACAATAATGTGCAAATGAAGATAGAGTCAGAAAGTGAACTCATCCTGAAAATCCATTTCTTGTAGTAGATGTAAGGATGCTCCTAAAAGCTGCTTCTAGTTTACTTTGTAATGTCAATTCTTTTTGTCACATTACAACTTAGAACTTGACAGCAAATGAGGCTGAAATAAATTTCTGTCAATAAAATAAAGCATCATGAAGAGTTCTTCTCAATGGAAAAGCTAACCTTTAAGAGGCTGTAAGGACTCTCTGTTTGAAGTGGATCACTGTGGCATCTTTTGGCTGGAATCTTGCGCACACTGTTGTGATGACATGACTCTTAACAAAGTGTGTTTGTTTTGGAAATGAATGGAGATCAGATCTTTTTAACACTAAATTTCTTTGTTCAAGACAACTTTTTACCAGATACAACGTGACGAGGTAAGGTATTTATCAACAGTTACACAGGGCTGTTTTTTGAAACATGACAACAAGCAAACTTTGTCAGTTTGTTCTGTAGGTTAGTAGCCGGCTATTTAAGTGCCTCTCACAGCCAGGTGCTCTGAAATGTATTCATAGGCTAATATGTATCGTTAGCAAATCCTTACATCCTGCCCATCTGCCAAGTGGAGCTAATGTAACCTCACTCTTCATTTTATTGACAGACTCTCTACTTTGATCAGATCACTGCAGAATAACTGCTGCATGTGGGTTGGAATGAACATTATCACAAACAGGTTAGCTCACGTTTTAGCCTTTAGCTTGTGTTTTAGCCTTTAGACTGTACTATCTCTCTCCCATTTATCTTTCTTCTTCTCTTCTGTCCTTTTTCTGTCTGTCAGTTCAGCTCCAGTCTCCACCATCACTACTAAATAAATTACAGAAATAGTTCTTAAGAGAGAAAAACAGATCTTTCATCTTCTCTCATCAGGAATATATCTAGAAGTGAGACTTTTTCAAGATCACTTACAAAGTCCTCACAGGGACTTTAGGAAGAATTAAAAATGGTGCGAAACTGATTAAAGCCAACCAAACTTACCTTTCTAAGAAAGTCTGTTTCATGTCATTAAAAGATATAATGTTTGTCTGCATTTGATCCAGAGATGCTTGTTGTAATTTAGCTAGTTCATTACAAATCAGTCTTTAAAATTTAGCATCACAATAATGGCTGTAACACACAGTCTGTAACTTTTCTTTGGATGCATTTTCTTGATCCATCAAAAAAAGTTGCAAAAACTTTGCAGACTGATTACAAGAATTTGTCTAAACACTATGACAAACTGTAGTCAGAACAATTTTCCATCCTCTCCTGGAAACAAGATAAGAGCAAGGATAATTTCACCGTCTGATAAATGTGCTTCAGAATAATCCATTCAGGTGTGTCCAAGGTTGTAAGTGGTTCAAGTCTGACTAACTTTAAGCACTACTAGGAATACATTTCATAAGAATATCACCATTTCAGTCAAATTGAATCTTAACAGTGGCTAACAGTATGTTTAAGGTCAATGGACTCACTTGCAAGTTTTATCCAAAACGTGCCAACAGGACAGTGTACACAAACACCTGGACTGCAGATATTCATATAAGATCAAGGTCAATCGTCCATAATTTCACAGGCACAAAGCCCTCAAAGTACCTTCAATGTTACTTTGGCAGATGACGGACAAAAGATTCAGTGTGCTAACATGTTTGACACTACAATCTTCTGATTTGTTTTTATAGTCACAACCTCTGTCTGATCTGCATAAACAACACTCCAGCAAGGAGGAGGACTGCCAATAATCATACACCACTTATTCGTGCTGGAGGGGAGGAGGAGACGTCCAGTCAAAAACAACTGATCTAAGAGGAAGAAGAAGCTTCTGAAGTGCGCTGAGGAAAGACAGACCCCAGCCGTTTAATTTCCCTTTAACTCTCTGTTGAAGTTTACACAGTCATCTAGAGGAGAGATACTGACCGACAGTCTTCTGGCGGACAATACTCCTGGCCTTTTCGATGCCTGGAGAACCAGCAGTTGTGGCGCTGCGCTGCCTCATGGCTGCTGCTTGGCCTGGTTGATCTCTGCTCCAGCCTTTAGAGAAGGAACGATCCACGATCTGTCGCTGGCCCTCTGAACCTATGCCTGGGGTGGATTGATGGCATTGAAACATTGTTTTGTGATGCTCATTTAAATGTGCTAACTTCAGAAATGATGTTACCTCTAGAGGAACTGAATTTTGTATAAAGATAAAGGCCTATGGTACTGCAGATGTATATAAATGCAGATATTTCTGTTTCTGCCTTTACTGTCTAAATGACAAACCATCAGATCAACTGGCTGTGTATTCGGAATGATTTTACATGATGGTTACCACAAGATACAAAAGGGTTTCTCAAGACTGACCAACCTTTTCCTTTATGTTTCTTCTGCTTCTGTTCACTGAGTTTATCCAGAGGGAGCTCGTTTAGATCCACACTGTAAAGGTTCCTGGCCAACACCTGAGACACAAAGGCACAATGACTGCTGGTGAAGCTGGTGAAGATGGCAAAAACTTCATGGATGATACTTGTACAACCCCAATTCCAGTGAAGTTGGGATGTTGTATAAATATAAATAAAAACAGAATATAATAATTTGTAAATCCTGTTTAACCTTCATTCAACTGAATACACTACAGATACAAGATATTTATTGTTCAAACTGATGAACTTTATTGTTTTGTTGCAAATATTTACTCATTTTGAATTTAATGGCTGCAACACGTTCCTAAAAGCTGGGTCAGGCTCATGTTTCCACTGTGTTTCATCACCTTTCCTTTTAACTCTTGCTGAAATAAGCAGGGACGTCCCTGAAAAAGACGTGGCTTGGATGGCAGCATATGTTGCTCCAAAACCTGTATGTACCTTTCAGCATTAATGGAGCCTTCACAGATGGTCAAGTTAGCCATGCCATGGGCACTAACACACCCCCATACCATCACAGATGCTGGCTTTGAGACTTTGACCTGAGAACAATCCAGATTGTCCTTTTCCTCTTTGGCCTGGAGGACACCACGTCCATGATTTCCAAAAACAGTTTGAAATGTGGACTAGTCAGACCACAGCAGACTTTTCCACTTTGCGTCAGTCCATCTCAGATGAGCTCGGGTCCAGAGAAGCCGGCGGTGTTTCTGGGTGTTGTTGATATATGTCTTTGTCTTTGCATGGTAGAGTTTGAACTTGCACTTGTAGATGTAGTGATGAACTGTGTTAACTGACAATGGTTTTCTGAGGTCTTCCTGAGCCCACGTGGTAATATCCTTTACACAATGATGTTGGTTTTTAATGCAGTGCTCCCTGAGGGGTCAAAGGTCACGGTCATTCAATGTTGGTTTTCAGCCTTGCTGCTTACGTGCAGAGATTTCTCCAGATTCTCTGAATCTTTTGATGATATTATGGACTGTAGATGATCAAATCCATCAATTCTTTGCAAATGTACGTTGAGAAACATTGTTCTTAAACTGTGGACTATTTGCTCACGCAGTTGTTCACAAAGTGGTGAACCTCTCCTCATCCTTTGCCTGTGAATGACTGAGCCTTTCAGGGATGCTCCTTTTTATACCCAATCATGACACTCACCTGTTTCTAATGAACCTGTTCACCTGTGGAATGTTCCAAACAGGTGTTTTGGAGCATTCCTCAACTCTCCCAGTCTTTTGTTAACCCTGTCCCAACTTTTTAGAAATGTGTTGCAGGTATCAAATTCAAGATGAGGTAATATTTGGGGAAAAATAACAAAGTTTATCAGTTTGAACAATAAATATCTTGTCTTTGTAGTGTGCTCAATTGAATATGGGTTAAACAGGATTTCTAAATCACTGTTTTATGTTTTTATTTGAGTTTCACACAATGTCCCAACTTCATTGGAATTGGGGTTGTAGTTACACAAATCAATAAACCTGCTACTTCTCTGCTACTTCTACAAAACATTTTTTACTTTGGTGGCAGAAGTTAGTGAATAAGTTTAAAAAGTCAGATCAAATAACCTGGATTAAAACATCATACATGGATCATGAATGACATGATACTTGTCAGATAACATGAGTTAAACCAGGTCAGGTACCTTGGTGAGTGTCTCCATGGTGAGTGACCACTCGGTGACCAGTTCATCCCAGCAGGTGAGAGAGGAAAGAACAGACAGGAGGTCATCCCACAGTTCTCTGCTGATGTAGACGTTTAGATTCCCCTTGATCCAGGCAACTATCAGGGTCTGATAATCAAGAGATGATAAGATATACAAGATTTTTTATTCAGCTACAAAGAAAATAAAGTCTAAACTTTTCCACTGTAGAGTTTTCAACTGACTCCACAGATAAAAACTGTGATGCTGTGTGTGCTATTTTTGCATACTTCCTACATCATTCCTATATGATTGTTTGCAAACTTTTATGTCATGTATTCAAATTTAAGAGGAGCGTCATTCAATGAATACAGTGTATGACTTTGACATCTTTGCTTTTTTTTAATCACAGCAGCAACATTTTAATAATGTTCCTGAGGTCAAGCTGAGAAATGATTCAGAGCAAAGTTTGTCCTCAACAAACAGTTTTTCATCATAGACTGCTATAAAATTAGAATATATTTATGCTTCTTATGATTGCAGATTATTTTTTCCTTCAATCACATCATTAATAACACTGGATTTTATATTAGGCATCGTGTAGTTTGTGCAGTTCACCTGAAAGATAGGTCCAGCCAGTCTGCCTGACAGTGTGTTGTTCTTCTTGCCGTGGGGCATGATGGAAGGAGGTCTCTTCATCACCGACTCCGTCACCCTCAGCAGAACCAACAGGATCTGCTCCCTATAAACACATACATTACAAGCAATACAAACAAATGTCATGGAAGCTTCGGTGTCAATCAAATGGTAAAAAAATAAAAATTTTAAAAAAGATTTGTTATTGTGTATCTGGCATCAATTCTTCTTCTTCTTTTTTTTATTACCATGACTTCTGGTCCATAGTCTCATGCATAACAAGGCTGCGGTAGATGTTCAGGACTCTCTTGCACATGTCCACGTGCTCCTCTAAAAGGATCTTGATGTCGTTGGCTGGCTCCAGGAGGAAAACATTTGAGGAGTGGGTGATAAATACCTGAAAAATAAGCAAGTCGCAAACATGTTTAACAGTTCCAGTTCTGAGTGAACACAAAATAAAGGAGGAGTAACAAAAAGTGCTTTTGGAAAGGGATGATAAAATCAACAGAGGGGTATTATACAGTTGTAAAGACCACCGACCTGTAGTGTAGTCTGAACTCCAGCGTGAACACTGTACTCCAACAGTTCACTGTCCACCAATTTGTTCATTCCCTGAGAAAGAGATCAAACATATGAAGGTTTGCAGTTTCCATTTGTACTCATTGTTTTTTGAGAGAGCCTGTTGCTCCTTTTGACAAAGTGTCTGTAGAAATATTGAGGAACAAAATGTTGACCCAATTAACCCTTTGTTGTCACATGTATCAGATTTGATGTATGAGTTTCAAAGACCTCCATCTCACCAACATGATTAGGGATGCACAAAATGGGATTTTTTGGCCGATGTCCAATATGCTGATATTTTACAACTGATTTAGCCGATTACCAGAACTGATTCCAATATTTTTTACCACACCTAGTTGTAGAGATTATCAACTACCTTCTGTATTAGAAGTAGCGTACAGTATCATGGTGCATACTCTTATCATTTCTTCTTATCATTTGTTGTGTAAAATTCATTTCTTGTGCACAATAAGAAAAGTACTTAATACTTGAAACTACATATTTATTCATGACAACTGCTTTCAAACAAAATAATATGAAGACATACATTTTCCAGCAGTGCCTCACAGACTGCTGTATAAAATTCACATACAACTTAAAACAGGAGCCAAATATGTGACCACTCAATCTGCACTGTGCAAACAAACTCACAACAAGTGCAAAAAACATCTTCAGCTCTAGTCCCTGATCAGAACAAAGATAAATAGGTGGACTCAGTCGACACTGCACATTGAGCTACAAACAATGTGTAACAGACAGCTGATGTGCAGACAATAAAAAATACAAAACATAAAAACAGCAGCTTCAGTTCATGGCACCATGATCATTATTTTATCAGTTTATTATATTGGCAGATTGACATATCATTTAATTTTTGAGCCAATATCGGCCGATAGTGATCACTTGGCAATAATATTGTGCATCCCTAAACATGATAAATATTTTCATCAAAAATCTGATGAAATGTTTCTACCCCCTTAAGTAATACTATTCCACAGCTGAAGTTGTTTTTGGCCCTTTTGAAAACAGCTGCTCTCCAGAAATTATCCACACACTGTTTTCAGGAACATCATTGCTCATTTTCAAAAAGTTGTACTAAGAATAACATCTAAATTGTTACTCATTTTTTAAAATAAGTATTTTCTGCAGTGAATAAATACTTATTTACTAAAAAGTTGCCAAAACCATCCAATGTGTAAAATATGACATAAAATATATCATAAACAAAATTGACAAATAAACATTTTTTGTGGATTTTTTCAAAAGGGTCAATAGACATCTCAGTTCCAAAAAAAAAAGAGAAATTTCTGGCCATTTTTTGATGGGTCAGGCTTTCAAGGGTCAAAACAGATTCTTTTCTTTCAGAGTAAGTTTTAACTTTTCATTCATATGAATCATTTTATTATTTCAGTGTTAGGATTGTAGCCTGAACTGGGAGCCAAGCACGGAAGATCAGCAGGTAGGTATAAATCTTGCAAACGGAGGCTTGAAGTGACCACAAACCACAGACCTGACTGCTGGAAGCAGACAAAGGTGATAAAAATTCAATACGGTAATAAAACCTCCTCTCTCTGTTCTTATAGACTCTGTGGTTTCCAGCACTGACGGCATCTTGACTGAAGAGACCACATGTGTTACAGCCCTATATGAGCTGGATGCACAGTTTGACTTTCTTACTGTTGTAAATCTACAGTAAGCTGTTCTTGACTTCCTTAGAAAAAATTTATGTTGCATGAATATTCACAGTAGGATTATTTGCAGGAGCTTCTAAATTCAAGTAACAGTTCAGGGACGATAAGCATCCAGGAACCAATTTGGATTTAATGTCAGTTCCTGGTTTTCATCCCTACAGTTAAAACAAAAATCACCCAGATTTTCACTGTTGAACACAGCCTCTCTTTTTTTCTTAGATGTAATGAAACAAGCTGAGCTTTGATTTTATGTTTTAGGGTAATTTGAAGTAAAAGTTTGTGCATCACCGTTCAGTCACCATCCATTTTCAATTAGCCGGCCAGACTACTTCGGCTTACATTATAAATCTCTTGATAAAGATCTGCTGATGTGCTCTTACTTTAATTAAAGCATTTAGAGGACTGCATTTCTTTTTCAGGTCACCCCTCACCTCATCCTCCTTGTCTCCATGCTGAGAGCCGGAATCCAGACTGCCGCCTGAGGCTATAGGATAGGGCCCCTCCTCTGGCTCTTTCATAAATACTGGCTTGTCCTCCATGGAGATCCACTCTTGGTAAACACGCACTACTTTACGCATAGCTGCAGCTTCACACATGGGAAGGAGGAATGCCTGAGACAGACGGACAATTCAAATTAGCCTCTAGAGTAATCGACACATGGAAATACTGCATGAAAAACCAAAAAGCTTTTGGAATCATTGCACTGTACGTAACGTCTTATATGAGGAAACAACAGTATGGATATTTCTCCCTCACCTGTCTAAAGATCTCAGTGATAAAGTTGACGTTGGTTCTGGAGCACGTTAGTACTCTCCGCACCACCTCCATGTCTGTCAGCTGCTCTTCATCCATGGAACAGAGAGAGGAAGAGCTAGGCTCCCTCTCTGTTAAAGTGGAAGTGTTTGAGTGGCTCTGTTCAGGCTCACCCCCAGCCCCTGGACCCCCTGAGATCCCCATGCTGCCTCCACCTGATCCTGATGAGCCTCCACTTCCTTCCAGGTGGCTATCAGACCGAATTCCACCTCCACCGCTGTCATCTGAGCTGCCTGCAGAGCGAGCCGCCAGTCCAGCTGCTGCTCGCTGGAGTGAAGAAAAAACAAATACAATGTGGAACGTGAGATACTGAGAAATGTATTCATATAAGCTTTAACTACTTCAGATTTTAAAATTACTCCTAGCCAATAAAAAAACGCTTACTTAGCAGAAGCATGCTGGGCCCACAACCCAGAGGTAGATGGGTTGTCACCATCCTCTGTTACCTGAGTGGTCAGCCTTCACGCTTACACAATTTCCCAGTTTGGGATCAATAATGTAATTCTGTTCTATTCAATAGAACATAACTTATTAAAGTTTGCTGTTTAAAATACCAAAATCAAATGGAACTCTGTCAAAACGAACCTTTTAACTTTCAAAAGTTATCAAGTGCAAAACTTGTCCAAAAGTTTTAGTGGATTTAAAACATCATTTAAGTGATGAAGTGATCCACAGACATTTGACTGCTTGATATTTATTTATTTGTTTGTTTGTTTGTTTGTTTTAATTTCAGTAAATTCCTTGGAAGAATAAAGGGTCTGTGGTTCCTGATTGGTTATTTTTACTGTGACCAAAGTTTTTAAAAATCAATATAATTTTTTCTTCAGCTCCAAGATATTAAGATCCCATCGGAAACTCAAGATGAGTTTGGACTTTTAAATAATTAAAATAATTCTTTATTGTTCTTTGTTTTTTAGGAGCCCCTGGTTGAAATGTGATGTAACCAGCAGATGGTGTTTGTAGGGCATCTGAAAGCCCCCAAAACCACAAAGACTTCTGCAGTGTCAGAGAGCTCATAACAAACTTTCTACAAAAAATGTAAACAAAAAATAAGGGGAAATGCAAACTTTGCAAGGTTAAACTAGAATATATAGTGAAATAAATCTATTCATATTTAACAAGCCTACAACAACAAAAGACAGCAATCCAGTGGATCTCATTCTCCTTATGTTCACAGGGGAGCAGGAACCATTCAAAAAATTGTGGAATAGTTAGCAGAGACTATTAAATAGTATTTTTGTAAATGACAAATAATCACTAATTCAAAGACCTTAATGACGGACCACAGTATGAGTTAAACATAAGTCATTTTTTTTCATTCATCCAAACTTTGTTGGAAATATTGTCCAGATAATAACATTAAACGAGATCACAATTTTTGACATGGTGGCAACTAAATGACGTCTAGTTACGTTGAAATGCTGAGCACAGCCTTTTCAAGCTCGCTGCTCCTCCAACAAATTATCACCGATCTTCACGGTTCAAATTGTAAAATGTTCAGCATGATCAGGAGAAGAGCACGTGTACTGTTCAAATTTCTAACCCTAGTACTTTTTAAAATATTCAGCATTTTCCAATTTTTTTTGGCCCATTAAAATGAATGGAAACGATCCATTACCATGGAAACCACACAGCTGATGATGTCATAAAGGATAGCGGTGATGATGTTATAAGGACCAGAGGTTATAAATAGGGACCCTGATATAGGGATCCCACCAATACAGGGAAACCTGCACAACTGATGATGTCAGAAGGGGTCAAGGTTTGGGCTCAGCATTCCAAAATCCAGCATTTGCTCCAAGGAAATGTACCCCCCACCCCACCTTCCCATCAGGTTTTCTTCAAAAGTTTGCAATTTGCCAATTCACCAAACTCTCTTAAAATCCAACATAAACTAAGGGGGAAGAACTCGGCACAGCTGTGATGAAACATGACTGAAAGTCTTACCTGTATGTTCTTTGGGACGATCTCTCCCTCTGTTCCTGGGATATGTGTTTGTGTGTTGGGTCGCGGCTCAAGCCAGAAGGAAACCAGCCAGCGGATGAAGATGACCCGAGCCTGAAGGAAGCTCTCCTTGGTGCAGAACAGTGGTTCGCCGCCATCTTGCTCCCTTCGCAGCACGCTATAGTACGGCTTGGGGCGCATTGGAGGCACGTCTGCACGGTGAGAGGAAACTCTTTAAGTGTCGTGGGTAACACTAACACATCACTGTTTGATAGATCCAAGATGGCTGTTAACAGTAGTCAGCATCTAATCAGCTCTACTGTTACTGACCCAGTATGGGGTTGTACAGACTGGTTTCCATAGCAAAGTTGGGGAAGATGTGAGGAAGGTAAAACTTCCTAAAGTGACCAAAGAGGAAGTTGAAGCCACGCTCATGGTTCTCTTTACAACGCCACTCCAGAGATTTGGCCTGGTGGATACACACAAAGACAAACAAGCTCATGTTACAAAGAGCACAATACACACAGAAAATAGGGTCAAGTGGAGAAGAGGACCATTGTTTTAGGGGAGAATGCTATCAGTGTGTGAAGTGTGTATGTGTGAGAGAGGAGAGGAAACACAGGGACCAAGTCTGTTCAATTCAGTAATTCTTCAAATGTGTATTTGAAGAGAGTTAGTGAAGCTGTGAAGGATTAGATGACACTTCTGTAGGTGTTTTGTATTCTATTTTTATCATTAATGGTCAGAGTGAGGCATCACAACATTTCAGAAGTGTAGTTATGTCATGTTAGAAGTGTTAGTAAGAAAGGAGGATAATACCTGGTTTACCATGTATTTAAGTAGTGCCTCTAAAAAATAAGCAGTGAGGTCTTCCTGGTTCTTGTCACCTGACTGAGGAGGAACCAATGGAGTGATCTCTTCTGGGGTCACCTGAGCTGCAGGGAGTGAAATTAAGGAGATTTAATATTCACAACACAATGCAACACATATCGACTGTCTGATATTTTAGATGCTGTAAAAATCTGAGATGTATCAACCTGACTCCACTCTATGGACAGTGTGTGTGTGAGTGTGTGTGTGTGTGTGTTTTATACTAACTCTCTGATAAACTCAGTGGCGGGTTGATCAGAGTGTCCAGTGTGCGTGGGCTCCCGTGGCAGAGTGGAGCTGGGAAACCAGGAATCAAACAGGCAAACATGCAGAGCTGCTCCCGCTCTGCATGACTTTGGAGCGCTTGCATCCATAGCAAGAACAAACGCACGCCCTCACGACGAATCTGAGGTGTAAAAGAGGCAGAAAGATGATTCAAATTTGGACATAAAACTCACGGAGCTGTTTTTTATTTAAGGCTTCATTTCTCACTTATTTTGGCATAGAGATAAAAACTCAGTTTGTTGTCACAGCAAAAAGAATCCCTTAGGTATCAGCGATTTTCACATGAGTACAACACTCAAGCGGAGTACACACATAATGATTGTCAGGCTGTTGTTTTGTCTTGAATTTCCTCCTTCCCAACCAAAGACGGTATGCCTCTGATTATCTTCTGTTTTATCAGATTATCCTATCAGATTATCCTGTGGTCTGAGGTGTGTTAAGAGTGAATTAGTCCTGTTAATAGGCTTTGGGTCGGTGCCGACAATTGTAAATATTAAACTTGTTCAATATTTATGACATAAAATCTTCATGTGTGGGGAAAGCCGACGACTCCCGAGTCATGACTCCGTGAGTTGTGATGTGGAATGCAATGTAGCCAATCAGGAGGCGAGCTGACTGAGGAACCAGGAAGCAGACGTAAACAAATCAGACATGGCTGACCTGACACGGAAAGTTTGTGCGCCAACTTTTTTTTCCAAAGTATCTTCTTATTTTGGTTCTGGAATTTTCTGTTAAAAATTGTCCCAAGACCACCATCATTCTCTTTTCTATGTCCTCTTCCATGTTGTGTTTGGTGTTAGCCGGTTGTTTCTATCTGTTGCTATGTTTCTTCTTCTACATTTTTGTAGATCACGTTTGGTCAGGTGAGATTTCTGTCTTGGAGGACAAGATTCTAGATCGGTGGTGGGACAGAATGGTTCTGTGTGTGGTGAGCTGTGTTGAGATTATCGGAGCACACCACACACAGTACGATCAAAACTGTTTAATATCTGATTTTTGATCTTCATGTGTGGGCTCTCTGACAGATAAAACATCTCTTCAGGTTTAGAAAATCCCTATATGTGCACCCTGCTGAAGACAGAGCTGTGCAGTCTGAAAAGTGGCACAGTAGTTCAGCTAAGCCACACTGCACCCAATAATACTTAATGGACTAATAACCTCACTGATACAATCAGAAAAAGAAGAAAGGAGATGAGGTTAAGAGTGTCTGCTTCAGAGGAAAACAACATCAGGATTTATGAGGCGTTGACAGATACGTTGTCATGGAGCTCACAGTGATTCACAGCAGTACCTTCAAAGAGTTCCCAGTGTGCAACAGCTTCTTCAGGATCAGCCCTAAGAGAGAAAAATGTATCAGTCAGGTCATTTCAAACTAAAGCACAAACGCTCTAAGATTTTAAAAAGGTGGAGCTCATTTTAGCCTTCAAATCATGTCTCAGACTGCTGTCTCTGGCATCATCTTCCATCCGAAATGTTTCAGTTAATGTGTCTTTAACCCTCAGGATCCCAATCCTGCCAGCAGGGTCAAAATAACACTTATTTTTAAATGACTGGCATTTACAAACTGTTTATCCAATCCAAAAACTGAAAAAACTGGGGTAATCATCAGATTCTCAAGTTTTTGAAGGTACCTGAATGTATCACAAACTCTGTTAGCAACAAGTCTACACAGAGCAGAGATTTCAAGGAGAATTTCATCATCAGTTTGATTATCATGCCTTTTTGGAAAATTTGCAGAAATAAACTGTTTCCTGTAGATAAATTCTGTAAAAAAAAAACAGAAAATTTAGTGCTCTTTACTGCTTTCAGTAAGTCCTGAATGATCAACATACACCCTGTAGTCACACTTCAAAAACTCTTTGAGTTTTGCTTCCCTTGTCGTTGTCTTGCAGGTGTAAACTTTCTGCTCAGAGCCGCTCAGCTCTCTGTCTCATTACTGACAGGAACTTCTTTGCAGATGGTCATGATGCCTCTGCAGTGTAGACTGTAAACTGTAAATAGAGCCACCATCAATATTTTTCCCATATTCCCTACGCATGAAGCTACCTGAAAATGCATGTAATTCGTTATTTTTTCAATTTTTAAAAGGATAAAATCAGAGAAATTCATTCTTTTTTCTAAAGATTTAAACTGTTAAATGTTGTCACACTGAAATTGAGTTCCATCAGTCTGTAGTCATGGTTGTCCTGAATCTATAGAGGTGCAGGACTTCACTTTGCTGAGAAAAATGAGACCACAGAGAGTAAAAATCTTGTATGACTTTGCTTTGCCCAAGCTGTTTAAAGCAGCCTGCAGTTTCATTCTGGGATCACTCCAACACTCTCAAGGTTTAACTCAAAAACTGTTGCTAATTTCCAGCAAACTGGTAAAGGCCACCAAAGAGAAGAAACAGCACTGCCTATCCATTAGGATGTCAGAGATACTAAACACCCTGAGATTTAATGTTAATAATGCAGCATTAAAGGACAACAACCCTGTGCCCTCTGCTTTTTGCATTGCTGGGTACAGGTTGGTCTTTGACATCAAATAATCTGTTAGGCAGCACTGCGCAGAACTGGTTCAACTCGATTCAAACAGACTCACTTGGCTGGGATGATCTGATATGCTGCATGCACGTATGAGCTGGACTGTAAGACTGTAACATGTGTTTTAGGAATGTCAACAGAGGCTGAGTGTGCTTTTGTGTAAGTTACCGATGCTATGGAACTGCCATCTGCTCTGGATTCTCTCTGGCAGCAACTGGAGAATTTTCTGAAGGACAAAAAAACATTAATACATAATTAGACATAACTACTGTCTTGTAACTGCTTTATAAATTAATGTTTTGTGGGTGTTTTCCCTCCAAAAATTGGTGTTTCAACTAGGCTAACATTCAGATCTACTCTGATTAATTCAAGTTATTTAACTGTTCACTTATGACGATTTGTCAGTAGCTGTTTGCTGGATTCAGAAGAAAACTACAGTGTTTTCACACAATATTGCTTCTTGTTCTGGAGTTGAAGAGTGTATCGGGGCAAACAGAGGTCAGCAACACACACATGCTGCCTCTGCTATCTTATCCTGACTGCTCTAAGCACCACCATGCAGTGCTGAGTGTTGCTAAATGCCAGTGGTTTGAGTATGGGGTCAATGCCAGCTGGTGCTGGCCGAGACCACCTCCGGACAGATGGACAGCACAAAATGATAAACACTTGAGGGACATCTTGACTCTCTGTTGTCCTGCTTTAAGATTGTTTTTAAGTTTTTAATTAAAAGTTTGTGACAACATTTCATTACCTCAAAGATGAAGAGGATTGAGTCCAGCTCCTCCCTCTGAGACTTGTGGCCTGAAAAGACGCATTAAAGGGGAAAAATTAACGTCACTAAAATATTGAGCACAGGGGATTATTAGTGGACGTGAAGATTCACTGCTCCAAACTGGTGATCAGTGTCAGTATTAAAGATCAGAGTGCACTGGTTCAAGGCATCCTGGATCAGTAAAGTTGTCACACAAAACAGTCAAAGGCCCCGATCTCATTTTTTGTGATCCAGCTTAATCGGGGCTTCGCTGTGTTTTCCTGCATACTGCGCTCAGTGTCACAAGGCTCTGGTCGGGCTGGTCAGGTAGTGTTACATAGCTCAGCTTGAAAAAAACAACATCCAAACTCAGCAAAGCAATTTACAGTCTTCTCTCTGTATGAGAAATTTAGTCTTAAATGACTTGAAGGAAGAGAAACTTTCCAAAAGAGTGCTCAACCATATGTGCAATAAAGAGAATATGAAGGTGACTCAAAGGCCAGTTTCACCTGAAGTTCATGATACAGCGCTTAAGCATAAGCAAACAACAAAAGGTAGTTACATGTAAAAAAGCAGACACATCATAGTGTGACAGAAATGTTTCTTAAACCAAAAACAGTTCAATGAGAACTTTCAACTGAAGAACAAGTGGGCACAACAACCAATATCTTAAAGTGTTTTTTTCAATAGCATTTTAACATCTCAGAATTAATTTCCCATCTAAGGTGAAAAAATGAAAACCAGAGAGGATTAGGGCCACGGAATAAAAAAATAACGTCCAATGAATGTTTATTATTTTCATTATTATTCTGAGAAAACAGTTAGAATTCTGAGATTAAAGTCAGAACTCTGACTTCTGACTTTTTTCTCATCATAATAGTAATAATAAAAAATATTGGACGTTATTTTCATTTTTTTTATGTGGCTCTAATCTTCTTCCGTACAATGAGCTCCATCATTCAGTGTGTCTTTCTGCCTTCTTTTACAGTTTAACTACCCCTAACAGTGAACATTAGGGCCTGGGTGTGTGATAGAGACTTTATCATATCAGTTTGATCAGTCAGTCTCGTCTTTGTCTCTTAGTGAAGTAATAAACTCAGACCAGTACATTTTGAAAAATTGACTATTATTAATTTTAAATTTGGTGCAAAATATCTTGTTATTCAATCATCAATTTGCTTTGAAATAAAATAAATCATATCCAAACAAATCACTTAATATATTGATAAATTATCCCAGAAATGAATGTTTGCCAACAAGGATTAAATCAGATCAGATCTTTAGAAAAAGGAGAGACACAAACTGCTAAAAATAATCCTGATTGGTTTCTTCTAAATGTAAACAGTGAGTAGATCTTACCTTTTTGTTTGAGGCTGACCTCAATGGTGACAAAGTTCTCAAAGAAGACATAATAGATATGAGAGTAGTTGAGATCAAAGAACTGTTTCAGCTCTGCAGGTTCTGCATTTTCTGGAAAACAAAAGTCAATCAGAGAAGAAATGAGTTACAAAGATGGCAAGACTTTGACTTCATAAAATAGAATGTAGCAATAAAAACATGAGAGGAAGAAGAGATGAGACTACGTGATGTCATTTTAAATGTAGACTCACACCTCCTCTATTTTTAGTCTAACTGCATCAATAACTGAGAGCAAACATTCTGCAGACCACATGTTCAGGACCTTTCATCTGGGGGAGTTTATTTGTGTACTGTCACCTCTCTGCAGCATCAGGGTTCTCTAAATATGCAGTAAACCACAGACCTCAGTCTAGGCCGATCAACAGCTCTAAAAGTACAAGAAGTTCATCATGATTCATGCTTCAGGATGGTTCTCTGCTCTTTAACACAACTGAGTGTCATTAGAGGAGGATAGCTCACTGTCAGAGCTGACTGATAACAGAGCAGTGGGTATGCACTGCCCCACACACTCAGAGAAGCCTCTCTCTGCTGATAGCCTCTGGGTTTGTTTATATGAAGTCTGAAAGCTGATTTTTGGAACACACACACACACACACACACACACACACACACACACACACACACACACACACACACACACACACACACACACACACACATACACACACACACACACACACACATGCCATACACACACTGAGGGCATCTGTGCTCCATGCAATAGTGGTTGCCCTTGTAAGGTCTTGGTGGAGCTGGCTGTGGGGGGGGGCTGACATTTTTAACAGCGTATCATTCTGGTTGATTACCTGTGCTAGCTTCAACCCCTGAGCACTTCAAATACAATCCCAACAGAAGTTCAAACATACATGCAGACAAACTGCTGTCTCACTTTTTGGCCAGTACCAAATAAATATATCAATACAGTGTTTTTAAGAACTCGTACATTAGTGTCCAGTCCAACCACAGCTGCAATCTCAGACTCAGATGATGGTCCGGTTACTGCTTTAAATTAAAATAAAACAATGCTCTAAATTGCCATCCCACCAATTTACAAGCTAATGCTGCTGAGCTGTTTTGGGTTAACCCTCAGGATCCGCGGCAGTTTCTGGTCAATTTTGGGGTTTTTTTTGTTTTGTTTTTTTTTGCTTCTGTCACATTTTTTACTCTCTGTGGTCTCATTTTTTCTTAGCAAAGTGAAGTCCTGCACCTCTATAGATTCAGGACAACCATGGCTATAGACTGATGGAACTCAACTATGTCTTCATGCAGTGTGACAACATTTAAAAGCTATAAATCATTAGAGAAAGAAAAACAGAAATTCATTTTTTATTAAAACTTGAAAAAATAATGAATAAGTGTAAAACAACAGATTTTCAGGTAGGCTCACGCTTAAGGAACAGAGGAAAAATATTGGTGGTGTCTCTACATTCAAAGAATCTACAAATTTTGACGTTTGTAGTTTTTTTTGCTCACTGTGGTCTCATTTTTTCACAGCAGTATGAAGTCCTGCTCATCTGTGGGTTAAAGATAACAGGATAATTCAAGAGCACTGAATTATTTGTTTTTATAGAATTCATCAACAGCAAACAGTTTATTTTCTGCAAATTTTCAAAGAAGACATGAGAATCAAAGTGATGTTGATGAAATTCTCCTGTCTTCTCTGCCCTGTTTAGACACGTTGCTATCATCACCTGTGATACATTCAGGTACCTTCAGAAACTTGAGAATCTGATGATTACGTCAGTTTTTTCAGTTTCTGGATTGGACAAATGTTTTGTGAGAATCATTGGTATTTTGATCCTGTCTGCAGGACTGGGATCCTGAGGGTTAAAATAACAAAAATGTAGGTATCAAGTTTTTTGCCTATTAATATCACATGTAACATATAAAAAAGCATGAAGTATGAAAACTGTAATGACAATACACAGGAACCCTTTAGATTCAGAAATGGAGTTATTGTGTATTTCTTCCATAGTTTTCAACACTCTCAGCACTGTCTGCAGCGTCTGATTCAGCTTGAATATTCATATCTACTGGCTGCCATTGTGAGACATCAGAGCATTTTCATTCTTATTTGTATCAATTTTCTGTATTGCAAAAAGAAAAGTTATCTCTTTAAGGTGATGCCATCAAAACAGCTTTTTCCAGTTACCTTGTTTGAATGAGGAAATTGTCAAAAATTGAAGTTAGAAGTTCCTCATCGACTGAAGTGACAGTTATGTTTGACTTCTTGAAAACAGGAACTCTGACCTTGCTCTGCGATACACAGGTAGTTTCTAATGTCATAACACTGACTGAACTTGATAGCTCTCAAGCAGGGTGTTGTATAACACACAGGTGTTTAAACAATGGTTTGAAGTCCCTCATGATCTAAATCAAGGTTAATGTTTTATATACAACTGCTGGACAAGCTGTTTGGTTTCTGATCTGTCATCAGTAACAGAGCCAGGCGCATCAGGAGGGCAGTTGCTTAATAACTATGTTGCATCAAAAGGACTGCAAGGTGATGAAACTGCTGTTTTTTAGACCACTTATCAGATTAGAGATGAGCCGTTGTATTTCCAAAGATCTAAAAAAATTACTCAACACTCTTGTGCACACTTTTGTTTCGTACACTGGATAAATGGTGGTTACACTTCAGGTGAGGATCCTTTTATCTTTAAAAGAGAGTGGTGGCTGCATGACAACATGTGCAACATGGACAAATCACTTTTGATGTGGATTATACTACAAAGCCTGTTTTCTCTCTAAGTAGAAGTTAAAACTTCTGTCCATGCTGGTCTAATATTACCCACATGAATTTCCCTCTAGTGATGGTCTGGCATGATCTTGAAAGCTCCTTTACTATTGTTCAGCTGTCTGAGCATTCCCTTTCAAACAATATGCCTGCTGGTGTGTTTGTGTGTTTGCCCCTGTGATGGTTATCAAGGTCTTGTGTTCCCCACAGAGCATGGAGAGGGGCACACCCCTCTCTCTCCATCCTGTACACACACGCACGCACACGCATACACACACACACACAAGCAGAGACCAGAAGCTCTTACAATAGAAACAGGAAGTTGAGCTACTGTATGGCGACAAGGAGAGGAAACAGTAGAGGCTTTTTCCCTATCCTGTCAGTGTGTGTGTAGAGTTGTGGGTGTGTCCTGTAGGAGCCAGTGGGTGTCAGTCAGTGAAAAATACACACAGTACAGGCACTTGATTACTTATTTATATCTCTCGAACACTGCCGTACCCGTCTCCCACACATTTGAACCACTGAATGTGTGGGAGACGGGATGGGTCTTTTTCTTTATCACAGGAAGAAAAATACTTCAGCACTTCTCAGACACCGGGTCTTTGTCCAGCACTCACTTGTCCAGACACACCCCTGGAGAAATCACAACAGCCTGACTGACACTACAGCATCATAGTGACTAAGTTTGCAGTCAGTTTAATTCTTAGCTATATAGAAACCGCTGGATTATTCTCTCTGCAGGAAGCCTGAATTAAAAATACACATTGAAATAGTAACAAAACGATGTAAATGCCATAAACACGAAATAACAACTACTACTACTTCATATGTGTGACAGCGGATACAGTTAGCATTGGTACTTGTTAAAACCTTTTACTTTTATAAACATGACAGGGACATCACTGATCATCAAAGAAAATGTTAAGCGTTCCAGACGAAACTCTATAAATAAGTGACTTTGGTAATATTGAAGTGTGTGATCAAGTGTTTTTAAAGAGACTACAACTAAGACGCCGTAGTCTGAAGTGGGTACTCAGTAATCTTCAATGATTATACAGTCTGTTGAGAAATGTCGTATCTCAGCAACAATTAACCTAACTTAAAATGTAGTGATTTTCGAGATAAGTTTACTGTGGTATTCTCTGCACAGATCTGCACATAGATGCTAACCTGTTAACTGTCCAGTGATTTTTACTTACCTATGACTATTCTCAGATGTTTCAACCTCGTCAACACGTCCTTCTTTGGGTCCAACACTTTCTGTGTTGATTTTTTAACGTCTCCATGAGGCTTTTTGGAGAACATTCCTGGGGTAGGAGACACACGAATGCTACGGTAGACAGCAAGGAGGAGCTAGCTGTGTAGCCACTTGGACAGCTTCAGCTTGGGTTAATCTTCAAAGTATAGCGAAAACCGTTGCTTCTTTATCATCTACTAACGCCCCGCTGCGTATTAGCAGCTCCTCGCAACAGTGCGGAGAATATTAAGGGAAAACTGTTGTACAAGACTCATTCTGTTTACAGAAGGAAAAATCTGAAAAACGTAGCGGAGTGAAGCATCCATCCATCGCACCTCCCTTCCACAACAGCCCGCAGCCTGACGGCTAAACTAGCTGTTCAGCTAGCTCCGCTGTGCACTTACAAAACATCATGGCGGAGGAGGGAGGAGGGAAAACAAAATAATGGATACCAGAGAAATTCAACGTCAAAAAACAAACATTCATTTTACACATATTGAACTTTATCGTGTATTGATATCGGAAAAAAAGCACAATTTCCCTTTAAAGATAAAAAAAAAAGCGTTAAAAGGAAATCAAGACACATTTAGATGCACATACACAATTCCGCCTCAAGGAAAAGTGCTGAATTCTGGGTAATGTAGTTTAGGACATGTTGACCGCCCGAGAGCGTCGTAAATAGTACCGCTCCAAAAAAACTACAGTTCCCTGTAAAAATAGGAGCGCTCTGTTAAATTTTGTTTTTAGCTTAGCTGGGACACACGACTGAAGCGTGAGAAATAGCTATACAGTTATTTCATACCTCCCTCTACAAACCATCATGTGAGTGATGATCTTGTTTTATGGGGTCTTTTTGATTGCATTTATGCGTGTACTAGTGCTAATATTGCTTATTGGCTAACTACAGTTGCTTGTGAGCACGCTAGCGTAATGCTAATATTACGTGTTGTCGTGTCTTGCTGTTATTTTTTTAATCTTTTAAAGTGGTATGTGTAAAATACTTAAAGGATAGATGTAATCTTCAATCAAAGTTGCTTTACCAGAAAGTTTAGTAAATATAATGGTGAAAAGAGAGAGTTATCGTTATTTGCATGGACCTGACATAACTGTCTTCTTTGCAGTTTTTGTAGAATATAAATTATTTCCCTTTAAAATATTTAACAACTCCAAAGTACTATTTTGTGCAATATGCAGTTTTATTTGCAGTAGTAACTCAGATGTGAATAATAAACATGTCAACCCAGAAATGTCCCCACGTCTAATCTAAGCACTGGGGTTGATGAGGTGTACTCTTCTATTCTTTGATACTGCTATGCCAATCCTATAACCCCCTTATTATGGCCCTCAGAATAACATTCTTTATTCATTTCCACCAGTCTGAATTGACTTGCTGCCATGCCAGTCCACCGTGACCGGGAAAAGAAGGAGAGTACTGCAGAGGAGATGGAGGTGGAAGAGCAGGAGCATGAGGCATCAAGCACAGAGGACGAGGATTCAGACACCTCTTCTGTCTCAGAGGATGGAGACACCTCAGGTAGGATATTCTTTTACAAATGCTACTGATGTTAAAACAAATATACATTTTTCATGTGTTTCTGAATGTGTTTGTGTGTCCCTATAATGTTTAAGAAATGGATGAGGAGGATTGTGAGAGAAGAAGGATGGAGTGCCTTGATGAAATGTCCAACCTTGAGAAACAATTCACAGATCTTAAAGACCAGTAAGACAGATATGATTCTTACATTTTGAATATTAAACATATTGAACACTAAAATTAGTTAATATGAATTTGCACTTTGGTTTGTTCGCAGGTTGTATCGTGAACGACTTAGCCAGGTAAATAGTAAGCTGTCAGAGGTGGAGGCTGGCCGGGCAGCAGAGTATCTGGAGCCTTTGGCAGTTCTGCTGGAGAACATGCAGGTTCGCACCAAGGTGGCAGGTAACTTCATCACACAGACACACTCCTATAGAGTATTGGACACACTGACAGTGGATAGTCTGTACAATGTAGGGATGCAGAATATTATCGGCAAGTTATCGGTATCAGCCGATATTGGTTTAACAATATTTATAATAAACCAATAAAATAAAAATGATTTTGGCTCCATGAAGTAAAGCTGCTGCTATTATGTTTTGTAGTTTTGGAGATGGAGCCCACCTATTTATCTATGTTCTGATCAGGGACTGAAGCTGCACATGTTTTTTTTGCACTTTTTGCGATTAAAGCAGCAGTCTGTAAGGCATATGTAGCTGATGAATTTGGACACATTTACTGTCCAAGAGTGAAACCATTTTATTTAATCTGGGTTTAATTCCTGTTCTTCTCACATGTTCCCTGTGAACAGAGATTATGTTTTCATACTATGTCAACTGTGAAATTGGCCAAATTTGCCCTGGTTGTGGATATTGTTACGATTGTCTCAGGGAGAGCGTCATCAAAGTTTTAAGTAGGATAAATCTTTTTGTGTTATTTTGTTTGAAAGCAAATTTCATTAAAAATATGCAGTTTTAAGTATTAAGTATTTTTCTCATCTTGCATAAGAAATAAATATTACATAACAAATGTAATAAAGAGTATGCACCATAATACTGTGCGCTACTTCCAGTACAGAAGGAAGCTGATGACCTTTGCAATTTGGTGTGTGGTTAAAAAAAATATCACCATCAGTAATCGACTGAATGAGTTGTAAAATATTGGCATATCGGCAAAAAATCCTGTATCGTGCGTCCCTAGTACAATGCCCAAGCATTTCACCCACACTGTTTGTGTTCCTGTCTTCTTCTCTTTGTCAGGTATCTACAGAGAGCTGTGTTTGGACTCTGTGAAGAACAAGTATGAGTGTGAGACCCAGGCAGCATGTCAACACTGGGAGGTCAGACACAGCTCTTTGTGCTCAGTACCATGATTTAATCCTTCACACATAACCAGTAGTTATCATCATGTTTACAAAGAGAAAGAATTCTGGTTTCACGTAGGTCAGTATTAGCTTATCTTAGCTTAGCTTTTTAGATCTCAGGGTTAAGTCCACTTTTCGCACAGTTCATCACCAAAGCATCATTGTACTCTGAACGTCAAACCAAAAGTCAGTGCTCTGAAGATAGAATCAGATACACACATAAACTCACTGTCACTGATTCCCATTTCATCAGGAAGTTGTGAGACTAAACCGTTTCATCGCCATCTTTGGTTTTGAGAGTCAATAATCCTGAATGTAAACTGGGCTCAGTGGGCTTAATGTGATTGATATTCCTGATGCTACTGTGTGTGTGTGTGTGTGTGCTAGGCTGTATATTTGCATGCTGAGTCTTTTTGTCTGAACCTGTGCCTTTGTCCATGTGTGTGTGTGTGTGCAGAGTGAGAAGCTGCTGCTGTTTGACACAGTCCAGAGTGAGCTGGAGGAGAAAATCAGACGGCTTGAAGAGGACAGACACAGCATTGATATCACATCAGGTGACACAATGATTATAGAAATAGAACTGAATAGAACTCTTTCTGATGACAGTTACCCAACTGACAAAATTATGTTCCTCTCAACATGCTTCTGTTAGAGTTGTGGAATGATGAGTTATCAGGAAGGAAGAAGAGGAGAGATGCCTTGAGTCCTGATAAAAAGAGGAGACGACCTTCAGTGGTGTCTGATATCCTTCTGCTGCTGCTAATGCTTTTTTGATGCTTCTGTGAATCTCAATTACTGTTATCAGGGTAAATCCTTCAAATCTGATGTAATTCTTCCTTTTTCCTGTAGCACTATCCTTAACCATGTTCACGTCCATATATTGTTTACATGCTGCCTGACCTGGACATCCTGGAGGACTGGACTGCAATCAGAAAAGTACGTTTACCCGTCTGCTGGTTTTGATGAGATTTTACTCATTTATTTTTACTGCATGTTTTATAATCTGCAAAGTAGACTTATTCATGTTTTTAATTGTTGTATGTCACACACGGGGCATCAAGCTGACCTACCAATTCAAATCCTGTTTTTATCAGACATTTTAATTCAGTGCCTTTGACATCCCCGGGGCAGCAGCGGAAAGTATGAGGTTAAAAGTAGGGCTGCAGCTAAATTATTTTCATGATCAATTAATCTATCAATTATTCTCTCGATTAATCAAGTAGTAGTTCAGAAAATGTCAGAAAATGGAGAAAAATGTCAGTGTTTCTTGGAGTCTAAGATGAAAAAATGTTCCGTTTGCAATCCAAAGATATTCAGGACTGTCACAGAAAAGCAAAGAAACCAGAAAACATTCACATTTATGAAGCTGAAATCAGAGAATTTGGACTTCTTTTTCTTAAATAATTACTTCAACCAATCAATGGATTATCAAAATAGTTGACGGTTAATTTAGTAATCGATTACTCCATTAACTGTTGCAGCTCTAGTTAAAATCCTCATAAATTGCATGAGATTAAATTGAACATGTATTTAATGGAATTCACAGATAAACTCAGTCAAGGAAAGTTTATTTATAAAGCACCATTCATACAAAGAGCAAGTGCTCCACAGAAGGGAAAAACAAAACAGTAACACTAACAGCATTAGAAACATGTGTAATGAAGGAAAAATACATTAAAACACAAAATATAAACAAAATAATAATGGTATTAAATCCTCTGAATTCATACTTGCTTTCCATCACTTTAAGATCTTCACATTCTTATCATCCCTCATACACATACTTTGCTGTTTGACCCAAGAGCAGGTGGAGGCAGGAAGCAGTTCAAGTGATTTTATTGTAAAAGGTGAAATGATGATGATGATCCAGAATCCACAGAGCATGAGGCAGAGGAGAGTGCAGCTGGGGGTCGGTACGAGAGCTTAGGCAGTGTGGCTGGTGTTGGGTGAGGTGCAGGAAGCTCGAGAAGACACTGGAGGTTAGACACGGTGAGAACAGGCAACACAAGATAAATCACTGGAGATGCTTAGAAACTCGAGAGAGAGTTGGCCAGTGACCGGCAGGAATACTCTGGCGTCTGTCCTCTGTAGCAGCAGTCGATAAGTGCAGCCTCCTAACCAGCTCTATCAGGATCAGGTGCGCAGGTGGAGCGGCTGCAGGTGCAGGAGAGTGAGCATGAGAGAGGGAGAGCAGTCCAAACACAAAAGGGTGGGGAAAACTTCATGCAGGCAGGGGAAACACACACATCACCACACCATGCATCCTCTTCATAATCTGTCTATCTTTTTTACAACAACCACAGCAAGAACCAATCATGATCTCCCAGAGGTTTGGCGATATGCCCTTAACCCTATATTGCCGAACGTATCATATTTGATACACAAGTTTTAAAGACCTCTATTTAATCAACATGATAAATAGTTCCCTTGAAAACCTGTTAAAAAGTTTAAAAAATGTATTCTGCAGATATTTTTTTCTTTAGTGTGAAAATGTTGGTGCTCTGTTAATATCAGCCTTAACCTGAAAATACACACACTCGAGGTTGTTTTGACAGCTGTTGTGCAGCTGTGGCTTAGTTGGTTTTATTCTGGAGTATGTGCCTCTCTTCCTCAGATGTAGCTCATGATGTCTCTGTTATAAATGCTGCTCTGCTGTCAGTAGCCTTGTTACTGATTGTGGATGTTTTAAAGCTGTCAATGCTGAATTTTGGTAATTTGCCCATTTACACAGAAACAAACAAAAGGAGTGAACCAATAAAAAATATTAAACAGATCATCAACTGGAGGCTCCTTAGCTGCAGAAACATCTACACTCACACTTAAAAATAATAATAACCTTTATTTTTATAGCACTTTTCAAAAATAGCGTTACAAAGTGTTTTACAACATAAAAACAAACCGTAAAAGGAAATAAAAGAGAAATGTGAGGAGGAGCTGAAGAATACAACAAATATAAAATGCTAAAAACCCACCACCAAATAAAAGAGAGGAAAACATCAGGAGAAATAATAAAAAAAAAAGATTAAAACAACACAAGATAACAGATTTAAGATCCTGTCCGTGATACTGTCAAAGAAAAAGTTTTAAAAATTCAAACGTTGGTGTCCAAAAGTTGTGTGTGTTTGTGTGTGTGTGTGTGTGTGTGTGTGTGTGTGTGTGTGTGTGTGTGTGTGTGTGTGTGTGTGTGTGTGTGTGTGTGTGTGTGTGTGTGTGTGTGTGCGTGCATCTTTTAACAACCATGTTTTGTCCTCCAGGCCGTGGCTACGTTGGGTCCACACAGAGGAAAGGTGGACACTGACAGCCCTGTGTTCCCCTTCAGACCAGACAGAAACAGATCCATTCTCAACTGCTGAGGAACACACAGACACAGACACACACACACACACACACACACACACACACTAAACAGTGCAGACAAACACAGAATCCAGGAAGCTGACTGAGACTTACGAGAACTTCAAACACACACACAGTAAACACAAACATGGAGTACACACAACACAAATGGTTGCGTTCACTTCAGCAGTTATTAAATTGCACACCTCTGAACATTTCTCTCAATCTTCCTACAATGCACTGCATTCCTCTGCAAACAGAGACACCAGTCGGTAAGCTGCCTCCCGTGCCAACAGGAAATCAAAACTTCAGGTCTGAATCCAAAAAAAGGACAAATGGAAAAGTTGTTTCCTAAAACATGCTTGTTACCAGTTCTTCTCTTCAGACTTTTCTTTTCAGTTATTTTTTTTACATCTCTTTAAAGATTTCAGTAACGACAGGTTACTGCAAGCAAATTAAGGGTTATATATTTTAAAATGGAATACCTTATAAACCATAAAGGAAAGAACTGAAGCTATAGAAGCCCTGAATAGACCTGCTGCATCCAAACTCTCTACTTACTGTGGTTTTCTATCACAAATGGAGTCTCAGTTATCTCAAGACCTTATCAGATGGTCATTGCTTCTATTGTCAGAATTTGAGAGCACAAAACAAACTTGTGTCCCATCAATGTAAATGAAGCCATCTTTTGATGGGGTAACCAGTTTTCTTACCCTGAAATAACCTGAAACATTAGCAGGGATCTTGAGAAAGCAACCTGAAATGACCCATCATCACATCAAAACAGGAAATAAAGTTGCGTCTACTTAAGGCTGACTTCAGCCAAAGCCTCTTTAATCCAGGTATCATTACGTTTCATGTCTGTGTCAGGAGTTATGTTAATGCTAATGTTCTCCAGATGAGTGTTTTCACTGTGAAACAGCCACTGATGCAACAAAGAGGAGTCGGCACATGTAAGAGATAAAGGAGCCTTTAAAGTAATCATTGAACAGGTGATACTGTTTTATTCTCTTCCTATTTGTCTACCTCTGCTCTCCGTCACCCGCTCCTAAAATAAAACACCAACTGGGTTTTTTTTTACACATGAACATGATAATTCTGCTACCTGTATGAGCATCCTGCTAAGAGTTCACTCGTTCATTTCAGTGTTTTTCTGCTTTACATGGCTGTGTTTTTCATCAGGGTTTGATTTTCAAAAAGCCTACTGTGATTACAACAAGTTTTTACCAACATTGAAACTATGTTTTATGTTTTTATTCCAACATTTAGTCTTCAAGCACACAGAAGTGTTTATAAAGGATAATGCGGTTTCATATCGGAGGTTTCAGAATCTGAGGTGAAGGTGGAGGGAATGCGTAATTCTCAGATCAGTATTTTTCAGCCTTTATTTTGTATACTGTGTCAGGTACATTTGTGTCCTTCTTGTGGATGTTTTTTACAATTAAAAGTTGTGTTATGAGTACTTTGTGTTGTCTGTTTTTGTCTAAAAGATGAAACACCGACAGCCAGGCTTATCTGACTATATTTATGGTTTATATTATAGTATAAATTCTGTTGGAGGAGCGTTTGATTACTTCACTCATAGAGATAAATAATTTAGCAGCTTTCTATAACAGAGCTTACAGAGTGTTTACTGGGCCTGAAGATGCAGCCCATTATCTTCCATCTCCTGAACACAGTGCTGATCAAAGGAAGCACAGAGTTGATCAGATCATCTTTGAGAAATGATCCCGCAGGTGTAATAAAACCTGGAGGAAGCACGGTCCTCTATGGGAGGTGTGAACCTCGATGCTAAGGAGGAGGAGTTACTCTCATTTTCAGGCTACATGTCGTCTCTGAAAGCTTTGTTAGTTGCTTTACACACCTTAGAACACAAAGGATTTATGTATTTTAGACTGGTCTTTAAAACCTGAATTCAGCCTCTGTGTGGTTGCTTTATGTCAGGTACTGTCCCTTTAAGACAATTAAGCCAGTGCTTCTCAAATGGGGGCACATGTGCCCCTCAGGGTACACGAGGACACTCCAGGAGGTACAAAAGATTCAAGAATGTATATTTAAAAAATAACAACCAAGCAAAATACCTTTAACAGTATTTATTCAATCAACCAATGTTTGAGTCAAATATAAGTTTAAGTTAATAAATTGAACATTAAATTCAGTAGGTTATTTAACTATATTATGCCCCCAAAAATTAGAGTCTCCCTTAAACCAGGATGACAACACAAATAACAGCATTGTGGTTTGAGTGCAGCAGCAGTACTGAAAACATGAAGGAACACACGCCAAAGAAGGCAAAACTAAAACCAGCAAATTCATGTCAGTGTTTAGAAAAATATGCTGTAATGGGATTTATGTCCACAAGTCATAACCCACCTAAGACATTGTGATTTATCTGCCAGGAATTTGCAACAGTGGAACGATAGAATAGAATAGAAAAGAAAAACTTTTTTTAAGCAAGCACTACTTGAGTGGCATTTTTATTAAGCAAATCTTTTTATATATTTATATTTATATTATGAATGAATTTATATAAATATGTTTTATTTATAGCATGTCATGTGGGAGTGTCAAGATGTAAAGCATTTTTGCTCTGTAGAATCACAAATTTTATCAAGTATTAGTGGAACTAATGTTGCTTTTTCAGCCAACTTGTTGCTCCTGAATGATGATTCTGTGTGGAGTTTCAACAAACCTGAAGAGGAGACTTTAGAGGAGTCTTTTAGGTCTGACTGATGCTAAAAGACTGTTGGTAATGAGCTGGAAACCTCCACATGAGACTGAGGTAAAGCATCGGGCTCCTTTTTTTTCTTTTTTTTTTACTTGTCCTGTTCAGCATCATGACAACAGAATTGTGGCCTGGCTGCCGTATTTGTGCAGAACACATTTACTTTGCCAAAAGGAGCTGTTTGTGTAAAAGACTCCCCTTGAGTTTTAAATGATACTTTTTATTGGTGCTTTGTAATTTCTTTTTTCCACATATTGCCAAGGTTAAAGATTACTGCCAGACCGGACCAAAGTGACAGTAGAAGACAGGAGGAAAGAGGGCATAGAGAGAAGGAGATGGACAGAAAAGAAAAGAGAAACAACAAAACAACTGTAGAGGACAACCACAAAAACTGAGCAAATACATACAGACATGAGGACCAAACAACCAGCTGCTGAGCCTGAAAAAAAACAGTAACCTGAGGTCTTTGACACAACAATCACCAGGAGCACCTGTGGAGAAATGAACTGGAGAGATAGTACCGGGTTGGACCTCTTTTTGCCTTAAGAACTACCGTAATCTCTCTTCCTCCCTCAGATCATCGCAAAACAACTGGTGGATGCTCTGACAGAAATCGAGTCCAGAGGAGTTTTCCACAGGGACATCAAGCCGGAGAACATCCTCATAGAAACCGGCTCTGATGTCCCTCGTGTGAGGATCATTGATTTCAGCTGTGGAACGTTTTTGTCAGAGGGGTTTTACACCAGGGCAAAAGGTAAGCTGTCCCTCACTGATAATCATCTTTTTCTATGAAGCTACCAAACATAGTTCATGTCTCAGTCCTCTTCATCTGTCCCTCACCTCTAACCTGTGTCTCTTTGTCTGTCCCTGTGTGTATTATAGGGACCCGTATGTACTTTCCCCCTGAGCTCTACAGAAACAGATGCTTCAGAGCCAGACAGACCACCGTCTGGCAGCTTGGTGTCATGATGTACGAGATGCTCCATGGAGATCTGCCCTTTGAAGACACTGATGACATCATGTATATGGAGCCACAGTTTAACAACAGTCCTTCCATCTGTAAGTCATCTACACCCATATACATATGCAAAGTCAGACCCTCACTGAGTGCAGTGTTTGAATTGAACCATAATTCTTCTTTTGTGTTTCCAGGCTGCCAGAACTTTGTACAGGGCTGCCTTACCAAAGACCCAGAGACCAGAGCCACCCTGCAGAGTCTGAAGGAGCACCCTTGGCTGGACTCGTTGTAAACAAATCTGTAAATAATTGTGTAAATAAATATGTAAATAAAGCATTTTTGACCAATAATAATGATAAAGGCTGCATGGTGGTGTAACAGTCAGTGCTGCAGTCTCACAGCAAGAAGGTCACTGGTTCAAATCCCAGGACCCTGGACAGAATAAGTGGAAGTGTTAGATCTTATCCTTTTCGTGGAGTTTCTCGTGTCTTGACAGCAGGCTAGATGAGGCCTTGACTCAAACAGGCTAAACTTACTGAACTACTGAACTGTTCTGTTAAAACTATGTCACTCAAACAGAGTAAAACACACAAGGAGTCCAATCATTAGAAGAGACCGTTCAGCTGAATCCGAGATACTTTATTCAAAGTAAATGAGTTGTGAGCTCTGCAGAATACCCAAGCAAATGAAAACATGACCAACAATTAGCATTTTTATAACCCAGAGGACGGTTATTTTCTCCTCGCTCCTGTCTCCGGATTGGTCATCTTTGTCGAAAGACAAGTCTCCTTTAGGTTAGCTCCCTATAAGGAGGGAAGATCCTTCCTGATCGATGCAGGGGCTAAAAGTAGAGACGGATTGCTGTGGTCACACTGAAGATTCTGCTGTGAATCAAATTGAGCATTATTCAAAGGTGTCATCATGAGTTTGCTTATATACTTTGGTTTTGAACCTGGTTGCAACAGTTTTCCTTCACTGACTTTGTTCCAATGTTGGTTAATGCATCTTTAAGATATTGCTTCTTCAGAGTCCAGCTGGTCATTTTAGGTAGATCAGATGTCTGAGAGCCTCAGCATCGAGGCCTGGCCAGCCTCAATGGCGTCTCGCTGGGGCAAAGATCAGCAGATTTATGGTTTTGTTCTTCACTCTGGGAGACAACTGCAGACTATAACGGGCATGTTGCATTTTTGAGAACTCAGCAAGCTTCACTCATTTTCTGCTGTGAAAAAATCTTCTACAGAAGAAGATGAATAAATGAATGACTGCTCATCCTGTCCTGTCTGGAGATTGAGAAGTTCTAAAAGGCCCTTTATGATGATATTCACCCATTTCATGACAGTTACAACATCAAACAGGAATTCCAATCCCTTCTCATAATAACATATGAATGCTTTTACATTTCCAGTGAATGTCAACAAATGAGTTCGATATAGAGACAGTGACAATTTGACAGTCTTTATTCTTCTATTTATTATCACTTTATACAAAATTCACGTTATTATCCGACTGTATAAGACGTTTCTCTTCCAGTCAGTCCTTTCAGTTCACTGCTCTGTGACCATCAGAATGAATCACAGATATTTCCATAAAACTAAATTAGCTGCTACGAGCAACCTTTTTCAAGCCTGGGCTGTTAGCACGTTATTGAAACATGATGGAAAGCACAGTTTAACGCCTGCTCTTTGAAAGAAGACCTTTACTAATGAAGGCAAAGCTCTGAAATTCACACACAGACGCCACAGAAATTCAGATTTGCTTCTTAAAATATATTATAAGACTTTCTCAGTTGTTCTTTGCAGGTTTTTTTCCACGAAAAATATTTTTTAGAAAAATAAAGCAAAACAAATGGTTTGATATTTTGTGTGTACAAAATTCAGGTCAAAAGTGTTTTAAATTACTCAATTTATTTATTTATTTTTGTGATAACAACAAAACTGTTGATATAAAAAAATGTAGAGCTTGATGCCTAAAAAGTGGACAGGACTGCTTGAGCAGGGGCAGAGACTGAGCAGCCTGCACAGTCCTACAGATCCTTAGTGGAGGTTCACTTACGACAGTTCAAACAAGAAGTCAAACTTCAAATGTGTAAATTTATTTGCACATTTGAAATGAATTAATAATAATAATAAAAAACTTCAGGCCTTCTCATTTATTAAGAGTTCTCTGTCTGTGCCATCAGGACCAAACGTTTCACGTCATGCATTCAGTTGCGCACCACAGACCACAGATAGAGCATTTCTACACACCCCGTGTTTGAGCATCTGTTTCTGGTTCACATGGCTACATTCACAGACACTCAGGTTCAGGTTCAAAAATTCCTGTTCCTGCCTAAACCGCTGTTACTGTGACTCCACAGCAAACAACGGCTACACAAAGGGTGAAAATCTGTGAGGACAGGGCCAGTGAGGGACACAGAAAGGAAAAAGGCAGAAGTAAAGGCAGAAAGAATAAAAGGCTGTAAATAGAGGATGACGACTACGCAGCACCTAAAAGACAGAAACTAAGCAGGCCGACGGCGCCCTGTGCTTCAAGAAAGACTGAACCCTGGCTAACAGTTAGCTGTTAAAGGAAACAAGAACAGAAAACAGAAACCTGCCCAACCATACATCTAACAGCAGTTAGTCTCAACCAGAAATGCTTCATTTCCCAGCTTAAGGTAACTTGATCAAGTTCAAATGGCATCTTCAGGTGAGGGTATGTGCTCCTCTGGTGACTGGCTGTGGGGCGGAGAGGGGAGGGGCTGCCGAGGAGGAGGACCCATTGAAGGAGGAGGAAGGCCATCCGGAAAAGGGTGCCTCATGGGAGGAGGCTGGTGAGGATGAGGAGGAAGAGGTCCACCAGGAGGGAAGCGTGGAGGTAACATCATCCCTGGTGGAGGAGGAGCCCACACTGGAGGAAAAAAAGAGGTGGAAAGAAAGTGTAACACAAACCATCACAGCGTGTCAAGACAAAACATGGTCAACAAGGAGCCAACATAGATGTAACTGCTCACTCGGTCTAACAGGAGGGCCCCCAGGACCCCTGGGAGGGTAGAAATCTGGAGGCGGTGGCCCAAAGGGAGCTCTGCGTGGAAAGGGACCATCCATTGGGCCTATTGGAGGTCCAAGAGGGGGTGGGCCCCCAATCCTGGGATCTGCTTCAGGTGAAGTCCTTCGATCAGCAGGACCAGACTGTTGACACGGGTGTATGTTTAAATGTAATGAGGAACACACTGAAGATCCAAACACATTAAAGTACTTCTACTACAACCAAAAAAAGTTAAAGACTCTCACCTCTCTGTGATCCTGCTCACCAGGTCCAAAGCTGTTCTCTCTGAATGAGCCATCTGAATGAAATTGAGGAACACACTGTGGAGATGAACTCTATAACGCTTCATTTACGTTTGTGGACTCATATGTGAATCCACTTTTCTATATCAGCATGTAAATATACAACCACGATTCCAATGAAGCTGGGACGTTGTGTAAAACATGAACAAAAACAGAAAACAATGATTTGAAAATCCTGTTTAACCTATATTCAACTGAATACACTACAAAGACAAGATATTTATTCTTCAAAGTGATATGTGAACTTTGTTTTTTTGAAAATATTCATTCACTTTGAATTTAATGGCTGCAACACGTTCCTGAAAAGCTGGGTCAGGGTCATGTTTCCACTGTGTTCCATCATCTTTCCTTTTAACAACACTCAATAAGTGTTTGTGAACTGAGGACACTAATTGTTGAAGCTTTGGAGGTGGAATTCTTTACCATTCTTGATTGATGAACAACTTCAGTTGATCAACAGTCCGGGGTCACTGTTGTTGTATTTTTCTCTTCATAATGCTCCACACATTTTCAATGGGAGACAGGTCTGGACTGCAGGCAGGCCAGTCTAGTACCTGCACTTTTTTACTACGAAGCAACGCTGTTGTAACAGGTGCAGAATGTGTCTTGTCATTGTCTTGCTGAAATAAGCAGGGACGTCCCTGAAAAAGACGTGGCTTGGATGGCAGCATATGTTGCTCCAAAACCTGTATGTACCTTTCAGCATTAATGGAGCCTTCACAGATGGTCAAGTTAGCCATGCCATGGGCACTAACACACCCCCATACCATCACAGATGCTGGCTTTGAGACTTTGACCTGAGAACAATCCAGATTGTCCTTTTCCTCTTTGGCCTGGAGGACACCACGTCCATGATTTCCAAAAACAATTTGAAATGTGGACTCGTCAGACCACAGCACACTTTTCCACTTTGTGTCAGTCCATCTCAGATGAGCTCGGGTCCAGAGAAGCCGGCGGTGTTTCTGGGTGTTGTTGATATATGTCTTTGTCTTTGCATGGTAGAGTTTGAACTTGCACTTGTAGATGTAGTGATGAACTGTGTTAACTGACAATGGTTTTCTGAAGTCTTCCTGAGCCCACGTGGTAATATCCTTTACACAATGATGTTGGTTTTTAATGCAGTGCTGCCTGAGGGGTCAAAGGTCACGGTCATTCAATGTTGGTTTTCAGCCTTGCTGCTTACGTGCAGAGATTTCTCCAGATTCTCTGAATCTTTTGATATTATGGACTGTAGATGATGAAATTCATCAATTCTGTAACTGTACAGGCAACTGTATGTTGAGAAACATTGTCTTCAAACTGTTGGACTATTTGCTCACGCAGTTTTTTACAAAGTGGTGAACCTCGCCCCATCCTTGCTTGTGAGCGACTGAGCCTTTCAGGGATGCTCCTTTTATACCCAAACATGACACTCACCTGTTTCCAATGAACCTGCTCACCTGTGGAATGTTCCAAACAGGTGTTTTTGGAGCATTCCTCAACTTTCCCAGTCTTCTGTTGATCCTGTCCCAACTTTTTAGGAATGTGTTGCAGCCATCAAATTCAAAATGAGGGAATATTTGCAAAAAAAAAAACCAATAAAGTTTATCAGTTTGAAAAATAAATATCTTGTCTTTTTGGTGTATTCAATTAAATATAGTTTAAACAGGATTTTCCAATCATTGTATTCTGTTTTTATTTAGGTTTTACACAACGTTCCTACTTCACTGGAATTGGGGTTGAATATTCACTAACCGTCAGTTGAAAAGAGTTTAAGCAGGATAATGTTATTAAGAGCAAAAAGTAGCTTTAGAAATTTCAGTCTCACCTGCCATTTCTGCAGAATGGTATGGTCCTGGGGGTAGACCTCGAGGGGGGAGAGGGCCTGGAGGGAAAGGGCCAGGAGGTAAAGGGCCCATAGCCCCCGGGGGTGGCAGAGGTCTCCTGTAGATTGGACCTCCTTGTTCAGGAAACATACAGCCTAAAACACATAGTGAGACTGGTGAACAACACAAAAATATGTGAAAATGTATCAGCAGCTCCTGAGATACACGATGTGGTTCAAATACTCATCACTGAGCATCATAAACAGACGAGGTTTCCTGTGTAACACTGCAGTCACATGCACTGTCAAAATGCATCCAGCATGCAAACATACATGTACTTAACATGACTGACAGATTTGAAGAGCAAATGTGCAACTTCTGACCTTACCCATGGCTGTGGGACCTGTACTGTGCTTTGTCAGGGATACAAGACCACGATAAATGTGAGGAGTAGCACCTCTGCTTTGACTTTTTTATGTCAAAGTATTAGTGCACAGATTGAAAATCAAAGTGCCTTTGAGGGATGCACAATCTAAAGGCCTGTGCAGTGTCAGGGGAACGCAGCTCACCATGTCAGATTGATTTGTTAAAAACACGTTAAAGGAACTTTAACTCTTGATACTCACCTGTTTAGTTTTGGTTCAAACTGAGGAAAGTCATGTGGTTCTTTCATGACCTGATTATTTGACCTGCATGTTTTTAGAGGCAGTTGAAGGTGTTCAGGGTGTGTGAGCATCACCAGGACGTTTCTGAATCCCCTTTTTACTTTCTCTTTGTCGCTCTCTTTCAAACATACACAATCACACACAAACCTTGAGGTCCCGGGGGCCCAGGGGGTCCAGGTGGGGGTCCCCTGCGATCTCTCTCCCATGAAGGAGAGATTGACCCGCTGTCTGAATGAGGGCCTCCAGTTCGTTCCATCTCTCCAGGTCCACCTGGGTTCTCCATTGGACCTCGAGGCACTGTGGAGGAAAGAATCCAAGGATTGGATCCAAAAGAGGAAAAAAAAGGAGGACAGAAGAGGGAGGAAAAAGAAAAAGTGACAAGAAGAGGAGAGGAAGACAAAGAAATAACAAAACGAGACAAGCAGGATATCAGAGAATGAGGTCAGAATCAGTGTAGCAGTAAGAGAGGGACAAAGAGAAAGAGAGACAATATAATATAATTACAAACCTAATCAAAAAGTTAAAGACAAATCAGCAAACAGTGCTCAGTTTCTCTACAAACAGCATGCAAGCATACACACCAACCAAGAGAGGAGTGATCATGCTACAGCCCGCTGTTCATCTCCCACATGCTGCAAGCGTTCAGAGGAACTAATTTAACTGATTTACTCTTTGTAAAACAAGATTAAGGTTTTGGCTGATGAGTTTTACAAAACCTTAGAATTATGGGTAATCTTATGTTAACGATAACAAAAAAGGATGCAGCAGGTCTGAAATAACTCAACTTGCAGCTACAAGGAGGAGGGTCAGCAAAGTAGAAACAAGAAACCTTCATTTATGTTTGCCGTGGATGCATCTCTATACATGCAGATTATGATGTGTGTATGTGTGTGTGTGTGTGTGTGTGTGTGAGTGTATACTATACCTCTAGGAGACAGTCGAGCAGGTGGACCATCCATCAATGTTGGTGGGGATAGGAAAGGTCTAGTTTCAGACGCAGGTCTGCCGAGAGGAGACGGCCCGTACGGTGACCTTTCAGCTGGAGGGAGAGAATAGTTCAGGTGATGTAAAGATAGAGGAATCAGTGTTTGGATGTTTTCAGGTGAGGGTCTCTTGGCCACAGAATAAAATGCACATTTGATTCTTGTTTGTGGTCTCACCTCTGAAAGGTAGCGGTCTTGCCAAGCTGTCCAAAGCATAGGGATCTTTGTCCAGGGTGTCGAGTTTGAACTGTGTGTCTGTAAGCCTTTAAGCAAACATATGAAAAAAATTCTAGGCCTTGACATGTTATGTATGGAGTATATAGAGTGAAAAAAAAAAAAAAACTATTTATGAGAAGCAGGAAAATAAATGAAGAAACTACTGATTGCTGATGCATTTAGCTCCACGTGTCTTTAGGACTTACTGCCTAAAGCTGGAGTCACAAAACAAAAAGTTTGAAAAGTTTTCTTTAAGTCTGTGTAAAGCAAATTCATCCATTTTCTTCTAAACACATTAATCGGTCACAAATGTGTTTCCTTAAAACATGTCAAAGTTATTCAACCATTTAGGATTAAATTGTGGAGCTCAGCTTCACAATCTGTGTTTCAAATTTCTGTGTTCAGGATTTAATGCGCGGATCAGAAATCAAAGCAGCGTCACGTCACAGATCATCATTAGCATAAACCATAGACTATAATCAATGGAAGTTGTCTCTGAGACATCACCCGTCTGTTTCTGAAACAGTCAGTGTGGCCATATTGGAAATGAGGCTGGCTTTGAGTCTCCACAGTAACAGCCACAGGGGGCCTGTCAATCAGCTGAGCTGGGCTTCTGATTGGGCTGAATCATGTTCTTAATATCTTCTAAACTGCTGAGTCACAAAATAAACTGAAAGTAAAATTAGTGATTCAAATGGGAGACATTTTTTTTCTCCAGGCTGTAAACATGTTTATTTTGGCTGTAAAAAAATGGCTTTTTTTTGTCTTGGTGTGTTTGTGACTTCTGGTACCTCTGGAGCCAGCCTCAAGTGGACACTTGATGAACTGCAGATTTTAACACTTAAAGCATTGTCTCATATTTTCAGACCAGAGGTTGCCACTTGGCATAATCGTGCTCCTGGATCTGAAGCAGTGTAAATACATTCAGTGCTTTAGTTTCTGTGGTTTTCCCGCTGGCTCTCGAGTCTGGGATAGCATCTGTTTTATAGCATCTGTGTATGGAAAGCAGCTGTATTTGTCCAAGCTATAACGTTACTAGTCAGTAATCCATGTTGCTAAATGTGATCAATGGAGAAATAAATGATCATTCTGATGGAGACTGTGAGGAACGAGGCTGAGCTCTATCAGTGTCTGACTCAGAGTCAGTTTCTGGCTCTGATGGATCAAACAGGTAGGGCTGGCTCTGTCCCATTACGCTGCTAGCTCTAGCTTCCATTGTTACTGTAGGTAACGTCCTTGTACAGTACACGGAGGTAGCTCCTCTCCTGCATGGGGGCGTTGCTAAGCACCTCTAACTATATACTTAGCAAATTTTTAAATCTTTCAAATTTGGCTCAGTGGTCAGTGACACATATTTCTGTGGTGGGACAAACTTACTACACAAATGTATTACTGCTTTACACAGACTTTCAAGGTAAAGTGTTCATGCATGGTTTTGCAGTAGTACCAAGAAAGGGTTTGAAAAGTTAGAAACTGCATGCTCACTTTTGTCTCAGGAGGGCGTTTTCTCTCCTGATGTCTGAAAGATCCCTCTCTGCTGCTCGGGCAGCCAGCTGGAAAAACAAACCAAGGTAAGTAACACAACATACAGACACACACAACATGTCTTGATATAAAATGACACAACATGATATAAATACATTCATCAGATAAAGTTAAAATCATTGTGCCTTAAAGGACGTCCAAGATATGTAACTGAATACAGCTTTCACAAAGATTTTAGATAGTCGGCCATCAATTTGTATCCCCAAATTCTGCATTCATAAGCAGGTTTATTTCATAAAACTATCATCAGATACCAAATCAACACAAAATGACTTTGAAAAAAGAAAATCTAACTCTCTATTTCTGTTCATACTTTGAATGTGTTTTCAAAATGATTTAAAGTGGATTTTGACTAACCCAGTTATTGTGTGCCTTCCTCTCATGAGCTGATATTTGAGTCTGATAAGACTGTTTGGTTTTTTCCAGCTCCTCCTCCATCTCTGCTGCTCGTTGTCTGCAGGGAAAGAGAAGTACAGGTAAGGGGCTTAGGTTGTGATTCTGTGCATGAGAGGATCAGTGGTGTTGAAAACATGCTTTGTAATAGTTCTGTGGGAGCAGCTACCTATAGTTGTTGAGTTCTTCTAAGGCCAAAGCGATGTTTTTGTCTGCTTTGTTTAACCTCTCTTCCTTCTGCATGCGATCCTTCTCCTCCACTGTCAGGAGCCTGAAAAAGCAAACATGAACCAACATCCTGGAATTAACATCCTGGACCAATAATTATAGCCTAGGCTTCTTTGTACATTCATCTGTGTCTTTACCTGTGCAGCTTGAGCTCGTTATCCTGGTACATTTCTGTCATAATGTGGAGTTTCTGTTGTAGTTTTTGCACCTATCAACATAAAACAGACATTATTTCATGCCCAAATGAAAATGGGAGAGCAGTTCAGAAACTGTAGCTGAGGTCACGAACCTGGTCGGAGTAGTTCTCAGTTTCTGACTGCAGAGATAACTTCTCATTTTCCATTTCCTTAATGCTTTCTGAAAGTAAAAGATGGCACACACAGAAGTAAACAAAAAGAAATCAATCAAAACAAAGTGACAAGTAAAGTCTCAAACTATTTACTCATAACCTCAGCAATATTAAGCTGTTGATTCATTGAACAGATTGCATGGATTACTGTCTGCAGAGCAGACTTCTTACTGACAGCTTTGGTAAAATCAGTGAACAGTTGACTCACCTTGCAGGTCTTCTTTAGCTTTGATTTCATCGTTGAGTTTGGCAAAGGCTCTGTCCTTGTCTTCATCTACTGATTTGAGGTCTGCATTCAACTACCCATGAATACAAAACAGGATGCTTTAGTAACCACAGAGAACCTCATATTCATGTTTCATCTGAACAGGTCAAAACCATAGACTGTATATAGAACGGACAATGAGGCTCCGCCTTTTACTATTGTGCGGATTAAAAGCCAAAAAACTCCTGTCATGGGAGCTGCCATTGTGCAGCCAGAGTCTGTGCAGTAGAGACTATGAGGGACTGTGAGAGAATCTGAGTTGAGCCGAGTAACAAAATTAATATTTTTTTTTCTTCGACAGTCTAATCTCTTCTTAACTCTCCTTCCTGATGTATTCTAATATTCCTGGAAAAAAAACACAAGAACAGCAGCTGTCAATCTTCATTAAATGAAATGTAAAACCCCATTTTTAACCTCTAATAACTAATAAAAAAAAAGAAATTCAGTATAAAGAGGACTTGAACAGAATGCAGCCCAATAATATCTAAATATCACCACAGCATACGGATGAGAGAAACATTTCTATGAGGTGTATTAATTCATTAAAGTTTGACCACAGTCCATCTGGAATGAATAGAGAGGTGGAGTTTTTGACCTATACTACAGCCAGCCACCAGGGGGAGCAGTTTTTGTGACGTCCATTTTTTTCTTTTTCTTTTTTTTTTTTTTACAGTCTATGGTCAAAACTCAACATTTAACGTAATATGATTCAAGTCCAAGCATAAGCGCAGCAACTGTTTGCTTGTTAGAAATGGAGTTGCACACCTTAGCAGCATAGATAAGTTTCTGGACTTTCTGGAGATGGCCTTGTGAGTCCGTTTTATCTCCTCTTCCATTTTCTTCTCCTTTCATTACTGTGCCATTCGATGCCTCCTTCTCTTCTTCCTCTCCTCCCTCTTCCTTCAGGTCGGAGTCCCAAGCTTTCATCCTGAGCAGCCGATCTGTCAGTGACTATGAGGATACAAATAAAAAGAATCAAACCAATGTATGTTTCACAGAGTTTTTCAACTTAAGATAATCTTTTACATCAGTGTGCAGTCTTCTTCTTTTAAAAGTTCTTTAAATGAACCCATTATTTAAAAACTGGTTTTAATAGATAATTCATGGTAAGGTATGAGACAAAGTGTTCAGTTCATAAACCGTTATTGTTACCCATATTCTTTCATCCTTGTTGGCCACATCCTGCAGCATCCCTCTGTGGGAGGCTTCACACCTGTTTATCTCTGCCTCCAACTCGCTGACTCTTTCCGCCCATCCCTCCACCTGCTGCCCCAACTGCAGGAACAAGGGGGCGAGCAAAGAGATGAAAATCAAAAAAAAGTGACAGTACGATTTAGATCACAATTCAGCAATTTCTAGATCAATGAGGAGAAGTATTAATTTAGTGAAGCGTGAGGTCGTCATGCTGCCATTCAAAGCGACAGCTGTTGTTTGGGTATGTTCCGTGTCGTACCTGTGCATTACTGTCCTGTAACAGCTTGTTCTCCTCTCCAGCAGTCTCCAGATTCCTCTGGAGTCTCTCACTGTTCATATTGTACACTTTGAGGGTTGTTTGTGCCTAGAAATTAACAGGCAGCATTATTTTCAAATGACACACAAAGTGACAGGACAGGAGAGGATGGAGATTAGAAAGGAAATGAAAAATGTGAAGGATGATGTGTTCATAATGACTGCACCTGTTCTTCTAGTGACTGAAGGTCTTTGGTTTCTTCTTCACATGTTTTCATGCTATCTTCAAGGAATGCTATCTGAAAGAATAAAAACATGACGTTTTTTTTCAGACTCCTGTTTCTTCCTAAATAATAATTTTATAGTTAACTAGACTTTGATGGTTTTGGTGTTCACAATCTGCGTCTTTCCCTTACCCTCCTTTCTTGCTCTTTCCTGTGTTCTCTCTGCTGCTCCACTTGATCCTTTAGTTGTTCAAGATCCTTCTCCAGCTCTTTTTTATCATGTCCCAACTGCCTGGCTTTGACCTGAGGGAAAGAGGTAAAACACAAAACGTGTTCAGCAAACTCCCTTAATAAAGAGCAAAAAACAGGGGCTTCATTTATAATAGAGTGCGTAAAATCCTTACTGAGAATGTTTGTGCGCCAAAAACCCCAAAATGACGTGCACACAACCTGATTCAGATTTATAAAACCGTTCAGATGCTCATCTGTACACAAAGCTCCCTTCATAAATCAGGATCTACTTGGAGAAGTGTGCATGTGAGGAAGCCACAAAATCTGCCCCTGGCACTCCCATAATCAACCAGAAATGGTTGATGCAAAGCAACTCTAATGAAAATGCAGACAAACGAGGGGGCAAATCAAAGGTTTCCAGCGCTGGATCTCAGCCAAAACAGGAAGTTTAGAGGAAGAAACGAACCTTTCTGAGCCAGAAACAGAGGAGTTTGTGAATGAAGTGAGGGATAAAATAGACATATGGGTAGTTTACAAACTTCACTAAACTCAAAGAATGACACCTCACCACGTCTGCATTCATCCTATGAGCCAAAACATCCACCGCTCTTCATTAGACACGAGTAGATTTGTAATGTTTACATCTTTACAGGACCGACTTTTTGACTTTGTTGATCAAAGGTTTGACTGATGAACAAAAACTCTGAATCGTTGGCCACATATCTTCGTTGGAAACGCTGTCAGCACTGTGACTCATTCAGAGGATATATGGGTCTAATGATCATGTCAGAGACGCCCAGACTTCATCTCCACACCTGAATTATTGACAGAATAAATATGAGGTCAGCTGATGATGTGCCGAGTATGGAGGAGGTGAACTGTGTGAAGCCACCGTGTCTCTGTGGCGTCTTTATTAATCTAAAAACAACAACTTGGTGATAAATGAACGATATTTAAAGATATTAAGAAACTGGAGGCTCTGTGGTTTCTGTGTTCGTCTACATTAGTGTCCGGTCCTGTGAGGTCAAACCAGGATAATGAAGGCAAGATGGCGCTGAATATACATGTTGGGTTGGACTTTTATTTTATTTCATTTTCTTACTTTTATATTTTGTTATAATGAAAGTGAGTTACAGAAAACGGCTCACAACACATGCTTGATTACAGCCTGAATAAAAGCTTTGGTTTGAATGAATATGACGACATGGATCTGACTGTAAAGTTTGATATGTAGTCAAATAAAATGTGGGAGAGACATCAATTTGTATCTGCAGGCTTCAATTCACCACTTCACTGTCTGTGTCGCCAGTTTCTCCTTTCTCCAAATGTTTGTGCAGGAGGATCAAAGTTGATGTACTACTTCACACAGTTTCCCACCAAGTTTATTTTCATTAATCCTAACCTTTAACGTGGAAAGTGGCGTACACCATTTTTAAGCCCTTTTTTGGGCATTAGAAAGCTTTATAAATGAGGCCCCCAGTCACAATGCATTGCAGATTTTTAGGTTAAAGCATCTGTGATAAATACTTTCATCAAAACAATGTCAAAATTGCATAGCAGTTGTAGTTAGTTTTGCTGGAGTTTTGGCTGCCTGGTGTGCAACTTCATTTTTTCATTCTGCTCTTACAGTATGAATCTCCGAGTCATTAGACAGCTGGTTAAGCAAAAGCTCATTGTTTATTAGTTAGTTAAACTTCAGGTACAAAGAGTTAAATATTCATCTCCTGGGTTTGCAAATTTAAAGGCACCTTAATATATAATGAATATTTATCAGCTGTAAATGTCTAATGTCTAATGCCCGTCAAAAGACATAAAAACAAAAAGCTTTTGGTGAAAACACAATGCAGATGTCCATAGTTTAAAAGCCTGGCTTTGGTATCAAAGCACTGTGACATTCATTAATAGCACTTGTATTCTTATTTCTTTCTGCCTTACCTCCAATTTTTCAGTCTTTTGAATTTGAGCCAAGACACCACGATCTGACAGCGAGGTCTCCAGGTCATCGTACTGCAAATGTGAGATAATGAAGAATTAAATCTGGGAGTAGATGAAGTGTGTGTTTGAACAATGTTCATCACACCTCAGACAGAAATCAAGACACAAGCTGCTCCACAAATCTGACTGCAGCTTAATGTTAATGTAACAAATGTCTTCAAGCAGCAATCAAGAGACTCAGCACACAAACCAACCTCTTGTTGACATACGCTGAGAGTCTCCAGGACTTTACACTTCTCATCCAGTAGCTGTGCAACCTGCTCAGCCATCCATCGCTCTTTACCTGAAAACAGGGAATATGACACTTAATAACACATTATACAGCTTTTCCAAAATATTTCTGTTTGTTAAAGACAAGATATGAGGGAATATCTAGTAAGAACTTACTGCGATATAGCCTGCTTTTTACCTGCAATGAAATAGGATATCAATGACAAGAGAGTTAAAAGAATGATCGGTCATTAATCCATCAGATTACAAATACAAAATGGGATCCCTGGTGATAGTACTGTTTTCAGAAAACAGTACTTTTTCAGTAAAATATATAAAATATATAAAATATATAAAATATATAAATATATAAAATATATAAATATATAAAATATATAAATATATATATATATATATATATATATATATATATATATATATATATATATATATATATATATATATATATATATTAGGGGGATGCATATGTTGACATGAGGCTTCTTATCACAGTGTTTATATAAGATACTCACAGAGCTGTAGCATCTACAGCTGAACATCAGCATTATCACCAGCCCCACAAGGCTAGAGAAGATGACTGGTTCCCATGGCACCCCATACAGGTCTGGTCCAGGCCTGATGTCATCGGGCAACGCTGATACAACCTGAACAACGAGGGGAGAGCTTTCATTTCAACAGCATGTTTTACTGAATATCTTATACGACACCTGCATGGTTTATTAAGCTTTGAAGTCAAAGGTGGATTGTCAGTAATAGAAAACTTAATGTTTTAATTATTGTTTGTCATTGGCTGGGCTTGCTGAATGAGCACAGCTGCAAACAAGTCCTTGTGCAAGCAGCAGAAAACTTTGGGAACTTGTAAGCGTTGCATTACAGTTCATGTTCAGTCATTTTAACATCACTGATGCTTCCATACAGCCTAACAGACAGGGCAGCACAACAGCTGTTTCGTTGAGCAAGCTGGGTTGCACTTACTTCTTTGTTAAAGGGAAGAACAAAAACTTATGACGTTTTCCATAAGCATTAAAATTTGGACAATTTACAAAAACGAGTTACTATTTAGAAAAACATTAGTTAGTTGGTATTTACAGTAGTTAGCACTGCCTAGTACTATTTATCAGTTAACTGCTCAATTACTACAGAAATAAAATATGAACAGAGAAATTATCTGTTAGTATGTCACAAGTACACTTCATAAACACCTGTTCTAACTCAGATAAAAAGACAGGATACAGCAGGAAAGTACAACACCTCATCATACCTCTATGAATTAGCTGACTGGATGTTAGCTAACTATGAGTAACTAAATTATAAAGCAATACAACTTTCAGCAGTCTTGACAGCTGGTTAAGACAGACCACAAACGTAAACAAACATGGGCTTTAAAAAAATGAACAGGTACTCAGTAATAATACTAAGCAGAATCCATTACTTTATAGTCCGCTACGTTATGTCAGCTGTGACTGCTAGTTAGGAAATGCTAACGAAAACCTGCCACATAACCTACATCCTTCACTTTCTCCACAGCGATGCTGTAGTAAGCTTCCGCCGCCGTCTGAAAGTCGACCGCTTTGCTGGCCAACTGGTCACTTGCCGTACTGTCTTCCATGTCTTTATAACTTCATTTGGTTGTTAGTGAACCGATTTCACTCATTTAAACGGCTCAAGGAAAAGAAACTGGACCCATCAACCGGGTTTGCGGCGATTTCACATCCCTATTCACAACAAGGACGCTCGGGATAGACGACGTCAACTGTACGTCGTGGGGGGGAACTAAATGTTGGACTTTTCCAACAGTCCTTTTAAAAACTCTTCTGAGGTATATTTATAAATATATGCGATTAAATACATATATTAATATTTGTTAAATATTATTGGATCCATATGTATGAATTTTAGCCCTCGCAAGATTGTGGCACTGTTGTCACCCACCCTACTGTTTGAATGGTTCACTCGCAACGTCACCAATTGTAAAATGCCACACTGGCACAACGGAGGAGTTTCAAAGCGACATCACAACAAATGAAACAGGTGTATTCAGCTTAATTGACGTATCAAAATGCAGTCATACTAAAAAAAATACGTAGACTAATGTCTCACGTTTCTCAGGCAGGTTTCAACCACGTGCCACGTGTTAAGTTACGGCTGTATGCCTATAACGTGCTGGTCTAAGTAGGGCACAGGTGAAGACTTTACTCTAAGTTTATGTCTTATATTCCAAAAAGGTTACTCACCGAACCATCCTCGTCTCCATCCATTTGAAACTAGTGAATCGCTTCAGACCTCAAACACTAATAACAGTTTTCCTTTAAAGCAGTTTGATGGCCAGCTGGCTTTGACGTGTGTCATGTAATACAGCCACCAACACTGGGGAATGTGAGTTGTGGTGACGGGGGCTAAGCTTGTTTGACAGCTGAGGAGCAGGCAAAGCTGAATGCTTGAAGAGATGAGAAGTAGACTAGTTCAGCGCCTTAAAGAACCCGACTCCATATGAGGTGACACCGTTAGAAACACACATAAAGTCCAAGACAAGCAAAGAACATGCAGCCTGGTTTGGAATTAGTTATTCAATGTACTAATCGGCAGGTCAATGTTTACGTCACGAACTGTTAAGTCTTCTATGTTTAGTCTATGCAGCTTACTGTTAGTGTGATGAGACCCTCTGAAACACAGTCTCTTATCTTTCTACCTTTGTTGTGTTTAACGCAGTTGGGAAGCTGAAGGATGCAGATTGAAGAAATACCAAAAGCATGTAGCAGTTTTTGACGTCACATATGGATGCTATGTTTGGAAGTCATGCCAAAGTTATCCATCCAATCATTGAGTAATTACCAAACTTCATCTCACCTTTAGTGTATTAAAAACTACTCTTCACTCTTACCTGTACAGTCAGCCATATGAAGAGCTCCCTTGCTGTGTGAACATGAATGATTGATTCCTCTGCGATCCTATGAAGTAAGTCCAGGATTTGCTGCGGTAGCCCTGGAGTTAGAGTGGCAGACATAATAGAAATTGCAAATAAAATATTTCCTACTTTTCTAGGATTTTTTGATGGAGTGTGATCCAAAGCTTTTTTTTTTTAAATTTAAATACATGTTCATACCATGCACATGTTTTATTCCTGTGTGTCACAGGAATAAAACACATGGCAGGTTGTTGCAGTCATTGCTTCATTCTAGTAATCCTTGAATCCCTCATGATTGGGCAATGCTTGAGTCATCCATACCTGTATCTGTATCTCCTGACAATTTTCCATCATTTTCTTCATCCTGCCCCATCCATTCATCTTTTGGTGTGTTGTTTTCCAAGTCTGCTGAAGAATCTATCACCTTCTGTGACTCTCTCTCAGCCGCCATCTTTTTGTCTTTGCTGGGGGTTGAGCAGGATTCACCATCACAGCCGCTCTCAGCTGTATTTGATAGAAAAACACATGCATTGCAGCTGAAGTCTGCACTGCATACAAACTGAAAAGTAAATGTGACACAAACTCCAACATCAATCAATTCAGCTATTTTCTTCGTAGCCAAAAATACCTTGATGGTTTGTGTTACTGCTGTCTGGTTTTCCTGTGATGAAAGTCTCTCTCACTTTAGCTAGCAGCATTTCTAGCTTCTGAAGTGTGATGAGCATCCTGGTCTTTTCTTTGTCCTCCTTAGGGCCATCTAACAGCTTCACACGTGGCGTTGTAAGCATCTCTATGTGATGATGCAGAAGTATTTCTACATCCAGCAGTATAGATTCATCAGTATCAGGATCACCTGTCATAGTTTCTTGGCTTTCTAAAACGTCATCCAAGAACTGCAGTTTGTGATGCCCAAACAGATCCCTCAACATTACCGTGTCATCTGCACTCAAGAAGGTGTGGAGGTTCCTGTATTGTTTGGAGAGGGCTTTTGCTTGGAGGGGACTCTCTCTGTTTGGAGACACAGCAGTGGGATAAGATTCGGGGGTCAGGGTTGGAGACGGAGAAGGATGTAGCTGCTGCTCTGATGGAGGGACCGAAGTGTCTGTGTGTGAATCTTGAATGTGAACCTGACTTGAATCAGCAGGTGTGTCTGGTTGTTGCTCAGGCGTCAGAGAGGCTTTCACATTGGGTGTTTCATGTGTATTAGAATCCAAACTTCCAGGAGACTCTGTGGATTCTTCTGTTTCTGTGTCTGGTGTTTGGCCGAAAAAGTTGAAGGCATTTTGGAAGAGGCCAAATGCACTCCCACCTTCAGTTTTGGCTTCCCCATCATCAGGACCCTGAGGTGGCAGTGATGAAGCAGATGAGTGTTGTGGAACAACAGCCTGACTTTCAAAGACTTCGCCCTCTGTCATGATCTCAGTCTCACTTGTACTTTCATAACGTACTGTCATCATAACATCAACATCTTTGTTCACTCCTTCACTTTCATGCTCCATGCTTAACTCCTCCTCTTCCCATATATAACCATCATTTGTTGACTCTGTTTTCTCAGTGGTTTTAATTTGAACATCATCTCCCTGGTAGTTCTCTTCATCATTTTTCCCTTTGACTTCATCCGCCTGGCTGAGTGACACTTCTTTAGAAAGTCCACTTTGGATGTCTTCAACTAAATGTGGCAGATCATTCTTTGTGTATTCAGTTTCCTCCATCGGATCAACTCCCACAGCATCAGAAATTTTGTTAACATGTACACGTTTGACTTCTTCACTCTCTTCATTTCTCTCATCAGCCTTCGCCTCATCACCATCATGTCTGTCTTCTTCCCTGACTCTCTCCTCCTGTGTTTTATCCTCATCCCTCTTGTTTTCAGATGATACAGTCTGACTCCCCTCTGTCATATCAGATACTGAATGTGGCTTTTCTGTCTCAGTTATTCCCTCTTCTAATGAGTCTTTCTCACCATCATTTGCATCCTCACTCTGTTCTTTCCTGTCTCTCCTCCCACCTTTCTCCTCACCATCCTCTAGCCCATCTATAAGCTCTCTGTCTTTGTGTCCTTCCTCTCTATGCTCTCCTTCTTTCTGTGGGTTTTCAGACTGGTTTGATGTTTCTAATGTTTCTGTGTCTTTGCTTTCTGACTCCGGCCTGTCATTGTTTTTGACAGGCAGTGATGGAACTTGATCTCTCTTCTCCTTTTCATCCTCTTCCTTCAGCTCATTGAACTCTGTGTGCTCCTCTTCTTTTAACTCTTCTACCTCTCTCTGCTTTGCTTCCTCTATCCCTTCAACATGCTGTTTTTCCTCCACCGTGTTCAGCTCTACCTCTTCCTCTGACTTCCCTGACTCCTGTGTCCTTTCCTCCTTTAACTCCTCTGACTCTAACGGCTTGTCCTTCTCTGTTGTCTCATTTACCGTCTTCTGCTTCTCCTCTCCCTTTAACTCCTTCGCCTCATCTTGCTCTTCCTCATCCTCTTGCTGCTGCTTTTCTTGTGCCTCTGTCTCTGTCCTCTTCTCCTTCTTCTCCTCTGCCTCTGACCCTTCCGTCTTCTTCTCCTCCTTCTTTTTCTCTGACTCTTCGTCCTCCTCAGTCTTTAACTCGGAGTCTACACTTGAGATATTGAGTTTGTTTTCTGCATCTTTCTCAGAGCCTTTAACAGCTTCTCTTTGCTCCTGTTCATCTTTATTGTTTTCTATCTGGGATAAAGTCTCAGGCTCAGTGAGGTTTGGATCATGAATCTTCCCGCTGGTGTTTTCTGCAGCTATCTGACTCTGTTCTACTGACCCATCAGTCTCAGCCTCAGGTTTTTCTCTCTGAAGTACATCTGTCTCTTGGTTATTCATGCCCCCTTCACCCTCACCATCATAAGTCTGACTCTGGATCTCAGCACTTTCCTGGACCAGGTTCTCCTCAACACCAACTACAGAACGTCCTGCTAAAATAAAACCTAAAGAACTGAAATCAGACATATTGTTTGTCTCAGGTTGTGTTAAAATAACCTGATCAGACTCATCAACAGTTTTAATTTCTCCCTTGTCATTATCATCACTCTCAATTTCATTTGCTTCTGTTGTCTGATAATCTTTATCCTCTAAATCTGCTGTTACCAAACCAGGTACATTTTTTTCTTTCTCATCACCATCTGAAATATTTTCTTTATCCTCTTCCATATCTGCTGTTTGAACAAAATTGTCAGGGTTTAAAGACATTCCTTCTACAGCCTCAGCTGACTCTTCGCTGCTCTCTGAAGCGCCTCCATCATCATTCTCCTCCTCAGTAATGACTGGCTCTTCAGTGTTGGGCACTGTTTCTGTCTCTGATTGGATACTTTTATCCACATTTGATTCATCATCTGTTTTTGTAGTTAGATCCTCTGTTTGTGCAGGGTGTGGCTGATCAGCAGCTGCACCCTCTGTTCCTGTTGGCTGGTCCACTGTTTTATCAGCCTCTGCCTCCTGAAAGCTACTTTGTGTGCTCTCCTCACTTTTATCTTTATTGAAGCCAAAAATGCTCCCCATCCCCATGTCGTACCAAGAACCAGACTCCTCTTCTTTAGCTGTCTCCTCTGCCTCTCTTTCAGCCGTCTCCGACTCCTGATCGCCCCGTGTAAATCCCAGAGTGTTTGACAATCCATTTCCAAGCCAACTCAATGTTCCAGTTTCCTTCTCCTCCTTAAGCAACTGGCTGTCGTCGAGGTCCAAAGACATCCTCCGACTCCTGAATGTCTCTGTTGGTTCTTGCTCTTCACGTTCTCCCTTTTCGTTAACATCTTCTTTGTCTGCTGGATTTTCAGTCTTTTGCTCTCCTCCAAATCCAAGCCATCCATTCATAGATGAAGAAAATGATTCAGCCTCTTCTTCTTTTCTTCTTTCCACACCATCACCTGATTCTCCTCCACCCTCTCCCATCCCCAGCCATCCCGTCAAAGAAGTGGCTAAAGAAGAAGAAGCTTCAGCCTGAGTCTCTTCTCCCTCATCATGTACAGACTCTTCCTCTTTCTCCAGACCTAACCATCCTGTCACTGTAGAACCAAGCCAAGCAGAGGATGGAGACCCACCTTGTTCCTTTGTAGACGAAGGATCCTGTTGTGCCTCCTCATGAGTCCTAGCAGCATCATCATCATCAGCATTTGAGTTTTTGTCTGGCTCTTGTTGCGTTACATCAGATGAACCTTGAGATTCTGTTGAGATGACCTCTGGTGTTGGTGGACTTTCAGTGCTCTTATCATCCAAATAAGGGGCAGTTTGTGTTGTTTCTGGCTCCTGGTTTTGGACTTTATCATCATCTTCGTCACTGTCTAGATGACTGGAGTCAATGGGATAACCATACTTATCCATACAGAAGAAATCAGATTTCTGGATGAAGAAAGAAAGAAGAGCACTTTATTAAAAAAGTAATAGTCTTTTATGACCTCATTCTATGAAAATCAGCTGATGTGATTATTATCAAATATTCTGTTGTGTTAAAGGCCTCTAACCTAAAGAGAAGCTTCAGTTAGGGGCTGTTTACCTGTGTCTCTAAAACTCTCTCGACAGTTGCATAAAGACGCTCCTCTTGCACAGCATCCTTGGGGAAATAACCAAACTGTTTGTCAATCTGAAAGAAAACAGAAACGAGGCAGCAGCTTTAGTTCTGTAGAGCCACAGCATTGCAAAAGAAATCAACCTGAGATACACAACGATAACAAGGCCCGTTATTTGATTCCATTTTGAATGACTGCAAATGTTTATTATGGGGTAATATGCTTTTCCATTTTTTAAGCATAAAAATAAAGGATTAATACTGGATGTTCATAAACATGCAGATTTACAAACTGCTACATATTCCTATGTTGTGGAAATTCCTGCTCAAAATGGTCTGTTACAAAAATAGTAAGAGATCTTCACAAGACTTCACAAGGGGCCAATCAGTGGGAAGGGGGTCTGAGGAGCAGGGAGCTTTAGAAAGATTTTCTTAAAACTGTAACTCATTTAAAATGATCTTACTCATTGAAAAATGTGTCTTTTTATTACTTCACTAAATGTTAAGAACTATGTTAGTATTAAATAAACTGCAGTGTACCAAGGAGCTCTGAGTTCATCAGGGACAGTCAGTGTATTGTAATCAGGACTATCCTCTTTCACCCAGAACCTGAGTTAATGAACTCTTTTTCTTGGTGATACCATTCACTGTTACAGAGTGAGACAAAAAAGTGAGAAGAGAGACATAAAAATCAGACTTACGGTGCCTGCCCAGAGGTCCTCCCTCTTTCCAGTCAGTTTGTGGTAAACAAAGATGGTGTCACCTCGCCTGAAGCTAAGGTAACGACAGTCTTTACCATTGTGATCCCTGATGGCCTGCACTCTACTCATTAAGCCTACAAAGACAGACAAACATATGAAAAAGAAAGATTAACATGATCAAAAACAGTGTGTACCACCAAACTTAGTATGAGTAGCTTGGCACTTACTCTCACACTCTGAATCCCCACAGATTTTGTAGTCGGACAACAATCCTGAATATAAGTGAGGCAAAAGAACAGCAACTATGCCCACACTACATAGGAATCTGTAGGCTTGTGAATCTCCCATGTTTGAAGTTTTTAAAGAGTGTGTCAAGAGAATATGTCCATAATTATAAGAAAGAAACTCCAGTTAGTCTTGCTGGTGAGTGGACATTGCCTCTGTGCTGTTGCTGTCATGAGGACTCAACGGTGAATGGGAAAGCCGAGATAAGATATGGGGCTTGCATTCACATAATCATTAACATGGTCATTGGCTTTAAAAAAATCATTACCTGGTGAGAGGTCAAAAAATATTTAGTGTGATAAAAACCTTAAATATTTGTGGTAAATACATTTGACTGTCACAGAATCTGATTCAGACACATTTTTGACATTGTTAAGATAAAACTGGACTTTTTTTTAAATTTATTTGAAAACTGAAACGAGAGGCATTCGTTACTAAGGAAACTAACTCCGCGCAGAAAGATAACGTCATCATCCTGCGTTTGAAAACAACATGGCTACCTAATTGGAATGTTGTACAGCTGTTCGTTAAAAAGTCTGTTTTGATTCACCAGAAGTAGCCTATGTAGTAAGTCGAGGCTTCATTTCACCACGGCAGCGTATTCCGTCCTTTATTTGTGATAGAAAGTGTGTTATAAAAGACGAAAATGAAGTCGGACATGGAAGAATTAATGCCAAGGCTGCTGCCGGTTGAGTTTGAAGGCAGTGCAGAGCAGCTGGACCTGAATGGACCGCCGAGAAACCCCAGGGAATACCTCCGACAAGTACAGTGAGTCTTTAAAATTATCTTGTCTCTCTCTGAACAGTGAAAACTTGAGCGTGACGTCAGTCAGGGGCAGGTAAATACTGAGCACCTCTTTTATGCCATAGGTCACAAGTACACAAAAGATGTGCTCAACCTGATCTGCCTTCATAACAACATTTGGAGGACTATTTTGAAAGCTTTTCACTTTTAATTCCCTCCATACTTTTTTGTTACCATAGGATAGTGAAGCAGGTTAGTTCTGGTTTGGGGCTTGAAAATTTGTTGTGAGCATTGGGTTGACCACAATCTTCCTTCAGATTTATTTAGCACCCAACAGTTGATTTTCTTTATTATGACTCGCAGTAGATTTATGGGACAGTTTGTGGTCGAAATTTAATTATGTAAAGGAGATCATTAAATTTATAATCCTCCATAAACGAAGAAAAATGTACTTCCCGTACCAGTTTCAGAGTTTCGCAAAATTTAATATTTTAAGGTTATTTTAAACTTAATGGCATGACATAACACTAACGTTAGCGTTATTCAAGACAAACCAAACTCACAGATCTAACAAGAATGGATGACTGCAGGGATGAATTATTTTCTATTTATTTTATGGTGACTCTGATTGTGTAAAATAGTCAAAGAAGAGCAGAATATTACTGACTTTCTTAAGGTTTCACTCATGATAGATATCTTCCTTTCTTTTTTATCAGGCTTGAGGCATCACTTTGTCCAGAGGTGGTGGTTGCACAGATCGACCCCAAGAAACTGAAGAAGAAACAAACAGTCAATGCCTCTGTGAGTAAATTTGCACCTTTAAACATTTATCACAAAAAAGAGTGTTTGAGCCACAAGGAACACATGGATAATGTGACATGTATGATATTAACTGGATGTAAAGAATATGGGTTGTGGCTCAAATCCCCTGAGAGCTTTGCTTGTGTGCTTCAGGTGGCAGGCTGCCATGCGGCTCCAGCAGGTTTCTCCCCCAGTCTTAGTTGGCAGCAGCAGCAGGTCGGTAACTTCTCAGATGTCAGACAGGTAAGAACAAAAACACACTTAGAAAAACCTCAAAAGTACGACAGAGTTCAGCAAAAGTGACGTTTTATAAACCTCAAAACCAACAGTTTAGATATAAATAAATAAATGTAACTGAGAATTGATGTCAGGGGACAATTAAAGAAATTTTACTTGGATTGATATACTTATTGTGTCAGGTGGCAACCAGATGACATGATTTAAGCTTTGATTACGACATGAAGAAGGAGTTTGACTCATTTATCTGCTAATTAAATTATATTAAACATAAGGAACCATCAAATAAATAACTTTCAGTAGTTTTATCAGCAACAAAGTTTGGAAATGAAATACTGAAAATAATGAATGGACATGAAATGCAGAATATATGTTTTTTAAACCCTCAATGTTAAGCCTCTACTGAAAGATGAGCACATGTCTAATTGTTCCAAACTGAGACTGATCAGAGGTAAAAGAAACACTCCTGTGCCATTTGAACACATGGACACATGGAGGTGCTGCTTTTACATCAGAAAACTTTCTGACTGGCAACATTTTCAGCTCTAAGGTCATGTAACATGATTGCTATGACAGCTGTTAGTTATCTGTCAGCTGGAACTCTGCAGACAAGATCTGCAGACCAGCATGTTATTGAGACAGATACAATTCCAGAAAAGAAACTTTTATTGTCACTCCTTTGTGCAGCAGCCAGTTGTATTATTATTATTATTATTATTATTATTATTATTATTATTATTATTATTATTATTATTTGTTTCTTAAGTGACCATGTACAATATAGAACATAAATGTTACCATTTGGAGCATCGTACCACAGTTAACATTAAGCTAGTTTGCATTTGCAGTTCCTTGACAGGTCACAATTAAAACATCAAATTATTAAAAAACACACACACACACACACTCACACTCTTAGCTTGACAGAAAAAGCTGACTGCCCAGAGGCAGTAAGGCGAAAGGGAACATGGCATTCTCTGAAAGAAGATCTCCTCGTGGATTTAATTGAGTCCACTGAACAGAAGCTGATAATCTGAGGCAGTGGAGGCGGGGCCAAACCATTCACAATCTTCTACATGAGGCTCAGGTTAGAGAACACTCTAACATTCTCAAAGCTCTTAACATGATGTTTCTCCTGTATCCTGCAGTGATGAAATTGCACAGATTTGTTTAAACAGAGAGTCCAGCGGTTTAATGACCGTCCCCCCTGCCTCACCCCAGCATGATAAAGTGTGACATATGGGAAAGGATCATAGCATGCATAAAAGTTTTGGCCGCATCCACTGAAAGACAGTTTCTTAGATGTCTGAAGTTTGCCAGGTTGTATTTGATGTTTGAAATGTAATAGCTTTAGGTCTCACGCTCTGTTCTCTGATAGTAACTCAGTATAACTTGCATTTCCTGTTTTTACATTCATCCATCTGAAAGGTCTGTTTTTGTTTTTGCTTTCAGAGCATCGCAAAGAACAGGAAACACTGGAGCAGCCAGAGTCTGGATGACAACGTGATGATGGTGAGAAGAATGATGAATGAGTGGTATTATTTTGTCTGAACAAAGGGCTGCACGGTGGCACAGCTGCTGCCTCACAGCAAAAGGACTCTGGTTTGATTCCCAGTTTAGGCACGGTGTGTCTTTCTGTGTGTAGTTAGCAAGTTCTCCCCGTGCATGTGTGGGTTCTCTCCGGGTCCTCCAGCTTCCTCCCACAGTCCAAAAACATGCTCATCAGGTTAACTGCTGATTCTAAATTGTCCGTAGGTGTGAGTGTGAAAGGTTGTCTGTCTCTGTGTATCAGCCCTGTGATTGGCTGGAGACCAGTTCAGGGTGTACCCTGCCTCTCACCCTGAGTCAGCTCTAGACACCCGCAGCCCTGAACAGGATAAGCAGAATAGAAGATGAATGTTTAAACAAAGTACCAAAAGAGTTATTATTTCAGGATCTGTTGTAATAAAATCATATAAATGGTGTAAGTAAAAAAATAAAACATTTAAGTAATCATGTGATACTGATGACTGCTGTTTTGATGTGTGTGTGTGTGTGTGTGTGTGTGTGTGTGTGTGTGTGTGTTTAAAAGCCAAAGCTCACAGATGACGAGGGATGGAAGAGATTTTGTTTAGGAGAGAAGATCTATCTGGGTGCTTCATCAGACCACACAGACACTGAACCAGAGCTAGCGCTGGACTACAGCAAGGTACGAAAGAAAAGAGCTCACCTTTCACTAATCAGAGTTTCCCTAATCAATCAGTCAAGATTATTGAAAGGCAGGCCTCATAAACAGATGTTACGTTTACAAAAAAATTAATTAATTAAAATTTAACTTCACTTTCCTCTTCACTTGCCTCATGACCTTTTATTGTTTTTTTGTTACAGTATTGTTTTTTTGATTGAATGTATCTCAACAGATTGGCTTCCCTCCTTTTCTCAGCATCGTCAGCAGACTGAATCAGGTGAATAACTGCACATATGGACATGAACGCATGCTGTAAACAAGTGTTAGTGTCTGATTTGTCTCCTCTCATACATGTATATATATGCTCTCAGTCCACAGTGCTGATGGTTTTGGAAGTTCTCATCAGTTGGTTTGAAGAACACGAGTTTACTCCTCAGCTGGTGAGTCATGTCTGTGTCTGTGTCTTTAAACTGACAAGTGGCCTTTCAGTCACTCACTGCTTTGCTGGATCATTGTTTGATTTTTTTTTTTTTTTTTTTTGCTGTGTCATGTTTGTTTCAGGGTCGCTGGCTCTATGCCCTGTTAGCCTGTCTGGAGAAGCCTCTGCTGCCTGAAGCTCACTCCTCCATCAGACAGCTGGCCAGGAGATGCGCTCAGCTCCGCAGTTCACTGGTAAAACTTCCTTTAACACAGCAGTCCAGTCCTCAGCTGTCCTCTGTACAGAGGTGTTACTACAGTGCGGCCCCATCTCAATGTCCACACTCACACACACACACTCACAGCACGTTTACATGCAGCTTCAGAAATCAGACTATGAGCTTAGTCAGCGTGAGATCATGAGGAGTATTAAAATGCATGTGAACAGCTCAGCCGGACTGAGTACAGACTGAGCAGAGCTCGACTGACACACCTAGATAATGCGGTTGCTATCGGGCTGCGGTTGGACTCGGCAGGTCTCCGTAATCCTCAGCATTCCATTGGATGAGGAAATAGCTGACCATGATAAATAGCGTCGCTGCGCTCAAACAGTCTATGGTTCCAACACAACAAACACTATAGCACACATAAATATAAACATCTGATTCTCTTTTCTGCATGTAAACATAAACATGACTAGACCCCCCCCCCCCCTCCCCACTGTGACTTTATAATCGAGCTAAGACCTTTGAGGGTCTCTCACACTGACTTTTGGACTTCCAGTTTTGTGGATGAACTCTTTTGATTTATGGGAGTGTATCAATAAAAATGTTGGTTATTTCAAACTAAAACTTGTTTAATAACTTATTCATACTGCTGCTCAGGTGAGCTACATGATGACGTGCAGGTTACGTAAGAAGTGGCAAAGTTCTGTCCCAGTCTGAGTGATACAGTTTTGAGCCCTTGCAGACTAATACACTCAACTCAACCATACTGGCTCAGGGTTTAGGGGGGACATTGTGATGTAGCCAAAGTCTTTGTTTGTACTCTGAGTTTTTTAACTGGTTATGAAACAGATGGAAATGAATACTGACGCCTTTCTATGAGCTACAGAAGTAAACCACAGAGACAAACAGCAGAGAGGAAAATCTGTCATTTGTCTCTCCGGTGCTTCACCGTCTCTGCAGGATCTTTTGCACAGGTCTTGGTCCCAGTGTACCCCGTCTTTGGCGTTCTCACAGCTCTTTAATGTAAAGAGATGTCGGGCTGATCCCTTTTTCTGTTCTGCTTTTATGATTCCACAGGAGAGTGAGGATGACGAGAAACTGCCTCCCCTTAATCTGCTCATCTGTCTTGTTGCCAGGTATCCAACATGGGTCTAAAAACATTGTTTCACTCAGCATCGTTCAGTTTGTGGTCTGACCTTTGAATTCCTCTCCTCTTTCCCTGCAGATACTTTGAGCAGAATGATCTTGCAGACCAGCCACAGTGAACACTGTGTCCAGTGTTGTGATTCTGATCAACAAGACATGAGAAATATTTTCTTCTTACTGACTGGATCCTCTGCAGTCGAAGGAAAAGAAACTTTTGGGGGAAGTTTGTCTGCCAAGTGAAGAGGATTGAACATTTTCAAAGCAGTGGAAACAATTGCTCAAAGGCACTAAAGGTGTTCTTCACACACTGCTGTTACGCTGGGGACATGTGGACCTTGTATTTCTAGGAACTGGACATTTTGGTGTTCAGCAGATAAAACCAGAAAACTCCAGAGTGGTGTGATTCTGAGTATTTTGTTTATTAAACTGTTGTGATTTCTAGAAGTGCTTGTGTGGACGTTGTGCTTACAGGTCATCAGTTAGACTTCCAAAGTGTCAAAGGCTGAACAGAGGCTCCTTCTGATTCCATCATCTGCTCTTTGTCACTTCATAGATCAGCTGATTTCAGGCAGATTAATTACAGACTGCTCATAACCTTCACTGAAAACTGGATCAAAGCTGTTTTTTTTTGGAGACCAAATATGATCAGGAGTAATTAATTAACAGATGATTATAGGTGATGGTTCACACTGTGCCAACACTTTGGAGTTTTGGTTATTTGGGGCTATCTTTGTTATTAGCAATCAGGCATTTTTTCCAGCTGCAGCAGTTTACAAAAGGATTTCTGTCATCTGTTTTACACAACTCGGAATTCAAGATCTTTCAATGTGGCATTTTTTCCCATCAAAACAGTTTTGAAGAAATTATCCAAGACAAAGACAAATGAGAGGTTCTTAAAGTTAATTTTGAAAAAAAAAAAAAAAAAAAAAATCAGTAGTGATATGCAGAGAACAGAAAACACACACTTCCTCTGAGACCTCACCTTTAATATGAAGCAGATAATCAATTGTACAAAAATGAAACAAAATGGAAAAAACATTTTCAAAATCCAGAATTTGGGCGAATCACACATGAAGCCACATGATGTGGACAGCCTTGACAGAGACCATAAAGTGGTGATACATGAGATTTTACTGCGTTGTCACATCAACTTGAAAACACAACTACTTTACAACAGAGGCTGCCATGAATACAGGGCCTATGGTGTTAGGATGAGAAACTGATCAGACATTCAACAGAAACTCTCCATCCGAGTGCCACAAAGACTCCTTTCATCTACGCCAGGCTGAAGAGAAATCATCTGTTTATTAAGTGACAAGATTAAAATAACGTCTCAAATCTGTCGCTGAGGCGTTCAGTGTCTTACAGTAAGAAGAGCTTTAACCCCGCCTGATGCAACTTCCTGAACCACATTTTTAAAAATCTGTTGCTTTTAGTGAAGTAAAGCAGGAACTTCTTCATCACTGGAGTTTAGACTGACTCAAAAACTGACAAAACCCATCCATGTTCACATCTATAGTCCTAATTTGTGGCACTTTCAGGGGAACTACTTTAAAATCATTTCTTGTCATCACGTCAGTGTTTTAGTATCGTTTCCTCGGTTGTGCCTCGTCTGCTAAGTTCAGCCAAATCAGCGTCTCTTGTCCTTCCTGTCTCTATCTTTATGCTCCCTATCTCCCCGGGATGACCTGCCCCTCCCCTCCTCGCTCCTCCTCTTCCTCCTCTCCTTTGATCCCTTTGAGTCCCTCCCTCCTCCGCTGCTCCCTCCTCTCTTGCGGTGACTCCTCTCTTCGCCCTTCTTTCTGCCCCTATCTGATGGCCTCCTCTTGCGCTTTCCGCCATCTCGGCTGCGACTGCGGCTGCTACTGTTTGATGAGGAGGATGAAGAGGAGGACGACGAGGAAGAAGAGCGGCTCGATCCGGAGGAAGAGGAAGAGCTCCCGCTGGAGGAGGACCCCGAGGAGGAAGAGGAGGAGCTGTTGCTGTGACTACGTCCTTTCTTGGACTCCTTCTCCTTCTTCCTCCCTCTCCCTCCGTCCTCCACTTCCTGAGAGGGTGCAGGGGTGATGTTGGGGACCTCCTGGGTATCAGGCAGTTTTTGAGGTGCTTCATCCCCAGTTTCCTCTTGCACAGCCTGGTGCCCCACGGCTGAGTCTTGGACAGGGATGATGGAGTCCTGCTCAGGCACTGTGGGAGCTGCTTGAGGACCAGGGATGCTCTCTGTCCCTGGAACCTCAGAGGACTGAGGAGCTGGTTCCTCTGCAGGGAGGCTGATCAGTGGCAGACTGATGTTTGGTACTTCCTGGCTGGTTAAGGTCGCCTCAGAGGACTGGGTTTCCTGGATGTATTCAATCTGAGGGTCTCGGGCCTCCTCCTTGCTCTCTGTTTCTTCCCCTTCTCCGTTACTCTTGCCCTCCTGCTCTGCTCTGCCCTCTACCTCCATCTCCTCTGACTGTGGACTGGCCTCCTTCTCTACCTTCTCTTCCCTCTCCTCCCCGTCTTTCACACCTTCTTCTTGGTCTCTTGCCTGCTCTTTCCCCTGCTCACTCACCTCCATCCCCTCTTCTTCCTCTTCCTTCTTGACCACCCCCTTCTCCCTTTCCTCTTCCTTTTCTGCTACCTTTCTATCTCCCTCCTTCCCCTTCTCTTCATCCTCATCCTCTTCCTCCTCCTCTTCATCCATTGCTGCTAACCCCTTGTTACCTGTCACCTTGACTACCTGACCTGTGGGCTTACCCTCCGCCGAGTGGTCCGTCCCTGTTGCTGCCGCCTTGTTCTCCTGGTCACGGTTTGGCTGTCGCCGGGGGCGGGATTCCATCTTGCTGAGGTGTTCGGCAAAAGCCTCACGCCTCTCTTCAAACACAGCTGTTTGAAGAAACGCAGGCGTCACAAAGTGAAAACACACACAAACCTGTTTCACAGGTGGATTGGAAGAAGCCTTGAACCCTACTGACCGTTCAGTTTCTTTGTGGAGTCATCGAGGAGTTTCTGGGTGGCGGAGCACATTTTTCCAGGCACGTAGAAGATATGAGGTTTAGTTTTGGTTCGGATGTATTTCACCAGACGATTGTTGTGGCTGGTCCACTCCTCTTGCTGTTAATGAGGAAAAACAGATTATAGAAATTTAGTTTTGCAGTTTCTGAATTTTTTTTTTTCAAATCATGATTTCCCAAACAACCAGTCTGATCCTTCTTAAAAAGGCTGTGAGAACTGTTCAAATCGGACTGAAGCGACACCTTTCAGCAGGAATCGTGCGCACACTGTCATGATGACATGACTCTTAACAAGGCGTGAGTATGTTTAGGAAATGAATGGAGATCAGATCTTTTTAACACTACTTTTCTTTGTTCAAGACAACTTTTTGTCTGAAATAACCCATATTGGTGCTGCTAATCTCATTTTAAATTGTGGATTAGGATTAGGCAGATATCTAAAGGAGAGACTTTTTCAAGATAGAAAGTCCTCACAGGAACCTCAACACCCTTAATAAACAAGAGTAGTGGCGTCTCATTTCTACATGATCCTGTCTGAAATGATTTTAAAGTAAAACCAAACAACTTTTGTCTTCATAGTTTGTTCACCTTCATGAAGCGCTTCTACAAACTGTGAATGCTTTAGACAATTTTCAGCTGCGCACAAATCAGTGAGCATGTAGGCATGTTGATGGGTCTGCTTTAAACTGCTCTCCAATAAGTCAGCCAGGCAGTCACATGTTATCTGCTCATGTATGTGCTGAGCCTTGCATCATATTACATGCAGCAGGGATAAGCACCAAAATAGTCCCCATAGGGCGGAGTCACCTCCTGCACACCCAGCAGCCCCACATGTCATCTAACATGAGGTGTTGCTTGGTTTAGCCAATCTCCTGCTACGATCTGTGTTGAGCTTGATGTCTTGATGTCAGAGTTCCATTCTTTAATTTGAAGCTTGTGTTGTTAAGAGCCACCTCCTTACCAGTTGAGCTAACTCCACTTTCTGCTCCAACAGTCTCAGCTCAGTCTGTTTGGCTCTCCGCTCTTCGAACAGCTCCCTCTTTTCACTCTCCACCTTCTTTTTCTCAGCTTCAGCCTGAACCTCCAGCTTCTGCTCGATCTCTGTGCGTCTCTTTTGCTGTGGAGGTCAAAAGCAGGAGTTCACGAGAAGTGGCTACACGGATGATGTACACTTACACAGGGACAGCATTCGACTGTGACAGTTTCTCCAACTCAAAAACTGATAACGTGCTTTATGACAATTTAATCTGCTCTTAAATCAAAACAATCAACAACCCATCACTACAACACCCGATGTAAGACTTAAGCTGAGACTTAAAGGAGATCTCTGAGCAGATCAATCAGGTGTCAGTAAAGAGTGAAGGGGAAAATGAACCGTCTAGGAACCCAAAAAGTTGGGGCCATTATTTTTTTCCTTGTTGGGTTGTGTTAGGAGCTTTGTTTGGTATTCACAAGATGTTTTTATTTGCTGAGCCTTCCCGTCTCCAAGACAGTCAGGCCAACAATACCAAAACAAGTAAGACGCCTTTTAATCAGAGTTCCTTACCCTGTCGGTAGAGACGTTGGACTCCTGTTTGAATTTCTGCAGGGTGCCCATCAACAGGCCGAACATGCGCCGATTCCTGACCAAGAAAACAAAAATTACAACCACATTCTGATTTTTGTTTTCTGTAGAGTTCAATCAAAGTCGGTGGAGTTAAAAAAGTTTTATAAGATCTCTAAACGTTTAAGACTCATGCTCATTGAGCTCATGGTCACTTGCCTCTGTTTGCCCTTCTCATCCATGGTTTGATCTTGAATGAGGTCTCGGCGTGTTCTCTCCTTGGAGGTAGCCACTACAGACGACTGCAACGCCGGCTGAGTGCCGAAAGATTCGTAAAAGAGCAAATTAGTCAGAGATGCTGGTTTTTATAAACAACAAATATCTCAGCTTTCACTTTTTGAATGTTACAAAGATTTCACATGAAGAATACTCAGAAAGAGGTCTGAAGGACCTTAGAACGATGAAAGCATCAAACACACTGATTGTAGGGCTAAAATCAGTCAGACATCTGCAGCTGGTTCAGAACTCTGCTGCTCCAGTCCTCACTAAGACCAAGAAAGTGGATCACATCAGTCCAGTTCTGAGGTCTTTACACTGGCTCCCTGTCTGTCAGGGGATAGATTTTAAAATACTTCTGCTGGCTTATAAAGCAATAAATGGTTTAGGGCAAAAATATATCAGTAACCTTCTGATCCATTATGAACCATCAAGACCACTCAGGTCATCTGGATCAGGTCTACTTTCAGTCCCAAGACTCAGAACCAAACATGGAGAAGCAGCGTTTGGCTTTTATGCTCCAAATATCTGAAACAAACTTCCAGAAAATATCAGGTCTGCTGAAACTCTCAGCTCCTTTACATCCAGGATGAAAACTCAACTTTTTACAGCTGATTTTAATTAGAATATTTAAACAAACATTTAATACTTATTTTCTTGCACAAGTCTGCACCGTGACTTTCATATTGATAAAATCTGTTTTCACATTTTAACCTTTTTAAAATTTTATTTTTTGCTCTTATTTTTTTTACCATTTCTTCTAATATGTTCTGCTGACCGTTTCTCTGTGAAGCCCTTTGAATTGTCTTGTTGCTGAGATTTGCTATATAGATAAACTTGCCTATGATAATCACAGCCAACCAATTTCTTGATCCATGAACAGTTGGCCCTTTAATTTCTGTTGGCATCTTAAAACAGCTCAGTAATTAATTCCAAACACTGAGGACCAGTGGCCACTGCGTTCAAATCATCTTCCTGCTCTTGCTCAGGAGGCTCTACATTCCTACCTTTTTGACATCGTCATCATCCTCGGCGTCGCTGTCGTGGCGTGTGTCTCTCCTGGCCCTCTGGTCCCCTGCCAGCCTGCAGACACATATCCAAACAGATGAGAGGTTAATAAGTGACTGGTGCATTCAGATTAATAGACTGATATTTACAAACTGCCACTGTAATGACTGTGAAGCTAGACTTTCTCATTAAGGTCAAATATCTGAATTAGAAAAGTCAAGATTGACAATCATTTAAAGCTATGATCAGACACAAGCTGAACAAAATAAGTACAGAAGTAGCCAGCTGTGTCCAAACAACAACAACTCAGCCTACAGCTACACAACATGAGACAAGTGTGACACACAGGCTTATGTTGACTAAAAAGAAAGATTCAGTCGGACTCTGTTGCCCCCTCAACAAACACATGGCTTCATTCTCAGAAGTGTAGTGAGTACATCAAGGCTCAGGCTTGAATCTCACCTCAGTAAGGCTCCTTCAATGTCCCTCTGCTTGGCAGGAGGGCCGCCGCCTCCAATGTCTGAGAGACTACGCCTGTGGAAAATAGAGAGGTTAACGGAATTAAGCCATAACTGCTGCATCTATCAGAACTGCACTGAATTTTGCAATCTTTGAAAAGGATTCCATGCCTCAATATTTGAAAACTGAAATATCAGAAGAGATTGCTTCCAAGAGATTTTTAAAAAAATTGTTTCAAGATATACTTTGCACAAATAATAAAACTGATATGTATGAACATTCATCCACATTTTTAAACTACATCTATGTGACAAAAAAAGAAAGAAAAAAAAATCAAAACTTGCACTACTGTCAAGACGACTAACTCTTAAATGTGCAACTATGAAATCTTTCTTTGCTCTGTACAGCTGCTTGTGAGGAACCTGGTGTACTAAAGGGGAGGTAAATTTCAAAGCATTTAGGAGATCAAACTTCTGCTTTCTCCATTTTTCTTTTTGTTTACAATGTGCAAATACACTGAACCAAGCCTACAATCCAAGTGTAAACCTCAAAGGGTATAATTTTCAATCAAATTGCCAGCTTGTTAAACTTTAGAAGACAATGAAACATTATAATCTGCAAACTCGGAATACCACAATACAAAGTTGCAGCGACTGCTTCAACAGAAAAGCGCTGCACTGAATCATTTGGATATTTGTCACGTGTGCCTGATGTGTTAATGTTCCACTTTTGCAGGACTTTCACCCCAAATGAGGGCATCTGTTGAGTCCTGCCATGTTGGAAGACGTGTTCAACTTTCCACACGGCAGATTTACCTGAGCAGGTTGATTCCTCTGCCTCTACCTCCACCAGGGCCTGCCATTGGGCCGCCAAGCCGACGGAGCTGACCCGGCCTGTGAACACAACAGGGGAACACATTAATACCAGAACAACGCATGCTCTACAACTAGTTTTTGCGAGGAAGGTTATTCCTTTAGACGTCTTGCTGCAAGCGTTTGGCACAACGAGAGGTAAATGACAATCGACAAGCGTGACGGGCCAAGGTACAGTTGGCCTACTCGGTAGGATACTTTTCTGAAGGACGACTAGCAGTTACAGATTTTTAGTATTTAGTCTGCAATACCACAGTCCAAATGTTAGTACAGGTCTGATGAGCTATTCAGGGTTCAGATTGAACTATATCTATTAAGTGGTTTGCTAATTAGCAAAGCGACTGAGGCTAACAATTATCGCTAATCGCGTGAGTGCTATTAACTTGGCTAGTTCATCACAAAAAATGCTCAAAGAAATACAAAACCACTCCTTCTCTCTACCTTGATTCATTTGGATCGCGTCCAGTCAGTTTGCGGATATTATCGTCCACATTTTTCAGGCTTTCTTTGGCTTTTTCCAGCTGGTCCTGCAAGCTCCGCACAGCCACCGCCATCTTGCTTCCAGTTCGCGCGAATCACGTGCTCCTCTTCTTCTTCTACGTTTTCTTTGGGGTTCTTCTTCGGTTGAAGGAAAGGACCATAGCTGCTGGTATTCGACATTGTTGGCCGATGCCGCCATCTGCTGGCTACTAGTTTTTATTCCAGATATTTTTCGACGTTAGAACGTCACAGCTGACTCGTTAGTTTCTGTAAATGTATTTCCACGCACCCAGTGATTGAATTAGATCCTGTTTTGCCAAAATAAATACTGAAATGAAGAAATAAATAGTGATGGATAATCTTAAAATGAAAGAGTCGAAACTCAAAATTTAAAAAGGTTCAGGTACATCAGGGATTATTCCAAAGGAGAATACGTGTCAGTTCATTTTTGTTTAGTCTGCATTTCTGGAGCTGGAGAGAACAAAATGTTCTTCAGTTTTGTTTTATCTCTTCACCACACTGTCTCTATTCTTCTCTCAGCTGCAGATTCTGTAAGCCAGTCTGTTTATTTTGAACTGTATCACAGACTGCAGTGAGCTAAGGACACCAGCACTGAACTGAGTCTATGATTGAAAATAAAACAAAAACCTTGAATTTAGATCTGACTCTTATTTTTTCAATATGTAACTTCCAGGACAAAATGTTCACTTGCTGCCTAACACAACCCACCCTCAGGCAGGCCCCACTGTAACAAGATAGTCAATTTTAGAGCCCCTGTTGGAGGTGACAGTGTTTTGGCAGACAGGTGTACTGTAAGCACCATTGAACAGGACCTCGCTCCTCTGTGCACAACAGGATGTGGTGTATGCCAGGGTGTGGAAACATGTCACAGAGCAGAGCACTTTTTTCTGCCTTTAGCCATTCCTCTCATACCCCCACACTACTGTTTTTCTCACACTGCTGCTTTGGCAAACCAATATTTCAACCTCAGTCTGAAACACTTTTTTTTTTTTAGCTGCTGTCTCTTTAAGGCTTCCCACTCCACAATCCCCCTTCCCTCTGACTGGCTAGTCCCCTGGAGGTGGGGGCAGAGCTTTGGGTGGACCTGGTGTTTAAGGCTAGTACCTCCAGTGTGTCATGAACCATTTAGGAGTTTATTATGCCAGAACATCATTGAAGCAAGTCTCATCATGAAGATTTCAACAACATGATCATGTAGTGGTTTGAAAATTTGCACTTTTAATATTGACATCCAGCACTGTTATTTTATAGCCATATTTAAAACATGGGAAAGTATAATATAGTAGTATAATATTTGTCAAAATTCAGTGACTCTTTGCTTCATCGGCCTCTTTCTACTTCACAAATTCCAGCGACAAGAGGGAGTAGAAACAGTTCAGAAATAATATGAGTAAGTATTAATTCCTGTTTAGACTTTAAAAGACGTTGAACAAGTCTTAGACATTCATCCACATTAGGTGTGGGATAAGCAAACCTCATCCAATCACATCCATGGTAACTGAAGAACACACAAAAACCTGTTGTTGTTTTTGCACAGTTGCTCAACAATAATCTTATAGTCTCATAATCCAGATGTGAGAGAGCCTTTTTTCGTCTGAGCTCCTGAACAAAGCCGTAAACAAGCTGTGAGAAGTTTGCACTCTGTTGTGTCTGCTGTTCTGGGCGTGTAAAAAACAAAACACAGAATAATTATTACATGCACTGTGATTACAAATGTTGTCATCGAAAGATCTCCACAACAACCATTGTGCAAATTTTATAGTTTCAACAAAACGCACACATAGATTTATGTTAACAGAATAATTATCACATCTATTATTGCTGTGTTGATGTCTCTCTTTGTTAGAAAGCTGCAGTTTGTGACTCATCAAAATGCATAACAAGGTTCATGAAGGTGTTTGCTGGTTACAAAAAGATTACAAATTTCCAGATGGAGCCTAAGCAGCCATAATAAACGTAGTTACACGTGTGTTTTACCATTTTAGGCGTGGTCACGGCTGCATTATTATTAAATCTTCTTTGTCTAATGCTTTTATTGGTTTTTAAAACCTGAGAGACCAAGTTAACTCTGCTAATTCGGTCCCTGATGTTAGCAGTTTTGCAGGGATTAGAATCACTGTTCTGATTCTTCTTTAAACAGATCATCAGACTAAGAAGAACACTGTGCTCCAGCTCTTCTAGCATTGTTTACTAAGCACTTAATAAGCAGGTGTTGTCATCACCCAATATGCCAGGTTTGTTTGTTGTAATCAGATGAAATGAGACAGAGCTTTTAATGTGTTGGTATGTAAGATGTTTGGCTACAATGTTGAGGAGGTAGATTCTCTTATGTAACCTGCAGCTCCTTCTCCAACAGGAGATGTGTGCACCCAGCTGCCCGTTGTCCCACAGGCCTTCTGTCTACAGTACATAGTTTATCAGTCAGGTGATTCGTCACAGGTGCAGGCTGGGTTACTAAAGCTTGTGGCTCCTCTTAATTTCTTGCTTTTTCAAATATGGCCCACAAGATTCTTGTACTTAAAACAGAAATGTATAATGTGGAACTCATGGCTTTTTGTAAACACGTTTATTTCTGATGTAAAATCGTCTCTTTTGGCTTGGTGTGTGTGGTTCCTGGTGTGTCTGTAGCCAGTCTAAAGCAGAATTTCAAATGATTGTAGTTTTTAACATTTCTGCATGGGTCAGAAGGGAAAAATTCAACCCCAATTCCAATGAAGTTGGGATGTTGTGTAAAACTGTTTAAAAAGAAAACAATGATTTGAAAATCCTGTTTAACCTATATTCAATTGAATACACCACAAAGACAAGATATTTATATTTATATTATTTTTTGCAAATACTTACCAGGACTCACTTTGAATTTAATGCCTACACACGTTCCTAAAATGTTGGGACAGGGTCAACTAAAGACTGGGAAAGTTGAGGAATGCTCCAAAAACACCTGTTTGGAACATTCCACAGGTGAACAGGTTCATTGGAAACAGGTGAGTGTCATGATTGTGTGTAAAAGGAGCATCCCTGAAAGGCTCAGTCATTCACAAGCAAGGATGGAGCGAAGTTCACCACTTTGTGAACAACTGTGTGAGCAAATAGTCCAACAGTTTAAGAATTGATGGATTTCATCCTCTACAGTCCATAATATCTCTGCAAGTAAGCAGCAAGGCTGAAAACCAACACTGAATGCCCGTGACCTTTGACCCCTCAGGCAGCACTGCATTAAAAACCAACATCATTGTGTAAAGGATATTACCACGTGGGCTCAGGAAGACTTCAGAAAACCATTGTCAGTTAACACAGTTCATCACTACATCTACAAGTGCAAGTTCAAACTCTACCATGCAAAGACAAAGACATATATCAACAACACCCAGAAACACCGCCGGCTTCTCTGGACCCGAGCTCATCTGAGATGGACTGACGCAAAGTGGAAAAGTGTGCTGTGGTCTGATGAGTCCACATTTCAAACTGTTTTTGGAAATCATTGACGTGGTGTCCTCCAGGCCAAAGAGGAAAAGGACAATCTGGATTGTTATCAGGTCAAAGTCTCAAAGCCAGCATCTGTGATGGTATGGGGGTGTGTTAGTGCCCATGGCATGGCTAACTTGACCATCTGTGAAGGATCCATTAATGCTGAAAGGTACATACAGGTTTTGGAGCAACATATGCTGCCATCCAAGCCACGTCTTTTTCAGGGACGTCCCTGCTTATTTCAGCAAGACAATGACAAGACACATTCTGCACCTGTTACAACAGTGTGGCTTCATAGTAAAAGAGTGCAGGTACTAGACTGGCCTGCCTGCAGTCCAGACCTGTCTCCCATTGAAAATGTATGGAGCATTATGAAGCACAAAATACAACAACAGAGACCCCGGACTGTTGATCAACTGAAGTTGTTCATCAATCAAGAATGGTAAAGAATTCCACCTCCAAAGCTTCAACAATTAGTGTCCTCAGTTCACAAACACTTATTGAGTGTTGTTAAAAGGAAAGCTGATGGAACACAGTGGAAACATGACCCTGTCTCAACTTTTTAGGAATAGGTTGCAGCCATCAAATTCAAAATGAGTAAATATTTGCAAAATCAGTTTGAACAATAAATATCTTGTCTTTGTGGTGTATTCAGTGAGGTTTAACAGAATTTACAAATCATTGTTTTCTGTTTTTATTTACATTTTACACATCATCCCAACCTTATTGGAATTGGTGTTGTACTTGAACTAGACCATTTTAACCCCATCGTCTGGCCTCGTCAGTGTATACCTCAAGTACTGCTGAAGTTGAACACAGGTGAGACAAAAAAGACAAAACAAGGGAAACAGACTTTTTAATGCTTTTATTCACTGACTAAAAGAAGAGAGGCATTCATTCAACATTAATTCAAATCAGCATTCAGCGGGTTGACCCCTAAAGTGTATGCCATCGGTCAAATAGGAGGTTGTACATGGAGGTTTGTAATGTTTCCTCCCTTTTCTCATTAACAGAATCGTGGATCAACACTGTTCTCTGATAAAATCTGTCCTCTCAGCTGAAGAGGACTCTATTCCCGCAGACTGAACCAAAAAAGCAGCTGGAAGAGTTTCAGGAAAGGGTGAGATAAAATATCTGTCTGTTCTTAACCACAGCTTCTTTCAGCGGACAACAGGAGAATGTGTCTGGGTGGAAACGTTTCTTTGCTGGTAAAGGCCTGTCATCAGTCGAGCTGTTTGTTATTCGAGTTTAAAACTGTACAATGGATGCGTTTGGAGCACTCCAAAGCTATTTAAATAATGTTGACAGAAGTTGGTTAAGTTCGAGACTTCATCTGTAAAATCATGTTTCTGTGCTGTATTTGAAACACTGTTACCTGACATCTTCCCAGCTGTGTTTTTGGTTACATCTGCTCCCTTGCTTACAGGAAAAAGGGTAAAACTCACTGCTATGTGCTCATTTTAACAGACACAATCACACGGGAACATAACGCTCAGAATATTCAACATTAAGGATGGTAAAACCATTTTCGCAGAAAACACACAACAACATAGCTTCTGATTTACAAAGTCTGTGATTTTATAATATACTTCATGTTCATAAATTGAACCCGGACATGTGTTGCATAAGAGTATACCACGGAAATGCATTGTTGATACCTATACAAGTATGCACTGTGTGTGTGTGTGTTTATATATCTATTTATATATTTTATATCTCTTCCTCTATGGTTTTCTAAAGACGCAGCCGGGCGCTGTCAGCACTGCTTGTGCCCCTTTGTGGCCACGAGTAAGACTGCTGTTATTGCAAACTGTCCTGATTTTAAACAAATGCACAACATTCGTACCACGATAAAACTAGGGGCCGTCTAGCCAGTCTCACAGAGACCAAGAGTGAGCCTGCCGTCACCGCTGCTGTTGCTTGGCTGGCTTACCAGAATCAAAAGATCTTCAAACAAAATGATACAGATTTCAGAAATCATCATAAGGCCAAGTATTGTCATTGCAAGTTCTTATTAGTTTACGACTTCATTTCTACTGCGTGGCAGCGAGAAAAAGAAACTATAAAAACAGAAAAAAAAGAAAGAAAAGGGTGGATTATATGCATTCTTCTTGCATAGTTGTGAGGCTGGACTGGGCAGCAGGCCTGCCTGCCTGGCTAATTAGGAGGTTTGGCTCTCCAGATTTGACAAGAAAGACTTTGTCTCACAGCCAGAAACATCAGAGCCACAGTCTATGAGACCTACATGAAGATAGTTGGCTGACACTGAGCATGACTATCCATCAGTTCTTTGGTATAGCAAGGTGCTACACCAACCCTCAAAAGCTACTGACAGTTTTGGCTAGGTCATGCAGTTAGCGCCATTTTGCTGTTTCTTCTGCTGAAATATAATCTAGCAAGCACACAATAGTAACCCCATATCACCATCGTAGTGGGGTCATGGTCCTGAACTGGCTGGAAAACTAGTTTTAGTGTCAGCCGGAGCTGAAATCCAAAGCTGGAGAATCCAAACCTTCTGTAAAGCTCTTGGTGGGATTAACACCAAAGGCCCCGCTCTGTGTGAACATCCCCTTCATTGAGATTATACCGAGCCTTACACACATCCCTTACATCTGTTACACAGGATTGATTTTCATACCAGTGTACTGCACCTCCAGTGTATTTCCCCAAGTAACAGACATGATATAAATCAGGATGTTCCATCAAACTCTTCATGTTGATGCACGAGTCCAGCCCTATGTGTGCCTATTCAGAGTCTTGCATGTTCTGGTAGTAGTCTATGGTCTTAGCATTAAGATACAAAATAAAACCAACAGGAAGTGTTTAAAACGTCACATTGTGATGAGGAAACCCTGTCTCTTCATGGTAGTCCCTCCAGAAACATGTGACCCCTAAAACTCATTAAGGTTACAGGCCCAGAACCATCCCACTTTGTCTTTACTGCAGCTTTTTGCTCCCATTGCTAACGTCCTGAGAGGTGACAGAACAAACTCATGAGATGGGATCGAGTCTGAGCAGATATCAGAGCAGATATGAAAGTCTCTCTGCCGATGGCACTGAGCCCGTGTTCAGACTGATGCAGATCTGTCACAGTCTGCTGCTTTGGTACTAAATAACACATGTTCATCACTCATGTCACGTCAATGGTATCAGTATTGGCAATAAGCAAAGAAGTATCGAGCTCCATCCTCTGTTTGCCTGCACATCTACAGTCTACAAGTCCAATAAGCTGTCAAAGCCAACTGTCTCAGAAAGACGGTGTTCGAGGCCAGCTCTGGGAATTCAGTCCATCAGGCTGCGGAGGCTCGGTCCTGTTGCCTTCCAGGATTTCTCCATGAATGTGTAAAAAATGCACAAAAACATAAACTCAACATATGACAGGTTAAAAGGGCGAACTGAGCTGGCTGCATCACATCATCGTAAAGTTTCTACAGGTGGAGTTAACCTGCCACCACATCCTCCCTGTGGAGCGTTCAGGCTTTCATTGTGATGACTGAACTCTCTTAAAATAAGGCTCTGCCTCAGCTCGTCCCTCTGTACACTCAGTACAGTATCATCATACACACATCTGCCTATAAATAAGCCCAGTCCAGACTCTAGATGCCCCTGTGTTTCCATATGTGCTGTGACTTTGTGTGTATTATAACTGCAGACTGACTTCCTGTCACTAAACTGAGATGATCTCCAACCTGTGAGACTGACGGAAAAGTTCAATCCAACTTATTTCATATTAAGAGTAGTTTGACCTTGCATTGAGCACTGTCAGTGTAAGATGGTTAACTTGTGGCCTTGAGTGTAAGTGGGCACAAACCCCTCCAAAAGGACCTCGGTGTGTTAAAAAAAAAATTCTACTGAAAGGTTGAAAAGTTGTTTGAAACACAGTCGACCTCTGATGCAGTGACACATTTGAACTAGCACTTCTAAAATAGTATCACACCTCCACTCTGCAGACCAGCTGGTAATTTGGTGCGACTTGTCAGCACTAGCTGCATTCCTGTTCCCTTCAACGACAGACTGACTCACCAAAGTAAAAAAAATATAGTATATCTTTATATTGAGTCCAATTTTCATGCAGACACTTGGTAGTAAACTGTTCAAATCAGACAGCCTGAGCGACCCCCATGTGGAATGTCCTGTTCTCTAGCAGCCGATCTCTCTTGAGCTCAAAAGCCCGGGACGAAACACTTCCCGTCATGTCTGACCTCGGCTGCAGGCTTGAAATACAACATGTCAGATCAGGCACACTGACCTCACTGTGAAGCCACAAGGTGTAGCTTCTGGAAGCATCTGTGGGAGTGTTCAGTCCCTGACTTCGTGTTCCGAGTTTGAACTCCTCGTCCTCCTCGCCTTTAAGCTGTACATTCATTCACTCCTCACAGTGAAACAGGTGATGAAAGGAAGGGAAAGGAGGAGGAATTTGCCCCTGTCCAACTCACTCCCTGCTGTAGCCTCTGTCACGCTGCACACACACACTGTGCTGGACTAGAAACACCTTTTCTTGTCATTAACTGTGAGGGATTGAGACAAGTTGTCCATTACAGCTCTTTGAAATGTTAAATTTCAACCACTCGTGGTTCATATGGGTCCCTGCTCACTGAGCACAAAACACAGATGTTGATGTTTTCACTGATTCCAGCACAGTATGGTTTGAAGCATAACAAAAGGAAGAGTTCGAATACAAAACAGAGTCCTCAGAGAATGGAAGAAACGACGAGTGGAGAGTTAAGAGAAGAGAAAGTAAGGAGGTGTGGAGTAGGAGAGAACACTGGACCAGCCTCCTGCCAGTGTGTGTGTCCATGGGCACTTCAGATAGACTTGTGTCTGGGTTCAGTTTGTTCCACTGTGGTCTTTGGCAGCTTATAAACACATTGAAGGAGGAGAGCAGATCCAGTGACTCCTCACACTCGTACGAGTGAGCTTGAGGCCTGAGCTATTGTAACTTTCCCTCCGATTGTACCCTGAGAACGAACGATTTCAGTTCCTGTTTCCTGCTGCAGTAGATTTATAAGACTACACTGCTGAACACGAGCAAGCCCCCACCCCCCACCCCGCCCCTTCCAACACACACATACACACAAGCATTCAGAAAATAAATGACGGCTAAACTGCTGAGATCTTGTTTGTGCACACATTCATACTATCCTACTCATTTCTACTGGATATATATATATATATTTATGACAGCTAACATGAAACTCACACAGGAAATACAGGCACGCTCAAAGAGAAATTAAAAAGTGTGTGTGTGCTAAAATGTGCTGAAGCTTCTGTAACGTCTGATGCTTCCTTCCTAGAGAGTAAACTGACAAACACAGCAACAGCTACTGACGTCACAGAGCTAATAACTGGGGAGAGCAGAGGTTTGAAAAGCAGAGAGACTTCAGAAGCTTTCAGGCACGAGATGGCTCAATATTTAGCTATAGGTGCTGACACAAATGGATCAGGGCGAGGTCATTATTCCACCAATAACATGCTATGCTATACGGTGACCTTATTAATGAACACAGTTCGCTATTCCCAGTGTGGTTTCACTGGCAGAAATTTGTCTTCTCCTGTTTCCTCAACCAACTTCACCAAGATCCTGAAGAGTTTCAGTCAAGAAACGACACTCTGGAATATTGTCTGTTTTTCTCTTGATGGTTTTGTTGCTTAAAAGAAAAGAAAACATAATTCTATTTCTCAAATATCATAAAACAAGAGGTTTTGGTAATCATACATATAGGAAGATCTTTTTAGTAACTCAATAGGAAAGAAAAAAAGGAATAATAGGATTAAATGTGAATATAGTTTCACTTTAGCGGATCTAGGAGAGAAATTAAAGGCTCTCTTTACACTCAGAGCACACATGGTTGAGCGGCGGAGCCTGTAACAAAGGGTAAAGAGGAAACAGGAAGTGGTAGAGGAAGCACAAATAAACAGTGAGAGGAGTTTGTAAAATCAGCACATTAAAAATCTGTGTAAAAGTCTGTTTGCTAAGCTTTGAAATTACATTCTCTTATGAACTGCTGTGAATTTTCCCTCCCTGTCAGATGTTGCTAACTAATGCTAACATCTAATTCTTGCACACAGAAGCAAAGCTGAGCTCTTAAAAAAAACATGAGATGAAAAGGGGGAGGAGAAAGGTACGATAAAAACCAACACATTTTGGTCTGAATGTGTTCTGTTGGTATTGCCATCCCCTCTGAGTGCACAGTTCCATTTACAGCCACAGAAAAGCCTTCGAAGGAAACACTTGGTGCCAAAGTGCGTTTATCCTGAGATATGGACCAAGGACTAGATTATCCAGGCTGAACCATTGAGAAAGAGCAAACTTCTGATAACCATAAGCACACAACCAAGACCAGTTCATTCTGAACACCGATGTCAAACACCCCTGGTTCCTTTTCAGTCCGATGCTGGTTAGCTTTGTAAACTTGATACAGACTTTCTCAGTCAGCAAAGCTTTTACTCTGACCTGCTAAGTGCCACCGTCATGCACAACAACAGAACCAAAGCCATTTTAGAGAACTACTTTCCTAATAAAGGTTTGGTGAAAAGATCTAAATATGATCGATAAATTCTTCCCGTTCAATCTCAACTGAGCTCAGAAAATGCATCAACAGCTGCCACACACATCCCAGGTCATACCCACAGTGAGGTTAGTCCAGAAATGCTGGCTTGGGTTCTGATGTACCTCCAGAGAAGCTCAACAACATGAGGTCAAGACGTTTCCTCACTGATTTAAGTAAAAGCTGTCCAAATCAAAGGGACGCCTTTGTTAGGAGGAACAGGCCAGTTTCTACACCAGCCAGAACACACTGTGCCAAACATTTCACCTCAGGTGGTGGACTACATTCACTTCAGACATTTATTAGGCTGTTATCAGCATTGATTTTCTTCCATTCCAGCGCTCCCAGTATCTCAAGGAGATCTGAAACATGTGCAACAAGCAGATTGGATTTGCCACTCTTAACACTCTCAAGTCATTATCAACCTTAATCTTTAAAAACAAATGTATGATAAGGTTTGCTGACCCGCCCCAACCAAGGCGGAGTGAGTGAGGGTTTATCAGATGGCAAAGACAAACATCATCATTCATAACAACGACGACGACGACGAGAAGAACTGTATCCTCAAAACAAGGGCTGTTTCAAAGGCAACTGTGACTCAAGAGGAAAAAAACAACAACAATACAACTCACACTAACTGATTGTTTCACACAACCTACTCAAAATCATCACCACCACCATCCTGGTCATAGTGATGTTCGAAGCCTACCTGAGACTGACGGAGAAAGCATTCACCGCAGAAATACGCCACGTGATCGAAAACCTTGTTGTGCAGTAGGCGCCACCTTTTAAAAATATAACCAGTCCTTGCTGGCAGTGGGCCCCACAATGTCAGAACACATTTATCAGCAGCTGTGACTCTTATGGCAAGATATGCGTCTGCCAGATTTCTGTGGCAAGTATAGCTATACAGTAAGCCTTCAACACAAAACAAAACAAAACAAAAATACTGACGACCAACTGACAGAGAAAGAGATTGAAGTTACATTCAGGTCATCCTCTTTGTTTCCCTGTTCTGAATCTTGAAATGTTTGAGCCCCTAAATTGAGGACAACTGGTTCATGCCTTCAAAACTGCTGGCAGAAGCCTTGCCCACACCTGGGTTTGTTTTGTCATGGCCACTCTGTGAATAAGGAAATACTCACAGAGGTTATTTCAAACTCAGATGTACATGAAGCATTATGGATTCAGAACCAGTTGGTTTTGAATAACACAGAAGATTTTCCTCAGTCAGAGCCCTTCATTGAATAACGCGCTCGCTCCTTTTCTTTCCTACAACTTGATGACTCAGCTGTGTTCACCAATGAGACTCTTTGCACACTGATGCTTGTTCAAAAGTGTTGACCTCAAGACGAAATTAAAGACAGCTATTTTCATCCTGATAATAGAAAATAAAAAAAATGGCAGATTTACAACCTGCTAACTGAAAATGTAACAAGTATTGTGACGGGCTGATTCAGTGAGGCTCTGAATGTCAGTTGGAAGAAAAGGCTCCCTCTTTTATCTACTAGTGAGGTTTACTGCAGAGTGAGCTCTGTGTGAAGAGTGTCGGCTGCAAGCATGTAACAATATTCTCCATAACACCGTCAGTAAGGTCCTCATAAATAAAACCATTTGGCTTTGACGTGCCACTCACTTTACAATGATCATAAATCAGAGACGAAGCACTGACATGGCTGTTGTAGAAAATAACACATGCCCCATCAGCCACATCACTGTGAAGATTCAGAGCCTGCTGCCTCTTAAACTAGCAGACAAATTCACAGGGTGCTCCTTCAAAGCAACATTAGAGGAAGATGATCAGTTAGTTCACGAAAGAAAACTGTTGCCAGAGTGAAGTGAATGAGACAACAAGGAGCAAAAGTTAAAAAAAAAAATCTTTCACAACTAAAGCTAGAAGCTTGTGTCAGAACACGTATCCCCAACACACAGGCCCATCACTCTACCCGCCTACCTGCCCTGTTCTAGCTGTGAGCAGGATAATAATATATTTGTATTTAAATACACACAAAGCCTATACAGGCAAGGGAACCACCACACAGGAAAAACAAGATCATACACAGAGCAGGAAGAGATTAGGAAACCTTCAAACAAAAAGAAAAAGAAGAAACGAATCATAGAGAGGCTCTGGAGGTTGTTAAGGTGAAGCAGAGACATCAAGCTCTGAGTATTTGATCAAGACCAGACCAGACAGGGCCATGTCAGAGAGGGTGGCACTGAAAGCAGCAGAGAAGCCCATTAAAGCAGATACGTTAAAAATGGTCCTGACCCAAGTCTTCTCTGTGGTCAGTTATCACTGATTGGTACATCTTGGAACTATATGAATTTCTCTACTTTAACTAGCAATACCGAGTTATAATTGAATATGCAAACATAAAAAGGTTAAATATGGCTGACTAGAAAATCAAGAGGCAAAGCAAAGAAACAAGGGAATCATTTGGAGAGTGGTTGGACATGATGGTGTGCTAAAACCCCTGTGAGAAAAACACAGAAAACTTAAATAAAAATAAAAACAATAAGTTCAGTTCACACAAATGTAATTCATAGATCGCTGTAAGATCCAGGTTTCTCACTAAGGTCTGCTTTTGGTCTTGTTTCTGAGCTGACCTGGACATGTTTGGTCTGGCCTGGTCTTGACGCACTTTAAGCAGTGGTGCGTTGGATTTGCCATCCCTGCCTACATGCCCATGCTGAAGGTCTGCAGCTCGCGGTGGAAGTGCTGGGTGGGTTCGGATAAAACCAGACTGGAATCCAGGCAAGGGTGCCAGACACGTCCCAGCCCGAGAGACACCTCTTTGACGAGGTTGTGGACCGGGTCACCCTCCATACACACCGACTGGTCCGGGTCGAAGTCGATGCTCTCCTCAGAGACGGTCAGGACACGGAGACTGGAACCCCGCAGGCGAGAGATGGCCACAAGGTTATGGGACCACACAGTGTAACCTAAGGGAGGATGTATTATATTTAGATGAGCCCAAGCAAAAACTGAAAAATATGCACGCTAAGAATGGAATGTTTTTTCATTATTACTTTAAGTTTCAAATGATGTATTCCTCTTGACCCTGTGGGAAGCTGTACAGAGTTGATCCTTTTTATTGGATCTTTGGTTGGTTTCCTCAAACTGGGCTGTACATGTTAAACATTTATCATTGACAAGCAACTCATCCAGCTCCACTTTAAAGGAAACGATCCCTGCTCTCTAAACTTACTACCCTGTTGATAGTGAATTCAGCTGCAAAAAAAGAGATGATACTCAAAGGTTTTCTCTTTTCACCCTGCAGCAAGCGAAGGCCTGTAGACATTCCATCTCCCTTTTCTATATTTACCAACCCAACAGTGTTTGGACTCGGAGCAGTGCTTCACTTCTGTTTTTTTTTTTCTTTTTGACACAAATGTTTGTTTTTTTTGTCATTTCTCTGTATATCAGGAGCTTTTTACAAAACTTGATTACTTCTGATCATAACAACAAGTTTCAATTAATTACACTTCCCTACATGAAGAAAAAAGCTTAAAATAGTGGCTGTCCAAAATCAGTGTTTGTCGAAATTGTCTTCAGGAAATAACTCCTGTAGGCTCATTTCTTCTAGTTACCAGAGAAAACTTGACTTCTGTCTTCACTTCTGGAGAGTTCAGACAGCGTCAAAAACAAAACACTTTGAGCAACATTCAGCTGAACTCACCGTGTATCACCAGCACAGCCAGATGAGTACATCTCCATGCCAAGAGGACCAGAGGGTCTTCGTTCCGATTGACGCTGAGGTCCGGGAAATCGGGGTCATCCCTCAGGAGTATAAAGTGAGTCAGCGTTTTGTTGTACTGCTGAGAGATGAGCTCCAGTGTAGCGTCTGACACCAATGTGCTGTAACTGTCGAGGTGGAGGCGCTCCAGTGGAAGGCTGGGCTTTAGGACCCTAAGGAGCTCTGAGCTGTCAACTTCCAGGGCCATCAAGTACACTCGCAGGTTGCCACTCACCCGGACCTAGGGAGTAAAAGGAAAACCTGACAAACCTGTGTGGAGAATTTAGCTTACTCAAGGCAGGAGCAGCAGGTCAGACAGCAGCTATATGTATGTTTTTTTCCCCAATCCTCCACATGGTGTCATGATAACTTGGAGTTCCTCAAGGTTCTATCCTGGGGCCTCTTCTAACATCTATATGCTCCCACTGGCTCAAATTATAGAAAACAACAAAATCAGTTACCATAATTATGCAGATGACACACAGTTATACATCACAATGTCACCCAGCGATCATGGCCGTATACAGGCTCTGGCTAAATATAATGAACAAATCAACAAGTGGATGAACCTAAATTCTCTCCAGCTCAACAAAGACAAAACTGAGGTTGTTGTTTTTGGAGTCAAAGCAGAGAGATTAAAAGTCACTGAGCAGCTCCAGACATTAAAGTTAAAAACCACTGACCATGCCAGAAATCTGGGTGTGATCATGGACTCAGACCTGAATTTTTACAAATATTAAGACAGTTACAAAGTCAGCCTTCTATCACTTAAAGAATGTGTCGGGGATTAAAGGACTAATGTGTCAGCAGGACCTGGAAAAACTGGTCCATGCTTTTATCTTCTGTCAAGACGCTGTTACAGTCATCAAGTCTACAGGTCTCCCTAAAAAATCAGTCAGACAGCTGCAGCTGCTCCAGAACTCTGCTGCTCCAGTCCTCACTAGGACCAAGAAAGTGGATCACATCAGTCCAGTTCTGAGGTCTTTACACTGGCTCCCTGTCTGTCAGAGGACAGATTTTAAAATACTTCTGCTGGTTTATAAAGCAATAAATGGTTTAGGGCCAAAATATATCAGAGATCTTCTGATCCATTATGAACCATCAAGACCACTCAGGTCATCTGGATCAGGTCTACTTTCAGTCCCAAGACTCAGAACCAAACATGGAGAAGCAGCATTCAGCTTTTATGCTCCAAATATCTGAAACAAACGTCCAAAAAATATCAGGTCTGCTGAAACTCTCAGCTCCTTTAAATCCAGGATGAAGACTCAACTTTTTTACAGCTGATTTTAACTAAAATATTTAGAGAAATCAACTGCACTGTAACTTTTATACCTATATTTTCAGACATGTTTAATATATTTAACCTTCTTTTTTGCTTTTTTATTTTTTGTTTTTCTCTGTTAAATGACTTTTGAATTGTTTCTTTTAATATGTTTTGCTGACCTTTTCTCTGTGAAGCACTTTGAATTGCTTTATTGCTGAAATCTGCTATATAAGTAATCTTGCATTGCCTCATGAGAGGGACAGCAAATTTTGGGGGTGTAAAAATCTAGAACTTAGCAAAAAAGAGTGAGAGTAAAAGAGTAAAATTTCTGGAGTCTTCAAACAGGTAGACTCCAGTTTGTGTTCGGGGTTACTTTTTGAGGGTATTAAGAAATGAATTGATTCCCAAGCGCTGAAGGCAGTCATTCAACACCTCTCTGGAGTTCATTCATTACGACCAGGACTGGTTTTACAACTTAACTTTTACCAACTCAAAATTTAGACAAGCTAAGCTAAAATTTTCATACTTTTCAATGAAATATTCTCTATAATCAAACTTAAAAAACCCTGCTCCTTTACATTTAGAGAAAATGGTTTTGGCAAAGTAATTTTTGTTGTGATGCCGTTTTGTAACTGAGTGAGGAGAGAACGCTGTGGGTATGAGACCCTGGGGTACATTTGGGTGCTGCGCGGGGGTCAGAAGCTGTCCACGCTGCATGTACCATGGACCAGCTGACTGTGCTTGAACCATGTAGGTACTGAGGTTTGTTTAGTGTTTTTAGTATTAATGTGTGAAGAAAATAATTTCTTGTGTTTTAAATATTTACACCATATAAGAATTAAAGTAACACAGTATAAGAGTTGAGATGAATTTTTGCTAAAGATGAGTTAATTTCACTTCTATGGGAGGAGCATTTTAACTCCCAGAAGAGTTCAAATTTAACTCCTGTGAAGATGTAAAGATCAACTCAGAGAGTTTATTCACAGCAGTTTATTCAGGTCTGAATTTGCTGTGTGGCCTTGTATCTCTTTCCTGTCTGGGGGAGAGGGAAACAGTGATAGCTGTTACATTACCAGTGCCTTCCAGTCATCCTCTGTTGCTGTCCCCTCTAATGGTTTGAACTCTAGGGCGGCACCATTGAGCAGCAGGGAGAGGCGGTGGAGTGGTGTTCGGCGTGGCGACGCCAGCAGACTACAAAGCTCAGATGTCAAATCAGAGAAATCCAGAGCCAGAGAATGAAGATTAGATAAACGATCCAGCTCTGATGGTGAGATGAGGGGACCTTTGGAAAATTCAGACAAAAAGATTAAAACTTTATAAATACTAAAACAGATATAATCCGCTTGGTTTTAATTGAGGGTATATGTAGCACATACCCAGCTGGTGGTCCAATAAACTGAGGTGCTTCAGTGTCTCAGCTGACGGGTTTGAGAGGCAGGCTAAGGAGCAAGGAGTTACCAGACCAAGCATGAAGCTGCATGACAACCACCTCAGCTGCCTGCTGTTGGATAACATCTCCATGAACAACTGCTGGATTCTGCAGAGAGCACAGGGGAAAATAAATTCACTTCACTACAGCGGTTAAAGTGCTCTGAGGGTTAGCGTTAAGTCACATCACTGTTGACCTTGATAGCTTTTGAAATCTGACATTCAAATCCAAGTTTAATTCCACCTGGAAATAAACTCTGAGCATTTATTCAAACTATATTCAAAACACTCGGCAGTCTTAAGAAGACGCACGGACAAAACACCCCACAGAAAGACACTTCTGTACTGAATGATATGAACCAATTCTATTCCGTATCTCAACAAAAAAAAGAATTGTGAAGACACTTTTGAAGACATTCACAAATCACTCAGTAACTCCTCCTGAAGCAAATAAAACAGCATGTGAGCATTTTGTAAAGCAAGCTACTCGTCTTTCCAGTTCTGCTTTTGGAAGATTTCTCTCTTCTTCCAGGCAAAACACCTTCGTCTCAAAACCTCCTTCTGCATCCTTGAGTTAACAGCATGTTTAAGATCTTTCCATTTGGAAATGAATGAGTCTGCGGGCTGTTTTAGCTGGTCTGACATCATTACTGGGTGTGATGGATCTTTGTTTCATTAATCTTGCTGATCTTTAAAGAACGACGGTGTTTTACACAGACTTTGAAATTAAGCCTTTTGTTGGAACTTAAAGTCTTTACACACTGAGTCTAGTTTTTGTTGAATGAAATCGACATACGTTAGAAAAAAAAATTATGAACCCATGTTATGTCAATCATGTTTGCACACTGATGCTGAAACTTTTATCTGTCGTATTTTTCAGGCTGTTTCGAGGGTTGTTTGACATCAAAATCATCATCATTTCCTTAATTTAGCTGGAAGATTAAATTATCAACGGCAAAAAATGTTGGGTGAGATGGCCTGACACATTTTTTGTGATTTCAGGCTTTCTTTAGATGATGAATGAAAACTTTTGTGTGTGCGCCTGTGTGCCTGTGTGTGTGTGTGCCTACCTCAAATATACGTCAAATAATCTCGGAAAGCTGCATAGCTGATAAACTTTCGAAGGCATGGAACAACTTCAAAAATAAGTAGGTCAACCTTAACTAAATTCACCTGACTCATTAAAGCTCAGACAAGTAAATCACATGGGTCTAGTTTCTGATCTTTGTAGCAGAGCGAAGGGATGAGTTCTCTGTGAATCCTTAAATTGTTAAAAATAAATCAACACAAAATCAAACAACTTCTCTTTAAGTACAAGATTTGTTTATATGCATTTATTTCATTTGTACCTTCGGGGGTGAGGTTAGCAGAGATAGCATTAAGTTTAGCAAAGCCAAGGGTCTTCATAGTAACACATCTATCTGTCTATATTGCATTATGGCAAAGTAGTCAACTGACAGACAGCCAGGTCCCACGGTGAATTTGTTCACTACAAGTTGAGTACTCGTCCACAGCCACACAAACCTTTACAGAACATTAAAAGCACAATAACTGTTTTTTGACCGTTCATACTCAGCACAGTCCATTCCCTTTTTATGTTGCAGTTCTTGAACAATCTATAAAGCAGAACCCTTCATGAATTAAACAGGTTTTTTGTGGTGTGGTGGGAGATGTGTTAAAACTGATTTGATCAAACTTACTCATTAATCTTTTTGTCTCCTTGGTGAATTTGGTGCAGGTTAGAGCTGTCTAACAATCCCTCCTGTTGGAGAATACAGGTGTCCCCGTAGAGACTGAGCTTCTGCAGGTTTCTGCAGAGAGAGAAAGAGAAAGAGAGAGCGTGAAAGAGAATGTTGAAAAGAAAAGCATCAAAGAAATTCAACCCTGGAGCACATAGACGGGTAGCTCCCAACATAAGATGTGTTTTTCTTTGCAGACGCCGTCAGAATTACAGACAAAAATACGTCTAAATTTAATTAGACTTGGTCAGATAGAAAGGAGAATATGTGAACTTAGGGATGTAATTGTAGGAGGAAAAAATTACACCTCTATTAATTCTGTCAAACCTTTGTTAATAGCACAACAGACAGCAAGAAATACAATCTAGGGTAGAGTAAAATCATGAGCTCAGTTATTCCATTTAATCAGTTATTTATACAGCACAAAAACAAATAAAATCTTGTTTCTTTCTGTCTGAGTTTCTTACCTTACCAACTTCATCCAGAACCAAAGGTAAAATAACTACCACACGGGATTGTTTTGTCCACTTACACAAGTCATATCCAACGTAGTATTTTGTTCCATCACACTTCATTCTCACGGTAAGAATAGGAACATTAGCCAGCCTAACAGCTGAGTTTAGCCATTTCCTTTCTGAGAAAAACCAAAGTCATCTTTTGCTAACTAAACTAGCTTAACTGTCGGGTTGTTACCTGTCCTAAAAAGGTATCGGCCTCAGCATTAGCTGCATTCAGCCATTATACCTCTCCCTTTGTTGTGCTAATCTGACACCTAGCAAGAATCATGGGTGAACTTCTTGCCCACGGTTGATGCTTTGAAAGGAATACAAGTAGGCACAGAGGTCACAAAACACCCCAAAATATTAAAGGTCCACAGAATCTGGAGGAATGTCTGCACAAAAGGGTTAAGGCCTCAACTGATACTGGGTGGACTCAGTCTTGGAGCTCTATGTTAGCACTGTATTAAATACACACATGACTCTGAAGTGGAAATCACTGCATACAATTGTTTCTCAAAAGTGTTGTCTATGAAGGGAATCTGTCGCCGAGGCCAAAGAGGACACAATATTCAACCATAATTCAGCCTGTTGGAGTTAAATGAGGAAATGAGGAAAACTTTTCTGTGATCTGACAAATAAAAACTCAACATTCTTCTGGAAATCATGAACAACTCATTTTCTGCTCTAGAGGCTTGAGTTTACTGGCTTGTTATCAGCACAGACTTCAAAAGCCGGCCTCCCTGTGGTATGAGTATGCACGAATGTCTAGCATGGCTAGTTTACACATCTTGGAAGGCACCACAAATGCTGATTTATAAAAACAGGTTTTTGAGGAACATACAGTGTGCTGTCAATAGTTTTCATAGTTGTGGTCTATGTGGCATCGGCTTATTTTGCCCCAGGGGGCAAAATTTTACTCTGCAATGCAGCAAGTGGCTGCTGAACACGACTGTAAGGTAGTCTGAGAGGGGAACACATCTTACTTTTGATGAAACGCACAATAACAAGTTCCCTGAAATAACCTTTTCTTGGTGTTGTATAGCGTCAGTCATCGTACATTCACGGTGACATAACAGCATAACGTTCAGTTAAAATGCTTCATAAGTTGACTTTCTGCCAGGCATAGAAGATTCTGGTTTTTAGCATTGGTGTAACAAAAATACAAGTATACTAGGGGACCTTTTTCAGAATAATGGTCTGATGTCATGAACAGTTAAATGTACACCAGCTCTCACAACTTTTTTCTTTTTTCCGTTCTTACAGCTGAGACATATTACCCAGAGTACTACTCTTATAGAATACCCTGAAGGTAATGTGTGATTCTTTGTCTCCTTACACACAGAGGGTTAAGGATGTATGGGAGAGGGAACTATCAGTGACTACCGATGATGAGATGTGGGAAAGTATTTGGAAATATGCTTAAAAGATTTCAATATGCTCATGAAAAAAAGTCAGTACAATTCAGAATTATACATCGAACTCGTATATCTCCCAGTCGTAGGCATTCCTTTGATCCGTCACTTTCTCCTCTGTGCATTAATGTCAAACAGAAAGTGGCACCCTAACCCACTGTTCATGGTCATGCAGTGTTGTGCAGAAGTATTTGTTAGAAATACTTTTTGAAATAGGAAAAGTGTTTCATAAACATTTTGGGTTGGATGCCATGTCTCTGATATTGGGCCTCCCAGGTCAGATGTCACTGACATGGGAAGCAAATAAAGATTGTATAGTATTCTGACTTTCACAGCAAGAAAAAAGATGCTGTTACAATGGATTAGTGATAAGAGCCCTCCTGTTAAAGGATGGAGTAAACTTGTGTTTGAACTGGTTCCCCTGAGTATCTTACAAATATGTTACATGCAAAGAAAGATCAGTTTTACACAGTCTGGCAGCCTTATTTGGATTATATTGGACCTGATCTCTCTGAAATGTATTTTTTTAAGCCTAAATTGTGACCTGTTGTAAGCATAAAGGATAATGGTCTGTATCTTTGTGTGTAACCAGACCCATCTGAGCTGTTTGTTTGGTTTTGTTGATTATTGTGCATACTTATTGACTACTGGGTCACTTCCAATGTATGTGACATTTAACTTAGTGTGTAAAACTATGAAAACTCAATAGACATAATGAAAAAAAGCTTCAGAAGTACCATGACAGTGATGTCTAGAAGATCACCATATTCTTGTAGGAAGTTTAAAGAAAAAAAAAAGCAGGCACAGAAAAAGTGGCCTACCTTCTCGGTACACGGAGCACTTCATTCTGTAAATCAGCTGAGAGGTAAGCCTCACTAAATACCATTGCAGTGAAACCATTAGCAGTCTCATGTGCCACTTCTTAGAATGCAAAACCCCCCAATAAAGTAACAATGAGTAATCAACTCTCATTATTTTTGAGTACTCTCTAAATTCATGGACATGATCACCGTTTTCCATGTGAAAAAATTAGTTATGGTTGCCTGAGTATGCATTTAGCAGCTAAAGTTTCCGATCCAAGCAACTGTGACAGATCTGAGATAACTTCCCAAAGAAATACAACAGTGTTGTTTTCGTCAACGATGATAATGACAAAATTATTCTGATGGTGCCCCTTTCTTTCATGATGATAGGGAGACGGTGACGAGCTAAACATGGCTTTCTGATGACTAAAACATGACAAGACGTTTGTGAGTTTTCGTACACGAGACGAGACTGGGCGAAAATGTTGGTGGTGATGACATTTCTGCCCATTGTGCGTGTAATCTGTTTTACACAGACCTGCACTGAGTTTACAGACCCCTTCACAACCTACGCCATGAAGATGTTCACACATTTGGGCATGGAAGCGATGATTAGCACCATTCATTAGACTAGTTCTCTGTCTTTAAACACTAAATTCAAACTGTAAGCAGCATAAAAATGTCCGGTTGTTCTGTGGTTGGTTGTCAGAAATGATACTACACCATGGAGTCAACTTCTATGGAGTTCAGAGCATTACAGAGCAACCAGTGTTTTAGAGTAAAGAGTGACCGTGTTTACTGGAGACTGTGTCTCCAGTGTGTCTTCTCTATCCAACCTTAGTGAACCAGGTTTGAGCACCAATAATCAATATTAACTGCTGATATTCTAAATCCAGTTTTTACTTTGAGTGTTTGATGAAAAAGTTGGTTTGGAGCCGAGGTTATGACCAAATATGGACTCACTATGGAGAGGAAATAATAAGTGAAGCTATAAATGATGATGAACAGAAACAGATTTGAAGTTCAGCGTTAAACTACGGTATATTATCAAACTATGAATCAGTCTGATTAGTAATCTGAAAATATCAAAGCATTAATATTCTGATAGATTTGGAGCAGTTCTCTGTCTGGACCTGGTTTTCTGGATCCTTTATTCTGACCCAGGTCTCAGACTCAGCTCTCTGTGAGCTCTTTTTGGTTTGGGAGGGTTTCTGCTTTATTGACACAGTCATGTCTTTATATTTCACAGTCTGCTCAGAGTCCACAGATAATGCAGTCATAAGCATGAAGTGACTGTGTGTTTAAACTCCTCTCTGGGTACACGCTGGATTTATACACTAAAAAATGCCTGTCCTATTAATTTATCAGAATACTAATAACTTTTTTTAAAACTCAAAATGACTAAAATTAGACTAAACCTTTTTGAGTTTTCATTGACTAGAACCAGACTAAAACTACCACATGTAGAAATGACTAAAATGTGACTTAAACTAATAAGCATTTTCATCTAAAACATTAAAGCTCAGACTAAAACTAATATAGCTGCCAAAACAAGACCGAAATACAAAAACTTTGGGCAGTTTTGTCACAGGGTGACATTAAATTCACCACTGACTGTATGTCATGTTCAAACATGAAGTAAAGAGGACACTAACTTTTGGATGTTGAAATATTCTTCGTTTCTGTCATAATACAACTTAATCAATGACGTGAGTAAGTAGCGTAGAGCTTGGACACACTTTAGGTTCACCAGTTGTATGGAAAATATTAGAAACTCTATACCCAGAGGGAGTCAGACAATAGAAAAGGTTTTAGCCCCCTCAGCAGAACCAAGACAAGACCAGCACAGCTTTGGGTGGCTGCTTTTGCCATAGTACAACGCACAGTTGGAACAGTAGAGAATGTGGGAGAAGGTATAACAGGGGGAACTTCTGTTGTGCTATACCAGGAACCTAATATTCAAAGTAAAATGTCACGGAGCAGGAAATTCCCACTGCAAATATTAGGTAAAGGTTTGGTTTCAATGTGTGCAGCGAATATGTCATTACATCCTCTACTACGCAAATACGTAGCAGAGTTATACGTTTACACAAACACTGTACATGTGTCTGTCAGTGCTGATATCAGCACGTCAGAGCCAACAAAGCCTTCTCCAGCCTGCACCAATGCTGCATTGTATCTGCTGGTATGAAGAGCAGAAAATGGAACTAGCAACAAAAGAAACGCAGGCTGGCATTAGTACAAAAATGCATACGTTATACATTTAACCAGCAAACATGTTCATATTACTTTGAATGTAAAAACTAAACAATGAAACTCTGCATGGGAGGCATTAGCTGATGTCACCAACTACTGCAAAGACATGACCTGGTTACGTAACTGCTAATGTCAGGGTTTGTTTATAGCTAACCAAGCTAACATTAGCCAGCTATGAGCTTAATGCGACGCAACAAATCCTGTGAAATTACAACGGAGGTCAAATTTAATGGTAGTATTTTCGTATTGGAACAACAACGACAAAATGTATAGATATAAATGGTGGTTCGAGCGCACTGGACGTTATGATACCTGTTGTTGCGGATGCTGGTGAACACACACAACACCTGGTCCAAGTAGTTGGCCATGGCGTCCCTCCATCGCTCGGAAAGCTGCGGGTCGTTATCGGGTCCGGGAGGCTGGTCCATCCTGGTAGACGACGGGTCGCTATTTAAAGGGCTAAGGTAGCCTTCCACCGGTGCAAGTTCTAGCTGCAGCTCTCGCACGAAGAAACCGAACTTCCGCATGAGGAACTCCAGCCTTGAGGCGTCCTCGGAGTTGGAGCCGCCGCCGTTACAACCACCACCTATCCGCAGTTTGAGCTCGGTCCACAACGCAGGGTAAAACAGACACTCCCTCCACCGAGAACAAACGGCCGAGGCCCGGAGCTTGTCTCGGTCGGATAGAAAGGAGAATATGTGAACGATAAGCTCGCTGGGTAAAGCCATGGCTCCGACACCCCCACAGAGAGCCATGGCGAGCTAAGAAAGCTTGCAAAACAACCGGATACAAAACAAATGTTACAACCGTGTCAACAGTTTGGTGCAGTGGTGGTATTCGGCAACGCTCCTTCTCCTCTTTAAAAAACAAACCGTTTTCAGCTTTCCCTTCAATACTATTGGATCGAACCATTCATATCAACTGCTCGGGGAACCAAATATTGCGCATTGATGTACAAAAAACATCAGTCGCCTGTGTTCAGTGGTTATTTCTACTTTTCATAGTTTCTTTCTGTATTTGATTAACCGAAATAAGACTTTCTGATGATTTCACCCGATATTTATTTATGGTGTGTAGTTGCACTGCCTCGTTTTAAATGGAATGGTTTCGTCCTTCGGTTCTGTTATTTTTGCCATGCTACTGTGCTCCGACAGAGGGCAGTGTCTCTCAGCTGTATAAAGCTCAAGCTGAAGCGAACACGTGATCTTTATTTTGGATTTTTCCTCCCACCCATGCCAGACACAGCCCCCTTCAGTTCACACCCCTCTCCAAAAAGATTACAGGGGCTGGACTTCACCACGCACACACCAGCATTAGCTGCATGAACAATGTAAACAGTCAATAGATCAGTATGATGATTTTTTTTTTTGTGTGTGAAAATGTGTTAAGCCCCACCCAATTCCAAAAAAGGGGATAAAAAAGAAGAGAAGGGGAAACAGCACAGTGAACTCATAATTGTACCAAAGCCAGAAACTTTTTTCCCTCTCATTGGAAAAAAAGAAAGATGAAAGATGTTAAAAGATTATTTTCCCATGCAATTCACTGCATAACCAGAATATGTGCATGAAATTACTGATTATAAACTTACACTTAAAAAAGCAAGGAGAAACTTGTTCGAGTCGTCAGAGAAACTGAGCATTTTCCACCCTTGATAATATAAAAAAAATATGACGTTTTTTAACTGTAAAAGTGTTGTTTCAGACTGACTACACAATCATAATAGTCCTTAAACATTCAACTTTAAAACATATTTTTTTAACTACACATTTCACATACATTTCACTGTATGTGCAAAATAACACTTTGGCTGAGTTCTCCAGAGAATGCAAGGGCAATTAGAGGGAGAAATTCAACTCAGCCTGCCGAGGGACAGAGAGCCCAGACAGAGACACCCCAACAGTCAGGCCCACAAGGAAGGTTCCCCCAGTGCAACGACACCGGGCAGTCAGTGCATCAGGAAATAGCTCCATATGTCAGTGTCATGGCTGCGGGTTTCATAAGGTCATGTCACCCTGTCAAGAAACCAAACTGTGGCAGAATGACCTGATTAATTAAGAAATGTTCCTTTGGGGTTAAATTACTCATTTATTTATTTTAAGCATTAAACAACTTTTTGGTGTTTCATTGTCCCTCTTCCAGCTTTTTTTAAAGATGCTACTGAACTCAAGTTCAAAATGAAGAGATATTTTAATAATATTTTAAACATTTTATCTTTTTTTTTTTCACTTTTTTTCCATTTAATCACAGGGTTTTAGTGATTTTGAAGTAATACAAAATGTTTCGGCCAGGACTCATTCAGAAAGCAACAGAGCAGAGCTAGTGTGAATTCACAGACGCTATTTGAAACCATTTAAACAGGAGATGCATCTGGTGTATTTTGTCCATCAGAGGATTCACATGATGTTGTTGGCAGGGTCCTTTGTAGGATTTGGAAAGATCAGGGGCCAAGGCCAGGACATTAGGGGCTGGGCAGAGTTTCTGAAAAAATAACCAGCAGTCAGCTTCTTTTGTCTCACCTCCTCTCTTCACCTCCAAAGAGGGCAGGGGTTGACATAAACGTAAATTTGAAGATGTACATCAATCAAGAATGGTAAAGAATTCCACCTCCAAAGCTTCAACAATTAGTGTCCTCAGTTCACAAACACTTATTGAGTGTTGTTAAAAGGAAAGGTGATGGAACACAGTGGGAAACATGACCCTGATCCAGCTTTTTAGGAACATGTTGCAGACATCAAATTCAAAATGAGTGAATATTTACAAAAAAACAATGAAGTTTATAAAGTTTGAACAATAAATATCTAGTCTTTGTTGTGTATTCAATTGAATATTGAATATATATCTATTATCTCTGGTTTTGAAATAACCTAACAAAAAATAAGTAACCAGGAAGAAATAAAAAAGACCCTCCTACTACATATATAAATACACACACACACACACACGGACATCAAACAGGCACACAGAGGGATCTAAACATATGAGCACAGTAGGTGGAGAAAGCTAGAGGCCATTTTATCAAGGACTCAGAGGTCCTGAGCTTCATCCATGTGGCATCCAAAAACTGCAAGGCCAGGAATCTAAAGGTAGCAAATAATGTTGCTTCCACTGGTGTGCAACTATTTTCCTACATCAGTCGGTGCTGGAGTGAGCTCTACAAGAAAGAAGAAGACCCTGGCAGGTTGAGTGTGTCTTTACTATCCAGCAAAGAAAAGGATCCACAGTCAAAGTCAGGGTTGGTAGTCACAGAAAACTAGCATGAATTTGAATGTAGCATCTCCTCAGGACTCCGTTTAGCCCCCGCCCTCCCACACTCAGAGCTCCTCTGCTCACATGCATGAGCGCCACTGATTCACGACTATTCTCCAGCGTACTTGGATCCCTCTTGGTTATGCACATCAAATCAGGGCTAGCGCATACGGGCCAAATGTACGTGCAGGAGGCGGGCAGAACAGCAGGACGGGATTTGATTGGTTTGATAAACTGGATCCTAAACTCTAGGACTGGTTGGTGTTTTCCCAGGTTTACTCCTGTTGTAGACAGCAGATATTTTTCAGACATTTTTTGTACCAGGCTGTAAACATGTTTATTTTGGCTGTGAAAACATCTTTTTTTTTTTTTGGCTTGGTGTGTTTGTGACTTCCGGTACGTCCAGAGCCAGCCTCAAGTGGACACTCAACAAATTGCAAGAAGCCGACAGGCAAGCAAAACTCGTGAGGACATGCCTGACTGGGCAAGCAGGACTCTGAGCTCTCTATTTATTATTATATTATTCATTATTTTCCTCTCTCTCGTTTCTCATACGGCTCTTTATATCTTATCTTGCACTTTGAAGGAGTTTTTTTGGACCCTTTTTGGCTCACCTGCAGATTAATGATAGTGTGATTTACACACGTGCTTAAATCCTGCTGCTCTTCAATTTTTTTTTATTTTTTTTTGCTTTAGATATTGAAGAAATATAGATCAGTATAGATCAAAAGGGTACTGGCTGACAAGCAGGGGCATGTCCAGACTTTTTAGACTGGGGTGTCCTAACCAGGGCACTGACTTATGCAGCAGGGGGGATGAATATGTGAGCCCACACTCCAATAAACAGCATTTATTTTTGCTTATTGGTATGTATTAAAATTACAAGATTGAGCTTTGACAAATGTGAGATAAAAATCAAAGTAGATTAAAACAAAGAATTAAAAAAATAACATTTAAAACTAAAATTTAACCAAACTGTGCACTGAAAAATTCTTTAGTTCTACTTTAAAAGTCAAAACCTATAAAATCAAAACTTGTTTTTTTTATTAATTAAGAAGTACTGTACATTTTTCACAACTACCAATAATAAATATATTCCTTTATAACAAATCATGTAGACTAACGTTATTATACTCACAATTGCAAAATTGTCCAAATTTTCAGTTTGTATTCTCACTTTATTAGTATTGTAAATCAATCTTCATCAATCTTTATTTGTATATCCTGGGTGGGAGAATTCAAAAGTTGTATGGATTGACAGATGAAACTGTATGTGGACTGAATTTTTTTTTTGACACGAAGAGAATTGTTACAACTGAATTAGTTGACTTCAGGACTGAGTTTTTGTAGGGAGTCTTGTAGGAGTATTGACCGACGGCCTGTATAGGCCCGGCACAATATTCTTGCGAGCTCCCTGCATCTCTGACAGGATGACGGGGAAAGAGACGGACTGTGACAGCATGGATTTTAGCGGAGAGGATGAAAGGGGAGAGGGTGTGTGGGAAAATGTAGAAAGGAGGAAGAAGGGAAGTAAGAGAAAGAAAAAGGACAAGCCTAGTGGTAGCTCAGGTGAGACGGAAAGTGAGGGGAGTGAAGAGGAGAGGGTTTTGAAGGATAAAAGGCATAATGTTGTTGTGCGGTTTGAGGGAGAGGGAGGAGTAAAGAAAGTTGATCCACTGAAACTTACTAAGATTATTAGAGCTCAAGTCGGAGAGGTAAAGTATGCAAGGGTTCTGGTTGCTGGAAATTTACTGATAGGGTGCAACACAGAGCAGCAGGTGGAGAAGGCTCAGGCTGTGACAAGCTTTGGGAAGGCTAAGGTGGCCAGAGTTGTTAGAGTGGGGGAACAGAGAGCAAAAGGGCGGAAGGGAGTGATCAGTGGAATACCAGTTACCCTTAGTATGACAGAACTGCTGGAGAACATGAGAGTGAGAAACGGCGGGATTAAGAATGCCATAAGAATGAAGAGAGGGACTGAAAAAAACAGAGCGAGACTGTGATGATAGAATTTGAAGCAAATGAGCTGCCACAGGAGATTTTCTATGGATTTATTGAATACAGAGTCTGAGAATTTATCCCTAAACCGATGAGATGTTTCAATTGCCAGGAGTTTGGGCATGTTGCAAGTGTGTGTAAAGGAAAGAGGAGGTGTGCCAGATGTGGTGGGGAGCATGAATATGGGCAGTGTGGAGAGGGGGTGAAGCCAAAGTGTTGTAACTGTGGAGGAAACCATAGTGTAGCCTACTGGGGGTGCGATGTTCTTAAAAGAGAAGTGGAGGTGCAGCAGGTAAGGGTGAAAGAAAAGGTTTCATATGCTCAAGCAGTTAAACAGGTGGGGCAAGACAGACAGAGGAAGGAAGGAGAGAGCAGGAAAGAGAAATGGGTAGAAAAAGAGAAGCAAGAGGAACAGAAAGCATGGACAGAGAAAAAGAAATTGGTGATATTTACGGAGGAAGGAGACAGAATCCTAAACCAGCTCAGTGAGGAGATGAGTGTGGAAGTACTTGATTGCAAAGTAAAACAAGGTATCATAGCAGCTGCAACAAAAGCAGTCCCAAAAAGTAAAGGAAAGAAAAAGAAGAAGGTAATGCCATGGTGGGATAATAAATGTAAGGAAGCAGTGAGAAGCAGAAACAACGATTTTCGGCTCGTAAAAAGAACACATAATTTTCAACATTTGATACAATACAAGCAGGCTCAGGCAGCAGTGAGATGGACAATAAGACAAGCCGAAAGAAATGACTTGAAGCAGTATTGTGACTCAATAAGAAGCTCAACGAAAGTAGGGGAAGTGTGGAGAATGATAAAGAAAATAGGAGGGGATAGAAGAGAGTGGAGTTTATCCTGTTCTGACAGATGGAAACATCACAGCAGTCAAAAATACAGAAAAAGCAGAGCTGATGGCAAACACTTTCAGTAAGGTACATAGTACAAATAACTTATAAGAAGAGGGTTAAAGAGGCAGAGAAAGAACAAAAGCAGAAAACAGAGAAGCACTTTATAGAAGAGTTAATTTTGATGGAATGGAAAATGTCCCTTTTACCAAAAGTGAGCTGAAAAGGACCTTAAATAAAACTGGACAAACTGCACCAGGGAAGGATGAAATATGTTATTGCATGTTAAAGCATCTAAGTGAGAGGGGCTTAGGGGTATTGCTGAAGTTGTTTCACAAGGTGTGGGAAGAAGGGAAGATACCAAGGAGCTGGAAGGAAGCAGTCATCATTCCAATATCCAAACCTGGGAAAGATACAAGCAAGCCAGGGAATTACAGACCCATAGCTCTGACGTCACATGTTTGTAAATTAATGGAAAGGATGGTAAATGAGCGGTTAATATTCTTATTAGAAAGCAAAAACAGACTGGCCCCTTATCAAAGTGGATTCAGGAAAGGTAGGCAAACAGTGGATTCAATGGTGTGTTTGGAGGAGGAAGTACGGAAAGCCCAAGTGAATAAAGAGATGATAGGAGCAGTATTTTTTGATGTAGAGAAAGCGTATGACATGTTATGGAAAGAGGGACTCCTAATAAAGCTTCACTTAATGGGTACTGAAGGAAGAATATTCAACTGGGTAATGGATTTCTTAAATGGAAGAACTATCCAGTAAGAATAGGGACAGAGTTGCCCTGATGGCAGTTGAAGCCATCAGAATCTGTGACCTCACTGTATGTGCATGATAAAACTTTAAAATGCATTTAATAACATTGTCATGGGTCTTTGTCACCCAATTAGAATACAGGATTTTACTGTCTTCCAATCACATCTCTTCTTTTAGCTGTCAATTAAAAGGTAAACGTTTGGCCTATCCAAAGTCATAAATATACATACAATCGCCATATTGTCGCGGACTTCGACGTTCAATTTCCTGACAAGTAATTTAACAAAGTTTGTTACTGACTGACCATGGAGAGGTCACGATACGAGGAGTTGGTAAACTTGAATTATTATCATTAAGTGTTATTACATGGCTTTTTATATTGACAAATTAATGAGCGTTATTCTCTCTCCTAGATAGTCAAATTAAAACCAGCAATGCCATTAGTCAAAGATATTATTGGCCGTCCATGACATCAGATATTGACAGATAGGTAGGATGCTTTTTTTTTTTTTAACTTGTTCTGCATGTATTTTGTTGTTATTTTTCCATATGTTTTTATACATTATAAAGCACAGGGTATTGATGCAACTCCAGAATAAGAAGGAAATAAATGATTTTTTGAAACATGTTATGAGCTAGTGACCAGAATGTTTTAAATCGACCCAGAAGCAGCTCCGAAGGCGATAAAGGTTTTAAACAGATTTTATTGTGAGAGAAGAGGAGGTGGAACTGGAAGGCAGGGTTAACGGCTTGAGCGTGGATGTTGCTGGGAGGCTGGGTAGCGGGCTTGAGTCCAAACAGTGAGAGGGTTGCTGGGAAGCAGGGTTGCAGACTTAGATCTGTGTGGTGAAAGTGTGGCTGGAAACAGAGCTGGGGCGGCTTGGCGACAGGAATGGAGATCACTAGGAGCAAGGAGGAAAACTAAGGTTAGCGACAGAGCGCACTCACAAACAGAGGAATCAGAATCTCTGCAAGGAATCTGACAGCCAAGGTACCACAAAGACTGGGGAATAATCCGGTGCCGATTCTCTCTCTGCAGCAGCTTAAATGCAGATGGTGATTGCTGATTGCAGGCAGGTGTAGATGGCTGATTGCATGCAGGTGTGCGCAGGAGCACAGGAGAGAGAGTCAGCGCGGAGGAGACGAGGGAACCGCCCACAGCTCTGTAAGAGAAGGGAGAGGGAAAAAACACTCCACAACACACAGATCACCACAATATACTTACCTTTTGGTTCTATCAACTGAGCAAGTAAATTTGTGTTGCACCATTACAAAAACTGAACCCAGTGCTCTATTTTTGGCAGCCATCTCTTAAAATTAATCTGCTTAATACCAGTATTTTAGCACATTAACATTAATACGGTGTTGCCCATACACACTTCATAGACATTATTTCAAAAAGTTGTATAATAAAATTTCGTCATTTTGTATAGCAGAAACAATGACATACTTTTGCACTTAAAAATTTAAAATCAAATCCATATGTTATTACTCACAGGTATCAGAATGCACTGTATGCCAGCAGAACAGGACCGCGATAAAGGCTGGGACGGGTTACAGGCCTATCAAGGTAAACATTTCCTTTTATGTTTCATTTACTCACTTTATTCCCAAGAAAGATTATCATTATAACTGTTCCACAGTGCACAGCATTGTCTTAGTTGTGCTGCATTGAAAAGAAGGGCTGGGTGATAAAAATTAGAATTAATATCACAAATCATGGAATATTTTACCTTGAATACAAATAGCCCTCACACTCACACCTGAGTTCACTAAAAAAGATTTGAATTCACTTCTATTGATGTTTCGATTTTTCTTTGTAATATTGCATGTCTTTTATGATTTCTTTTGGACGGACAGTGTATTATAAGGTAGTAGAATGTATGAGTTTTGCATGTTTCTTACTTTAAATTTGACCTCTAATCTCTCAATGCTTATATCTTATATTTCTCAAGAATGAGTACAACTCTGGAGCACAGATGGCCTAGTGGTTAAGGCAGTGCTCCATATACGCAGGTGGCCTGGGTTCAAGTCTGACCTGTGGCTACTTTCCTGCATGTCACTCCCCACTCTCACCCTGTTTCCTCCTCTATCCGCTGTCTCGTCCTCCAAATAAAGGCATAAATACCCCCCCCCCCAAAAAAAAAAAGAAAGAAAAGAATGAGTGCAACTCTGATATGAACCCATACCCTTTCTTTCTGATATTTTTTAATTTTATGATTAAATATTCAGGCCAAGTATATATTTTTTCAGGGTTGTAAATGTCAGTTTGGATTTTTTTAAACAACTGCCCAGTCTAAATGATGTGCTTTTTCTTCTTTTTAACAGACCAAAAAGCCATTGGAACTTGTTGGTATGGACCTGATTGGTAAACTGGTCAAAACAGACAGTGGAAACCAATACATCTGCGTCATTGTAGATTATTGCACAAGATGGGCCCAGGCATATCCCATTAAATCAAAGTCAGCAGCAGAGGTCACTGAGTGCATAATGAAATTTATGTACCAGTTTGAGGTTCCCCAGAGAATTCTCTCAGACCTAGGGAGAGAGTTTGTGAACCGCGTATGTATTTCCATTTATTCTGTGATAGAAACTGACAATAATAAGAATATTTGTTTTAGCTATTAATTATTCAAGTCCATATAAATACAAAGAATATTAAACAAGGGTGCCTAACAACACACTTCTATTATTTCTTACAGATCAACACAGAAGTATGCCAGCTTCTGGGAGTTAAGAGAAGTCTCTGTGCTCTTTATCATCCCCAAACGAACAGGTTAGTGGAGAGACTCAATGGCACTATACAGAGGTAAAAACAAGTTAACTTTTGGCACAAGTATTACTTGGGTATTTTGTTTGACTTGTCTTTAATGGTTAGGTTGGGCACATTGTGTCATGATATTGATTTGTTTAGTTCAGTTAAGTTTATGTTGTGTTTACTTTATGATCCCAAGTGTTTGTGTATTTTGTGCCTTATGTTATATCATGTTCTAGTCTATAGTTTTACTCAGCGTTTCATCTTTAATTTTACTCCCTGTGTTTCAGTTTCCCTCCTTTTTGTGTTGTTCTTTGTTTCCTCCTGTTTTTTTCTGTACTTTGAAATTTCCAGTTTTATTTTAGAGTTGCCTTCCCAGTTTTGCTTCCTGCTTCAGTTTCCCTCCTATGTGATAACCCTCATTAGTTTCACCCGAGTCCTGTTAACCACACCTGTCTCTCCTTGTGCAATCACTCCTTGTGTGTTTAGTTTATGTTTCTGTGTGTCTGTGTCACATCCACAGATGCTCTCCTCTGTCTTTCTCTTTGAACTGCTTCAGTGTTATGCCTTTTGATGGACTTTTATTTTAAATTATCTCTGATGGTTTCTTTTTTTTCCTTCAGTGTGGACTTTGATTTTCATTTTGGATCAAATGTTTTACCTTTGAAGGTACATAAATGTGTTTTTAATTATTTTGTTTAGAGCACTGGCTAAATTGGTAGAGGAGAAAGCCAGCGACTGACAACTCGCTTCTCTCCTTTTTATTTGATGTTTGGGAGGGAAGCACGTTATCCATCGGAGGTAGCGGATAACTTTCAGGTCAGCTCGACTTTATTTTTATTTATAATTAATCTAAAATGTTGAATAACTTCAGATTTCCATTTTTGAAACCTTTGAAAGTTTCACATCCTCCTGCTATTCAATTTTTCATCATTATAGGTTGATGGATCCTTTGAAGATCTTTTTTCAGAGGAGGAGGTGGTTGTTGATATCGAGTGCCACGAAAAAATACTGAACAAAGAACCAGGAGAAAGTTCAGCAACAAACAAAGAAGACTTTGGAGACAAACAATCCGGTTCAAAGCCTGCAAGTGGGGGACATGGTGTGGAGAAGAAATATTTGAAGCCAGCAATGTAAAGGTGGAAAGCTGGACCCAGAGTTCCTTGGCCCTTTAACAGTCACAAAAGTTCAGGGGAAAAGCATTGATCTTGTTGACAACAGAGGAAAATCTTTCTGTAAGGTCAACCTTGATCACCTTAAAAGATATCAGGAGGAGACCATCAGGATTCCAAGTAAATTAAGATCTCCTGCTTGTGCACCAGCCACAGCTAGGTGATTCTCATGAAGCCAACCAAAGCTATGTCTAAGTTTTTTGGGACGAATGAAAAAAAAAAAAAAAACTTGTAACAATTAACTTTTATATGAAAGTACACAATGTCTATTTTAAGGCCTAGTTAATTGTTTGTTAATAAAATAGTATTTCAAATGTTTTTTAACTGATTTTTCTGTTTATTATTCATTACCGTCACGCGTCCAGAAAAATTTTAATGATTGTCTTTCAATTTTGCATCATTAATACTCAAGCAACTAAAAAAAAAAGTATATATTTGTTTAATATGGTGTATACTAACAGGTTATGATCATATATGATGGATTTCAACAATGTGTAGAAAAATATTTTAGAAAAACTGAGTGTCCGAGCATGCAGTCTTCATTACCGTTGCACTGTGTTCACATTCCTTTTTAAATCAGTGTTTTTTTAAATAAAGTTTTGATTACCCATAATGCACTACTAAGATGAGGAGACAAAGGATGGCTACAAGGTAAGATCTTTTGTCTTATTTTAAGCTGTTTATGGGTGAATTAATCAGTACAAATCCTTAGTTCCACTACATGAGTTTTCATTACCGTAATGTCTAATATTTTATGTTCTTAAAAAGTTATAAATAAAATATTTAACTGTAAGAAAAGTCTTAACATGCCCGAAGTGTAAGTGAAATATTTTAGCTGAGTCATCTTAGCTTGTGCCATAATAAGCTAGTTTAGCTAGATGTGTTGCATTACCGCAACACATAGTTTTCATTACCATGTAATGTGAAGGCATGTTGCGGTAATGAAAGTTAATGTTACGGTGAGGAAAATAGCAGAGTATTATAAACAAACTTTTTATTTAATATATCTCTTTGCTGAACTTTAATACAATTGTTTAATATTTGCAATATTGGCATGCTCTCGTTTTCCATTTACATATTAACTCATGCTAACTTATTCCTTCAAATGAAGAGCTACTCAACATGAACTCAGGAAGGCTGCATCAAGAGACAGGATGGAGAAACACAGAAATAAACTATACCGCAACCCAGAACTCATTCACACACTGATTCCCTCACTCTTTCACACACACACACACATCCGTTCACTCATTCATACACTCACACACTCATATTCACACACTTTCTCACTTACTCTTTCACACCACTGAATGTTTTATTGGTGTTATGGCAGTTTTAGGCATATTAACAATTATTTTGTTGTGTTGTAAAAAACCTCTCAGTGCAAGTAAAGCAAATGGAGTGGGTTGAATAAGTTTTAGAAGTTGAATGAAGCATTGTTATTGTAGCAGTTTTCAATGCTATTGCCTCTTATATTTCCTCAGATATCAAAAGCGCAAGGAAAAAGGATTGCTTAAGCCAGCAGCAGATTTGACGACCAAACAGCTACATAAACAAAGAAAGAAATGGAGAGTAAATTCCGACAGATACAATAAAAAGAAACAAGTCCTGCAAAACATTACGAATGAAACTCCACCCTCAGATTTGGATGAAGCAAATCCAATTAACATTGACCTCCACCCCCACTTTGAACCCCAGCCATCCAATCAGGTCCTCCAGCCAGTATATGAAAACTTAAATCAGCCAACCAACACATCAACACCAAAACCAAAAAAATCAAACAGACTCAAAGACAAACTTAGTAGGACACAAAAGTTGCTTGACAAAAAAAGAAATGAACTATACTATTTAAAGAAAAGAATAAAACGGCTTGAAGAAAACAGATCTGCAGTGCTGCTTGCAAACAAAGCCAAAAAGAAGAGAGAGAACCATTTGAAACTGTGACAGAAACAAAAGAAGGAGAATGGGTGACCATGTGAAAGTCTTCCTGAACAGAGATGACGTCTCCATAGTGGTCAGTGGGAAATCAGGAGAGATAAGAAAGGCTGGGCAGATATACAGAAAGAGGTTCCTAACAGATACAATGGAAAATCTCCACAAAAAATTCTGTGCAGCGAACCCGACCCTAAAGATCTCACGCTCCCAGTTTTTTAAACACAGGCCCTTCTGGATAGTAAAACCCAGAGTGACAGACCGGGAAACGCGTGCATGTAAATTACATGAAAATTTTGGCAACAAGGTGAAAAAACTGCACCAACTTGGAATAACACGCACCATGACATGGAAATTATTCAGTGTTTGTATGGGAGATGTGATGTCTGCAAAGACCTAATGTTCCCTGCAGTAATGGATTCCACTACAAAAAATAACATTGTGTCATGGAATGAATGGGTCAGTAGATCTACACCTATGAAAAAGAAACTTCAAGATGGTACAACAACCGAGTTTGAAGTGAAAACAACAACATTGGAAAAGAAAGTTGTAACCATTGAAAAACTTCTCGCTTTAACAAGGACAGACCTACCCCGTTTCTGTACTCACTTGTACAACATTAAGCACCAATTCACACGCATAAAGCATCTTAAAGAGAGCCTGACTGAAAAAGAAGTTGTGGTCCATGTGGACTACAGTGAAAACTACACATGCAAATGGAGAAAAGAAGTCAAAGATAGTCACTTTGGTGGATCCCACAACAAGTCACATTGCACACAATGGGTAATGTACACAAGTGGTGGAAAAGCTTAATCATTTGCAACAGTTTCTGGGAGCCTTCAGCATGATGCCATTGCCACATGGGCACATTTGGAGCCAGTCCTGAATTATATCAGAACCAGCCACCCCATGGCAAAAAACATCCACTACCTGTCAGATGGGCCAACATCACAATACAGGAATAAGGTAGCATTCTGCCTAGCTTCCACCGTACCTTTCATGAAGGGCTTTGAAACAGTTTCGTGGAACTTCACAGAAGCCTCCCATGGAAAAGGAGCCCCTGACGGAGTAGGAGGTGCTCTAAAAAAACCTGGCAGATCGCTTGGTAGCCTATGGCACAGATATACCAGATGCCAGTGCTTTGTTGGAGAATTTGTCAAAACAGTCATCAGTAAGACTTTTTGAGGTGGCAGAGGACAGCATTACAAAATTTGGGAAATGGTTGCTGTCACGCCCCAGCTAGGGGTGTCTGAGACATAGCATGAAAGGCCCCCATCTTCCCTCAAGTCCCAAGTAGCCACAAAACAGTGTTGGTAGTATGGTAAAATAATATGTATTTATTCACAATAACGAAATAATATAACTGAATCAGACTTCAGGGTGGACTAAGGCCAAAATAACAAACCAAAGAATTCTGTCTAGAAAGTAATGAAATAACCTAACAACTCAGGAGAAACCAATGACAAAGACTTACCTCCCTAACTAAATAAACAGGAGAAAACTGAGTTAAACCAAACTGGCAGTCCACCCCTACCGCTCAACAGATATTATCACAAAGGAAGGTGCAAACAAAGCAACATGTGACTGGTTGGGAGAGGAGGGAGATGAGGAAATGCCGCTGCCCGCGCGCGTCCGCCATCTTGGCTCTTTAAATAGCAGGTGCGATCCTCGGCTGCAACCAATCAGGTCCTGCACCAGAACACTCCCCCAGTCACCGCCTGGCTGTGGCACACACTAATTTACATAATACACAGGCACAGGAGAGTAAACACCACAAAAAATTATGACGTCAGTCGTAACAGTTGCTCCAACACTAAAATCAATCCCAGGAACTCTGAAAGTTCATCAAGTAGGTACCATTCACCAACATGTGCACACAAATTTACACTTGCTTTGACCCTTACAGCTGTTTTCGTCACTGTTAAGTTTATTCATTTGTTTATTTACTTGATTGAAAATCATAATTTAAGAAAAAAAAAATGTATTCCTTTTTTGCAATTTAAACTCAAATATTTTTTCCACAGCTTGTTGCAACAGAGGCAGGAAAGATCAAATTAAGAGAAGTATCATGCTTCTGTAGCCCAGCCGCGTCACCAGACAGATTTCACTGGGGCACGTGCCCCAGTATTGATCTGCAGTGCCCCAGTAAAAATTTCACCAGTAAAAAAAAAAATCACTTCAGAGTTTTAAGTCTACATAGCACAGCGCACATACTACTTAGTATGGTAATTTATTGCTATGGTATCACTGCATGAGGTAGGCAATGTTAGCCGACAGCAACTTAAAGATAAATATTAATTAAGTATTAAATATACTATTTTGATTTTGATTTGACTCGAACTGTAACTCCTAGATGGATATCAGAAAGTTATTCGCTCGCAGCAGGGACAAAGCAGCAAGGAATGAGAGAAGTAAGTGAAGTCCTAGCTAGCTAGGCAACATAAGTCTGTCTTAAGTTAATTCTAAGTTAGCTAACGTTATTCCTTGTATCAAGTCAACCATATTAATTTGCTGTACGAGCTGTCGGGGGAATTTCCAGTGAGTTTCATCAGCATGAAACATAACGGTGGTTATGGTCTGCTGGTTCTGATGGTGCAGTGGTTCTCAAATGGTTTATCTTCAGGAAGAAAAACATTTTTCCCTAAGATCAAGTCGTGAGCCAAATTTTTAAACCATTCAAGTTCTTTCACAGACAAATAGCACAGTAGACTTGTCTTGTTAATCAGTTTGTCTTTGACTAAAATAATCTTTTGTTACCAGAAAAATGGATACAGCTAAAGCATCTAGTTTTGTTGCCAGAAAAAAAATATTAAAATTTCTGTATTTGTCACCAGAAACATGGCTAAAAATATCGGGTTTTGTTGCCCCAATTAGATTTTTTTTAAAATATATTTCCATGTCTGTCCAGACAAAGTGGAACAACAGAGTGCTGGAAGAGGTGAGGGAAAGATGAAAGCTGATGAGCAAGAGCGGAGGTGAGTTGACTATCAGTGAATGAAGTCCCAGTCATGTTTTTTTTCTTTTTTTGTGCCTCTGAGTCATTTGATTTTGAATATGATGTAGTATAAATATTGTCAAAAATAGTAAAATAAAAATTGTTTAAAGATCTATTCATGTTTTTTGATGATAAATAAGTGCTGAATATGTTTTTTCCTTGCGCACTTTGCACGCTTTCATGAATTCTTTGTGCCCCAGTACAGTATCAGGTCTAGTGACGCCCCTGCTGTAGCCATTAGTAGTTTGTCTTCACCCCAAAGGAGACAGAGGAGTCTGAAATGAGAATAAAGGTTGGAACATGGGTCCTTGTAGTCTATGATGGAGACCTCTACCCTGGCACAGTAACACAGGTACGTTTAAGACAGCTCACAGAAATAAACCGAGACTATAATATACCATAGAATGAACACACACACACACACACACACACACACACACACACACACACACACACACACACACACACACAAACACAGATATATAGTAATAATCCAATCCAATTTTGTTACAATCTAGATTGCCAATGGCCAGTATGAAGTCAATACCATGAGCTGTGCTGGTGACAATCGGTTCTACATACCTTCAATAAAATTCCCTGGTGTCAAGGTGTGGTATTATGAGGAGGACATTAGGAAGATAATCCCTGAACCACTGCCTGCAACATCCTTTGCAAGGCACCTTAGTGTGCTTCCGGAAATCTGGACTAGGTACAAGCTGAAATTTTAAATGAATTTGGATTTGTTGTATGTTGTTCTAGGACATGGAGAAAATGTTGCATGTATGTTGAACTGGCACCTAATTACTCCACCATAACAATAAGAAACCAGCACAGACATGAAAACATTAATTTGCAAGGAGAAACAAAAGCTGCTGGGGGGAGTTTGGCTAGCACTAGTCACACTTCACTTTGCATTTATGCAAGGTTATCTGCAGACTGTGACCCTTTGTTGAACTGTGTTTTATATATTTTGTTTCATTTTGACTGTTTTCTCATCTTGAGACTAGTTTGTCATGTTTATAATTTAAAGTTTCAATATAAAAAAGTGGGAAATTAGTTACAAAATGAGTTGCATCCCGACTTTCTGGCATGCTGTTTCGCATAACCACAGATGGTAATACCATGTTTGGCAGTGTTAAATAAATTTTGGTTAAACTTAACTGCTTTCCAGGTATTTTTTCATCTTTGGAGTAGTCCTCATTTGGGACTTAAATACAAATGTCTGTTGGAATGACTGCGCAAAGTTTTACATATATATTGGATGTCTTAAAATCTCCCTCCATGTTTTAAAAGAATATTAAATGTATGAATTTGTAGAGTTACTGAATGACCACTGTAACATTATAAAGTTGTTTTTACATTCATCTGCTAAAATATTTTTTTTCAGTTATTGTATGTGTGATTTAATCTTACTGATTGCACAGTTTTGAAGAGTTCATTACCGTTATATTGTTTTCATTACCGTTATATTGTTTTCATTACCGCAATTTAAAAAATGCTTAAAATACTCATGATATTTTACTCCCTTGATAAAGTATGTCATTCATTTATACTGTGTTTCAAGTATTTTCTAAAAGCAAAGCCTTAAAATGCAGCTGTGATAAAAACTGAGGTGAAAATTTCTTTTAATGTGACGGTGATGAAATAACTATTTAGTTTAAAAATATCTGTAAATGTTAAAGATACAAATTTAGGGTGGTACCTGATACTATTTAGCATGTTAGAGCTTGCTCTTACAAAAAAAAAAAATCGATCAAGATTTTTTGTCAATTTTTGTGATTAAAAGTGTGTTACGGTAATGAATATATTTCCTTGAACTGGCACCAAAGATGTCTTAAAATACCTAAAAAATATGCATATATTCTGAAATTTTTAGTGGAGTAGTGACATAAGATTCTAATTTGTGGAACAAGACAAAAAAAGTGAATACAACTGTCTTTGATTTTTGCTGTGAGTTGGACTGTATTTGTGAGAATCACCCATCTGCCTCCTCCACACCAGCCACAGCTGCCTTCTCCTCCACACCAGCCACAGCTGCCTTCTCCTCCACACCAGCCACAGCTGCCTTCTCCTCCACACCAGCCACAGCTGCCTCCTCCACACCACCGTCAGCTGCCTCGTCTTCCTCAGCAGCCACAGCCTCCTCCTCCTCTACACCGGCCACAGCTTTCTCCTCCTTCATAGCAGTCTCTTCTACACCTGACACAGCGGCCTCCAGCTCTACCCGAACTCCTGCTAGTGCCTGCTATGCAGAGAAATGTAAAACACCAGAATACACTTTGTAATCTTTTCATTGAATTAAATGCTAATGACATGATGACAAATGTCCATTTTAAAAGTCCATCAACTTTTTTTCTCTGTGGGATAGATGATAAAGAGGCTTGGGAAGGCTATATATATATATATATATATATATATATATATATATATATATATATATATATATATATATATATATATATATATATATATATATATATATATATATATATATACACACACACACACACACACAGTGGGGGAAATAAGTATTTGATCCCCTGCTGATACTAATATACTTTTTCACTTGATAAAATGCACAACAATTTATAACTTTTATACTGTGTCTTTTTATGCATTTTCAACTGATAGTCTGTCTTTACTTATAACCAGTAAACAACCATAAAAATTAGAGTGTGTTAATTTCCCAGGGTAGAGGGCAAACTTACAAATTCAGCAGGGGATCAAATACTTATTTCCCCCACTGTACATATATATATATATATATATATATATATATATATATATATATATATATATATATATATATATATATATATATATATATATATTATGTTGAACCATCACATTTTTAAGTGTGATCCCAGTGCGTACTCCATTCTTCTGAGAGCTGTTCATGAGCCAGGCCACTGGATATTTACAGAGGGTAAAACCTTTCATTTCCCTTTCCTGTACATGTCTATTTTAAGCACACTTTAGGATTTAAGAAGATTAATACTCTCTTAATTTACAGGCCATCTTTCCATCTGAAAGGAGGAGCCTAATGCTTGACTCATCAGGCAAGGCAGCCTCAAAAGTTAACCAGTGTCAAGAGTTCACCAGGTAACAGGTGTTGCACGATGTGTGAAATTCACAGGGCAAAATAAAATGTGTTAATGCCTATAACATATTTGTGTCTTATTTTGAGGTCCTTCATGAGACAGAGAGGAGTCAAAATATCCAGGTGGTCAGCCCAAACAGTGCCACACAGCCACCAGAAAGATGCCATCTTTCTGGCCATGAATGCCAGAAATGAATGCCATGAATCTTTGTCTTGAAAGTATGTTTGCTTCATCATATAGCTAAGTGGTTGCTTCACATTAGTTTCACCACCAATCAGATTTAATAGTTTTACTCCTAGCCCAAATTTTAAAGAGATTCAGACTTAAACTCTGATTAAGTTGTATAGAGTGTTATTGATGATTAATCCATTGAAATATTTTTATATGCTGCAAAGGTGCTGGAAAATGAGCCTCCTATTTTCCCAAACTCTGCAGTGAAGGCCGTGAAGGCAGTGAAGGCCTATAGAATGGAGGTGGCGACCATGCTTCGAAATGAGACTGGTATGTTTACACTTTTAGGACCCTTTTCTCTTTAAACTTTATCATTCATCCTTTAAGGCCTATTTGAAAACATGAACGCATAAACGTACTAACCTTTTTCGTTTGTGGTAAAATAGTGTATTACATTTTCTGCAATGCACAAAAAAGCCCTACTTAATGTTTTAATGTGCTGCAGAATACATTTGAAGTTTTCACATTGCATTTGTGTAATTACAATATTTGATGTTATTGCATTATGTATTTACACCTTTTTGTGTTTTACAATGAAAAGTAATTTTTACAAATCTTAACTAGATGATCTGAGTGAGCTGTGCCATCAGTGTGGGGAAAAGGAGGAGGCAAGCTCAGAAAAAGGAACTACTAACTGCGTATGGTTAAGATGAGGCTTTTTTTTTCGATTGTTTTTTTCAGTTTTTGCATTGGCACAAGCCAGAGTTGCCTTAACTCCTGGCTCAGATTTTTAACAGGTCAGAATTGGGTAGAATGCGAACAGCCAATGATTGTTGTCCAGATCCATTTTGACCGTTTTGGGTCTCAGTCTGTAACAGCCACTATGAAGATATTTAAAAGGCTAAGGCAGGTTTACTTTTCTGAAAAACATTCATGTGAAACTATGTAAATATTAGAAATTTGTTTTATAAATACTGATAATGGATAAAAAAACTGAAGCAAATCTTCCATGTAAGCTTTTGGAAACCTGTGTGTCAGGTCTAGAGATCTGTTCCAATATTTTTAGTCTCACAGCACGTTTTGTTAAAATAACCATATATAAAGATTCTTGGTGCTTCCACTTTACAAATGCATTTTTATCAGACTTTTTTTTATAGATTAAGCATGTTTTGAATGGACAATAGTGAAATCAGGGGATTTGTTTCTTAATTACACTTTAGTTATGCTTTGGCAGTATGCTACCCAAAGCCATCTTTACACCAAACCAGACAGTGAACACGGCAAATTTATTTCATTGATTATACTTGAAATCAATAAACCTTTACAATATTCAGCATGTTTGTTTCAGATCCAGTGTGACAACTGCCAAAGATGGTTTCACAGTGGCTGTGTGGGCAGCCCAGATGCAGACAAGACGTACTGCTGTGAGGCATGCAGAGACTCAACCACTGCATCGCCATGCATGCGGCCCTTGTAAATGTTCATTTATTGTAAATAGTTCTTTGTGCTGTTTTGTACTGTAAGTAAAATTTTAGTATTTAATTAAAAATTACTATTTGACATAATCAAGATTGGGAATTTTCTTGGCTATACCATGTGTATGATGGAAGGAACAGTGAGGTAAGAGAAAATGTGTATTAATTTGTTTAAATATATTATTAAGACCTAGACCTGTAAGTGATAATAAATTTTATCCACAGAGACCAAACACCAAGACAAGATAAGAAGTCTGATCTCATCTTAACCCACCATGAGTCCAGACATTTGCAACATTTAGCAAGTTACAATGGAGAGGAAAAACTTCCCTTTAACAGGCAGAAACCTCGGACAGAACCCGACTCATGTTAGACAGACATCTGAGGAGATTGTTGGGATTAGAGAAAGAAAGAGGGGAGGGGACAGGCAAAGAGAGAGAGAGAGACAGGCGCAGGCACAGAGTCCATATTTCTGTGTTGTAGTGATGATGATGGAGAAACTGTAAAAAGCCGCAGCAGCTGGAGTCTGTCAGGTCCATGGCAGCAGGCCGTCCACAGCAACAATCCAAAGAACCTAACAGATAAACTCAGAGACTCCCAGAGAGATCCATGATTAATAACTTTAATGAGACATTAAGATTAGAAGTTAGACTGACAGAGGAGAGAGGGAAACAGGAGCCTTGTGTGTCAGTTCCCCCTGACAGTCTAAACCTATAGCAGACTAACAAAGACCTTCAACTTAGTTATTTATGTGTTTTAAAGTGTTATAATGCAAACACAGTGTGGTCACAGGTTCTTATGGCTGCAACTGCCATCAGAATTCGTGACCCCTTTGTTTCTGACAGTGTTATGATTCAGTTTGGGAATACTTGAGTCCAGATCCATGTGAGGGGATGACAAAGCCCATAACAATGTTAGTAATGTGTTTTAAGTGCCAAAATGTGCACATACAGTGAGGTCACAGATTCTGATGGTTTCAACTGCCATCAGAATCTGTGACCCCTGTGTTTCTGACAGTGTTATGATTCAGTTTGGGAATACTTGAGTCCAGGTCCATGGGGGGGTGGGGGGGGGGTGGGGGGGGGGTGGGGGGTGACAAAGACCCATAACAAAGTTATGTATGTGTTTTAATGCCTAATTATACATGTGCAGTGGGGTCACAGATTCTGATGGCTGCTTTCAGCATATGTGACCCCAGTGTTTCTCATTCATGTGATGATCCTTTATAGGAATACTTGAGTCCAGATCAATGTGAGAGGATGACAAAGACCTTAATATTAGTTATTGATGTGTTTAAATGCGTTATTGTGCACATACAGTGGAGGTCACAGATTGCATGTCACATATGGCACACTTTTTTATCTTTTAATTTGGTTGACAGAGGATTGATGTGTAAATTTACTCATTATTGAACGTGTGCAGTGTGGTCACATTTATTTGATGATATTAAAGTAAAAAAAATAAAACGTTTATTTGAAAGATTTTTTTTTTTTTTTTGCAAATGTGTCTCGTGCAAGCAGGCACAAAGAACTACAGGTTCAAAACAATTTGCAGTCTCTCATCGCTTGTTATAATGTAGGCTATCCAGTTCCCTCTGGCGCGTCGCGTTACTATAACTAGGATGATTTCTTCTTTATCAGTAGGAAGTCATAACAAACGGCATTTACTCGTGGGTTACAGACAAAGCAACTACAATCGAACGCTTTGAAGGAATTACAAACAATATCGAAGGAATTTACAAGTGTTTACTCCGATGAGTGAGCTTGGAGTACGCAGTAGGCGTAACTCCTCTTCTTCTCCACTTTTTCTCGACAAAGCACAGACAGACAATTTCCACCATCGCCCCCTGCGGTCACAGATTCCGATGGTCACAGATTTCGGTGCAACGGCTACACATCAGAGTCCGTTTTACTCACACAGCACTCTTTCATGTCTCTCCTGGACACTCGCACATTAGTTAACATGTAAACCTGAAGTAAACTTCTTCTGTTATTTTATACTTTACATACCTGTAAAGGAGAAATGAATCACACAGACAACTTGACTTCTCCCCGTCTCAGCCCCGCTCCACAGAACGAGAAAAGCGGTGCATGACAGCATAAAAGCCGTAAAGCGACTGCCGTAAACACAATTCCACAGGCAATGCAAAGCGTAACACTGCCTCCTACTGGCGAATGACAGAAATAAACTGTCTGATCAAATTATGATAAATGAAAAATAATCCATCACAAAAAAATGTCCAACCTTGACACAAAGGGCATGTTGACATCATATGTACAAATTAAAAATATATCATAATTGTGACAACACAATAGTGGCTGTCACATTATTTTTGTGATACCTTTATTTTCTTAAAATAAAAATAACCAAAGAATCACTCTAGATCCGCCCAAAATTACAATTATCGGCAAAATTCTCCAAAAATTCAATTGAACAAGACAAACATTAAAGCAACACAGAGTTCAAAACATAGAAAACAAACTTCATAAGAGAGGAATTCAAGTCCGTCACAATGCATGATGGGTATCAAGGGATATAGGCTAATCAAATGACCAGACACTCTCAGTGAATGACTTCTTTAGACTTGGAAAGTTTTTGGGAAACCATCCACGAACGTAAGTTTATAAAAGTAAAGAGCACTGACAGTGCAACAGACGGATCAGCTAAAGACTAGTTAACAAACTACCGAAAACTAATATACCCAATTTTATTCAACTTTTTGGTATTAATTTCACTTATTTTCAAATTTGAGAGTTTGCGAGTCATGTGACTGTAAGGGCCCGGAAGTTGTTATAAATAGCGCTGAGCGAAAACACAGTCAATTTACGTAACTGATGGTTAATACAAACGTTACCAAATATTAACACTGGCAACCACTACGTACACAAGACCACTAGAATCTGAATAGATAAAAAATGTTAAAATACTTTTATATATTTGAATAACCCTCCATGTTATTCAATATTGTTTGAACAGGTAAGTTTCTACCTGAACGTTCCATGGTTGCTATGGAATCATCCTGAAATTCCGTCGTTTGAATCCAATCGATCCACTTGCTCCGTGAAATTACTGATCGGCTCGCACGAGGATTTTTCTTGCAAGAATTTCTTCAGAGAAAGAGACACAAAGCGATTTTTCTTTTTTAACAGGACATCGGACCATCTTCAGAGACCACCTTCAACGCGACATAAGGACTTTTCAATAAAAAAGTGAGTATTATTGACTTTTTCTGAATTTTTCGAATGCCTGAACAGATGCTAATACTGTTGATGTTAGCTTAGCCTTGTAGAGTATAAGTCAGCATGTGAAAGTTTGTGATTTATTCATAATTTACAATAAAGCAAAGTATAAGTTGATATAATTTATCGTAAATTTTGTAAAACGATTCGACCGCTGTCCCGACATTTCCATGTTATATGGTTGAGATACGATATCAAAACTCGGGTGATAATTTTATTTGAAAGACGGTCTCTGCAGCTTTTTCTGATCATTTTCCGGTCAAAAATGATTGAGACAGCGTTGGTCATTCAAAACGAAGGTTTTAACAACACTTTGGGTAGTTATAAGATGGAATGAGACTCTCTATGTACCCTTATATCAGAGTTAAATAGGCTATAAGTAGTCTAAATTATGAACGTAAACAAAACAAAAAAAAAAACCCACACGTCACTTGTTTAATTTCACCATACACTGATATTAGGTGAACACAACCATGATAATAACAAATTAAACATACTTCAGTCAGATATTTAGACAGCTCCATAACTTAAAGGGGTCTTAAAACAAGTGACTTGTCACTGACCCTCATATTATTGATAAAAATCTGGGGTAGAACTCAATAAGGACTGATCTTTTGCGTAGTAGCTTTAAACTATTAAGTTAATTAAATTTATTTAGCATGTTTGGAAGTTTTCAATGCACATTGATAGAAAAAAGTTTGACTGGAGTCGGATGTGGACGTCGTCTTCTTCTATCTGAATGTACAGCTGGCTGTGCGCTGCAGAGTGAGGTGCTGCCGCTCACGCACAGTGGGTCTGTGCAGCGATTTCACTCAGAAACATGTGAAACGACAAGTTATTTACAGGCTTTAATTATCCCGTGCCAATGCGCCGCACAAAAAACTGATGTCAGGGGGTAATTCTGAAACTACCAGAGGTCCCCACTTATTACTAATCCCCTGCTAATAATACTTTAAATAACTTTTACAAAGAGGTGATTAGTTTGGTGTTAACAGGGTCTCTGGAAAGTTCACGATTTTCTGTGCTGACTGCTCAAAAGATGCTTTAATATAAAAAGATATTTACATAATAATGGTTTCCATATGCTTTTCACACTCATGCTAACATGTTTAGGGCATCCTGTCTTTTTTTTTGTTTTGTTCTAGCCCGAGGATGAAGCAGCGCTTCACTTGGACTTCGGTCCTGATTCCAGTTCCCGGCCGGCCCAGCAGCCCACGGCTTGTCCTTCAGAGGGTCCCGGCACCAGCCCCCTGCAGCAGCTCCCAGACTGCCCGCCACCCTGGCTCTACGGGGTCATCAAGAGCTCCCTCTTCAGCAACAGCTGAGGCTCTGCGGTGCAGGAAGACACTTTCATCTCTGGGTAAGATTGTAAAAGCCTGCCCATTTAAAAGAGCGAGAGTGCTTACAGGAGCTGAAGATTCTGGCCCAAAACCACCCGTGCCACCTTGCATTTCATTCAAGCTGTGGCAGCCAGAATCAGATTTGGCAGCATTTCTTAACGCAAGCCCCCTAGCACCAGCTGTGAAACCTAGGGAGGCTCTTAATGGGGGGCCCCCCAAACCAAATGTGGCCCCCAAAGCGGACAGAAATGCATGGTTCCCAAAAGCAGCTCTGGCCCCCAAAGCTGCTCCTCACATGGTGCCTCCTAAAGCAGCTCTGGCCCCCAAAGCTGCTCCTCACATGGTGCCTCCTAAAGCAGCAGGGCCTCGGCTGCCGTGGGACGCACCTGAGCCAGAGTGGGCAATGAACATCAGGGTCGCCATGGGTAAGCGTGAAGAGTGGTTAGAGAGCTGGTGGAGGAAGAAACCAGCTGAGGAGAAGAGGAGAAGAGGAGGAGAGAGGGGGAGAGGAGAGCAGGTCAGAGGGGAGCAGAGGAGATGGGAGGAGAGGAGCAGAGGAGAGCAGGTCAGAGGGGAGCAGAGGAGATGGGAGGAGAGGAGCAGAGGAGAGCAGGTCAGAGGGGAGCAGAGGAGATGGGAGGAGAGGAGCAGAGGAGAGCAGGTCAGAGGGGAGCAGAGGAGATGGGAGGAGAGGAGCAGAGGAGAGCAGGTCAGAGGGGAGCAGAGGAGATGGGAGGAGAGGAGCAGAGGAGAGCAGGTCACAGGGGAGCAGAGGAGATGGGAGGAGAGGAGCAGAGGAGAGCAGGTCAGAGGGGAGCAGAGGAGAAGGGAGGAGAGGAGCAGAGGAGAGCAGGTCAGAGGGGAGCAGAGGAGAAGGGAGGAGAGGAGCAGAGGAGAGCAGGTCAGAGGGGAGCAGAGGAGATGGGAGGAGAGGAGCAGAGGAGAGCAGGTCAGAGGGGAGCAGAGGAGAAGGGAGGAGAGGAGCAGAGGAGAGCAGGTCAGAGGGGAGCAGAGGAGAAGGGAGGAGAGGAGCAGAGGAGAGCAGGTCAGAGGGGAGCAGAGGAGAAGGGAGGAGAGGAGCAGAGGAGAGCAGGTCAGAGGGGAGCAGAGGAGAAGGGAGGAGAGGAGCAGAGGAGAGCAGGTCAGAGGGGAGCAAATATGACTTAAACTTTGATTAAATTTAGCTTTAGATGTAAATTTTAAAAGTAGGTAAAAAATGGTTAAATTGTTAAATTATCTAAAGTCCTTAACAGCTTGCGAGAAAAAAACATTTTTAAAAATAACGAAACTCGTTAGATAAAGATAAAATAACGTAAAATAACTTAGAACAGAGTCAAATAGAATAAAGATTATTTGTCCTCCAGTGTGGGGGGGTGGTGGCGGGGAGTTAGATGCAGGTGTAGTCTGTGTTTAATAATGAGAAGGAAAAAAGGCTTGTGTGTCGTTAAACAAACTTAATAACAATCAATTATTGTCTAAAATAGATTTTAAAACAACATCAAAGATTTAAATCAATCTTGTATAAATTATCTGAAGTCCTTGACAGCTTGCGTTATAAAAACATTTGTCAAAAATATGAAACTCGTTAGATAAAGATAAAATAATGTAAAATAACTTAAAACAGAGTCAAATAGAATAAAGATTATTGTCCTCCAGTGTGGGGGGGTGTTGGCGGGGAGTTAGATGCATTAGTCTGAATTAATCTGAGCTCATTTTAGATAAACACAAGAGTTAAAGACTGAAGTAGCTTCAGAGTGTTGCGCCGTTAGTAAGAGGGCTTCAAAACTTAAAATCAAGAAATAAAGATATAACTGTCAATGTACAAAAAAGAACCTCACAGCATGAAATATAAAAGATGACTGTGACTTAAATTTAGATTAAATTTAGCATGCGATGTTTATTTAAAAAGTAGGTTAAAAAATGGTTAAATTATCTGAAGTCCTTGACAGCTCGCGTGACAAAAACATTTGTCAAAAATAACAAAACTCGTCGGATAAAGAAAACAGAGAACGTAAAATAATTTAGAACAGAGTCAAATAGAATAAAGATTATTTGTCCTCCAGTGTGGGGGGGTGGTGGCGGGGAGTTAGATGCATTAGTCTGAATTAATCTGAGCTCATTTTAGATAAACACAAGAGTTAAAGACTGAAGTAGCTTCAGAGTGTTGCTCCGTTAGTAAGAGGGCTTCAAAACTTAAAATCAAGAAATAAAGATATAACCGTCGATGTACAAAAAAGAACCTCAGCAGCATGAAATATAAAAGATGACTGTGACTTAAATTAAGATTAAATTTAGCATGTGATGTATATTAAAAAAATGTAGGTTAAAAAATGGTTAAATAATCTGAAGTCCTTGACAGCTCGCGTGACAAAAACATTTGTCAAAAATAACAAAACTCGTCGGATAAAGAAAACAGAGAACATAAAATAATTTAGAACAGAGTCAGATAGAATAAAGATTATTTGTCCTCCAGTGTGGGGGGGTGGTGGCGGGGAGTTAGATGCATTAGTCTGAATTAATCTGAGCTCATTTTAGATAAACACAAGAGTTATGAATGTAAATTTAAAAAGTAGGTAAAAAATGGTTAAATTCTTAAATTATCTAAAGTCCTTCACAGCTCGCGTGACAAAAACTTATGTGAAAAATAACAAAACTCGTTAGATAAAGATAAAATAATGTAAAATAACTTAAAACAGAGTCAAATAGAATAAAGATTATTGTCCTCCAGTGTGGGGGGGTGGTGGCGGGGAGTTAGATGCATTAGTCTGAATTAATCTGAGCTCATTTTAGATAAACACAAGAGTTAAAGACTGAAGTAGCTTCAGAGTGTTGCGCCGTTAGTAAGAGGGCTTCAAAACTTAAAATCAAGAAATAAAGATATAACCATTGATGTACAAAAAAGAACCTCAGCAACATGAAATATAAAAGATGACTGTGACTTAAATTTAGATTAAATTTAGCATGCGATGTTTATTTAAAATGTAGGTTAAAAAATGGTTAAATTATCTGAAGTCCTTGACAGCTCGCATGAAAAAAAAACATTTGTCAAAAATAACAAAACTCGTCGGATAAAGAAAACAGAGAACATAAAATAACTTAGAACAGAGTCAGATAGAATAAAGATTATTTGTCCTCCAGTGTGGGGGGGTGGTGGCGGGGAGTTAGATGCATTAGTCTGAATTAATCTGAGCTCAGTTTAGATAAACACAAGAGTTATGAATGTAAATTTAAGAAGTAGGTAAAATATGGTTAAATTGTTAAATTATCTGAAGTCCTTCACAGCTCGCGTGACAAAAACTTATGTGAAAAATAATGAAACTCGTTAGATAAAGATAAAATAACATAAAATAACTTAGAACAGAGTCAGATAGAATAAAGATTATTTGTCCTCCAGTGTGGGGGGGTGGTGGCGGGGAGTTAGATGCATTAAAGCGACAGAAGCCTGTTGCCCTAAATACTTGTGTAAAATCAAATAATATAAAGTAAAATTGATTTAAAACAGTATAACTTTAATCCTTCTCTAAACATACAAAAAGACAATCTGACGTCTTCATATTAATGAGAACAGCTGTACGCGTTGCTCAGGACTATAAATCAGTCAAACGTAACATAACCATTAATGAAGTCATCCAAAACTGGACTAATCAAACAAACAAGGCTTCAGACTCTTTATGGGTTATCCTGAAGCCAGTTGGATGAAGTCCTCTTCAGAGAGGAACACAACACTGGACGAGTCTCAGAGTCATTTGCACATCATGTCCAGCAGGTGGCAGCCTAACAGCTTTGGTCAGCTGAACATGTGAACACTGAAAGAGAACAGAAGTGGACACAAATGTAGAGAGAAGACAGCGCCCAGGAAACGATGCTTCTGTGTGCAGGAGCATCAAGACTCCAAGAAAGAAAACTAAACCATTTAAAAAAAAAAAAAAAAAAAACTAACTCTGCCAGAGTGTCTCTTTTGGGTCACTTTTGCCGGTCCCAAGCCCGGATAAAGGAGGAGGGCTGTGATTTGACATTATCAAAATGTAGTTCAAAACATATTAACAGTGTTATTTACTCAGTTTATCTCACATAAGCAATTATGCAAATTACATGTGGATGTCATTTAGCAGCTTCTAGTGTGGCACATGTGGCGGTGAGCTCTCTTTATTATAGACATAAAATCTAATAAAGTTTTGATAAAAGTCTTTGCGTTGTTCTGTTTTTTTTCTGATGGATTGAAACTCTTGATCTTGGTCACTTGCAGTGCAGAAGGAAACTTCATGGATAAACCTGCAACACTGAGGCGATGCCCCTCTCTTACTGAGACATATAATAAGATGAACGTAAGTAAGAGAGAAAATGGGGCAGCGGTTGGTCTGCCCCCTTCTGTCAATCATTTCACTCAGAACTAGAAGGAAATCAGAACTGTATGTTTGGCAGCACCTTTTTTATCAGTGGACTTTTATTGGAAGCAATATTAGTTTTTACCTGAATCCTTATCATTTCCTTTATCATATTTAAATCATATACACCTGATATATTATCACTTATTAAATTAATGCTGTTGTTAATTGGTAAGCTGCATGTTTTCAGACCATCAAACTAATTGAAAAAAATGCCCATAAGACAACACTGATAAAGGAAATGTGTTGTGTATTTTCTGCACAACTACTTTGTTTAGTTATTATAAGTACTTTAACTTCCCTTTCCTGTCCTTTCATCTTATAACCATGTTTACAAGCTGCTTTAAAAGGCAAAGTTTAGCCAACACGTATCAGTAAAGGGGTTGGGGAGCAGCAGGACTCCTTGTTGTTGTCCATTGGCACTTGGCATTTGCAGAGTAGCAGCTAAACGATTTATATTTAGGACCCGAGCCCGCCAACCGCAGGTGAAGCAAAGGCCCTCTTGAAACCTTTGTGATCATTATTAGGGCCGAGCCTGAGAATCGGGGCCAAGGCCCCCTTGAAATCCTTAGGATCATTGTGTTTTTCCTGACTTTAAATCCCAAATTGCATGTCTTCTGCTTGAGATAAACACGAACGCAACTAGACACAAAATTTAGCCCCGCTAGAAATTTTATGACTGCAGTAAAAATGGAATTAAACAGATGTGTTGAAAGTAACACATCATGTGTTCATTTTTAACTCCCCTCTGTGTCTAGTTAAGGCCAACACATTTTGTTAACTCTAACACAGTTGGTGTGTCAGCTCATTTAACACATGTTGTGTGTTATTAATTTAAACACATTATGTGTTGGAAATAACACAAAAGTGTGTTTTTTTTTAATCTATATAATGTTTTATGCAGTAATTCTATGTTCAAATCCTTCTAAATTGTAAATAAACTGTCCATGAACCAAACCATTTCATGCAAATCATATTTATTGAATCATTTTGCAATGTTGCACAACCTGCTGTGTCACTGAGTTGCTAACAAAAGTACTGTATAGATATACACATATAAAAACCCATTTCAGCAATTCTCTGGGAACATTTAAGGAGTTCAAACACAGCTGAACAAGAAGATCATGTAAAACACGTGACAGTATCAGAACAATGCACCAACCTGCAGATGATGACTGCAGAGGACATCAGGCAACACCATCATAAACCTGCAGGACCATCTATCAGGCAGCACCAACAACTAACAGTCTCTCCAAATTGTTGGAGGTGTGGTGAGGGTATGTCAGAGGGAGGGGACTATACAGTAGTGCAAGTTTAGACTATCAGTGTGTATCTTGGATTTACATGCAGCTGGCTTCCCCTGAATGGTTATACCAAGTCTAATGGTCTAAAGTCTGCTCCATCTTTCACATTGATCAATTCATACTCATCATTTGGCTCCACCACATATGAATACAGATGTTCATCAAAGTATTTCACAGTTAGGATTTTAAGAAATATAAGCACTTCTTCCTTTTCACAGTTGGGAACCATATGTACAATTTCTCCAAAGAGACGTTCTCCCCTAAAGTCACGCTTTAAAGCAAGTACACAGCCTGTTCTATATGTTCTATATACCCAGTTAAACCTCTGTTGGATTGTTTCAAATTCAAATCAAATTTATTTATAAAGCACTTTTCATACATTAAAAATGCAGCACAAAGTGCTACACATGTTAAAAACAGCCCCCACCCCCCCATTCAAACTCCACCCCAAAGTACCCCCCCCCACACACACACACATACATACGCACGCACACATAACATGATATAAAATGTGTGATTTAAAATCGTGTGGCTGAGTACAGAGGAGCCAGGTCAGGAAACGCCAGGAGGCCGACTGCACTGGGCGGCGCCCACGGTCCAAAGCCAGGACGCCTCCACCCGGGCATGCCTCGCTACAGGACCAGCGAGGGGCCCACTGCAGCAAAGCACTGCTGCAGACCCCCCACCTGTCCAGGACGACGCCCACCAAAGACAGAGACATCCCAGCCAGAGCCAACAGAGGCCCCCAGTGCAGGCAGCCCCCTGCTGAGGAAACACTGGAGATATGAAGTAAAAACATCAAACTACATAGGCTAAGAATCATAAAATGAATAAAATAAAGAAATAAAACACTAGTAAATGAAATTAATAGTCATAGAATAAGATTAACAGGTCAAAAGGCGGGATTATATAAATAAATCAAATCAAAATATTTCTGTCCCTCAGAGCCGTGGTAACGCTATGGTGTTGTAGCTCACCGGTCTGTGTGGTCTCCAGCCAGCTGGACAACGCCGGGAGCCGGGATTTGATGGTGGTCAGCAGTGAGTCCTTCCTCTGCAGTTCGTCCGACAGCCGTCCAATATCCTCTAGAAGATCAGCGATCTTTTTCTGGGCCCTTTTGAGTTGGTGTCCTACCTCTGCAGGTCAGGAAGCGTTAGCCGTAGCCTCCATTGTTGCCATGCTCGGTGACACTCTGTCTGCAGGTTTGACTGATGTTAAGTCCTGGATGTCTGCAAACTTTCTGCATCTGAAAGAAGATAAAAGTGAAATTATAGTGTTTGGATGTGCTCCTGCTTCTTTTTCAGCTGCTTCTTTGGGCCCTCTTGCAGCCAACATCCGGTCTTCAGTCAGGAACTTAGGGCTTATATTTGATGACAGATTAAAACTTGACCATCAGATCAGGGCTGTTGTCAAAAGTAGTTTTTACCACTTAAGGATTTTATCTTAAGTCAAGGGTTACCTGCCGCCTGAACAACTTGAGACAGTAATCCATGCCTTTGTTAATTCCAGATTGGATTATTGCAATTCGCTCTATTCTGGTCTGGACTAGTCACTCCTGCACCGCCTGCAACTGGTGCAGAATGCTGCTGCTTGTCTCCTAACAGGAAAAAACAAGCGTGAGCACATATCCCCCGTCTTAGCTTCCCTGCACTGGCTTCCAGCTGCTTTTAGAATAGATTTTAAAATTGTATTGCTTGTTTTTAAAGCTCTTAACGGCCTAGCCCCCCTGTACCTGACCGAGCTTCTCAAGCTCCATGTCCCGACCAGGACATTGAGCTCATGGAGCCAGGTGCTACTGGAGACCCCAAGAACCAGACTAAAAACTAAAGGTGACCGGGCCTTTGTGGCTGCTGCTCCCCGGCTTTGGAACAGCCTGCCCGAGCATATCCGCTCTGCCAGCTCGGTTGATGTTTTTAAATCATTCTTAAAGTCTGATCTCTTTTCCCTGACTTTAAATCAAAGCTGAGTGGACATTTAGAGAATGTTTTATTAAGTTTTAATTTAGTTTTATATGCATATGTATTTTAATGTATCTGAATGCATTTTACTGCATTTTAATGTATATACATAATGTATATTCTATGTATATAAGATAATGTAATATAATGTAATGTAATGTAATATAATGTATATACATATGTATTTAATGTATATACATGTATATATATATATATATATATAAAGCAAAAAAAAACAAAGAAAGGCAAAAAAAAAAAAGTAACTCCGCCAAAGTGTTGCCTTTTGGTTTTTGGTCACTTTTGCCGGTCCCAAGCACGGATAAAGGAGGAGCGTTGTTCTGAGATCAGAGTCAGAGAGATTAAAGCTTTCTGACCTCTTCAAGTCTTCATCAATAAATGGCTTTAAAGTGAAGCAGCTGTTTTTTTTATTTATTTTAGTATAAATTTAAAAGGACCCAAACACATGAATATACAGCCTGATTAGGAAAGGTACAGTACAAGTCCAAGATGCATCAGACAAGCAGAAAGTAGCAGATAGCAATACAGATCAATCCAACTGAGGGGGAGAAAATAAGAAAAAGAACTTCTTTTAAAACCATCAGAATCAGCTGAGTTTTAGAAAAGGTCACAATCTTTTACCAGTTTTAAAAGTTTTGAGACTTTTCAAAAGAAGGATACTGATGGTAGATTTGTACTGATCAGGGGATACCTGCAGGGGGCTCTAGTTACTTTTCTGTACTGAATGGAAATCCTTTTCTTTTCAAGTTCTGCTATTAGTTATTAAGCAAAAATTGACAGATTTACAGGATAATCTTTAATTGTACCAACAGTATTGTATATTAACCCCCCCCTCTACACACCCCCACCCACCCATCTCCCCCATATAGAGAAAAAGACTTATATCAACAACACCCAGAAACACCGCCGGCTTCTCTGGACCCGAGCTCATCTGAGATGGACTGACGCAAAGTGGAAAAGTGCGCTGTGGTCTGAGGAGTCCACATTTCAAATTGTTTTTGGAAATCATGGATGTGGTGTCCTCCAGGCCAAAGAGGAAAAGGACAATCTGGATTGTTATCAGGTCAAAGTCTCAAAGTCTCAAAGTCTCAAAGCCAGCATCTGTGATGGTATGGGGGTGTGTTAGTGCCCATGGCATGGCTAACTTGACCATCTGTCTGCTGATGACACACAACCCTACATCCACTCAAAGCCCTCTGACTCCCTTCTGACACCCAACCTGACTGACTGCTTACATGATATTAAGAACTGGATGACCACCAACTACTTACAGCTCAATCAGGATAAATAGGAAGCCTTACTCATCGCATCCCCAGCTACACTACACAAGGTCTCACAAATGAAATTTTCCATTCCCGGTTTCGTCACTTGTCCGTATCTACAGTCAAAAATCTCTGTGTAACACTTGACTCCACCCTCTGTTTCAGCTCACACATCGAAAATATAACCAAAACTGCCTTTTTTTAAATTTGAAAAACTTATCCAGACACCGCCCCTCCCTCAGCCACACTACTGCAGAGACACTTATACATACCTTCATTACTACCCGCCTGGATTACTGTAATGCTCTCCTCCTTGGCCTCCCTACAACAACCTTACAAAGACCAGAACATGCTCAGAACTCAGTCACCAGAGTGCTTTGTCATAAACAGACTTGGGATAACATCACCCCCACACTCTATCATCTCCACTGGCTCCCAGTCAAACACCAGATCACCTTCAAAATAACCCTGCTTGTCTACAAATCTCTCCACGGCCTGGCACCCCCCTACCTATCAAACCTCCTCTATCCATACATTCCGAGTCGTCCTCTACATTTCTCTGAAGCCCTGCTCCTTTCTGTTCCCTCCTCCAGGCTCCGCACTATGGGTGACAGGGCCTTTAGCGTAGCTGGCCCCAAACTATGGAATGCCCTACATCAAGAACTGAGTCAGTGCCCAATCCTCACTGCCTTTTAAACCAAACTAAAGACTCATCCTTTTAAACAAGCCTTCCCTGATTTCTCTCAGCATAACTTACTATTCTTTGTATTTTACTGTATCTATTTGACCATGTTTGTATTTCTGTATTTTTTTATATCTTCTGCTGTTTTATATATAATGGTATTTCATGAACTGTTGAACTGTTTTTATCTGTGTAAAGTGACCTTGCGTGACCTGAAAGGCGCTTATAAATAAAATGTATTATTACTATTATTATTATTATTATTATTATTAACGTCTTTTTCAGGGACGTCCCTGCTTATTTCAGCAAGACAATGCCAAGACACATTCGGTATGTGCTACAACAGTGTGGCCTCTTCGTAAAAGAGTGCAGGTACTAGACTGGCCTGCCTCCCGGTGAAAATGTGTGGAGCATTATGAAGCACAAAATACGACCACGGAGACCCTGGACTGTTGATCAACTGAAGTTGTAAATGAGGGAGTATTTGTTGAAGAAACAATAAAGTTTATCAGTTTGAAGAATAAATATCTTGTCTTTGTATTGTTTTCAGTTGAATATAGGTTTAACAGGATTTGTAAATTGTACTCTGTTATTATGTTTTACACAATGTCCCAACTTCATTGAAATTAGGGATGTATCTCATAAATGTAAAATCTGGAGAAAATAATCAAAAATAATGCAGGATGGTGGCTATATCTCTGTCTATGAATCAAGAGCGAAGCAGAAATGTTTTGTCCACAGTTGCCATCTTGTTTTCTTTCAGTTACTAGCTGCCTTTGGCTTAAACTGAATATACTTGTATTTATTTATTTATTTATTTATTTATTTATTTATTTATTTATTTATTTGTCCCCCCCGCCTTATCATTTAAAGATATTATCCATTCTGCTCTTTTATCTGTCATCTGTATTTTATTCATTTTATTTTATTTTTTCATAATTTTATAACAAAATGAAATGATAAACTGTTGTCTGTGGACAACTGATGTTTTGGGCTCTGGGCTATCATATAATCTTATCAAATCTTTCTTTACTGACATTTAAAAAAACCCAAACATTTGAAAAGATGTATTTGTGGAGGGAAAGGCCTCATATCATTAACACTAAATATTGTAAAATAGCTCATTTAATTCACTTTAATAAAACTGAGTCCTTTCTTCGTGGGACATGTTTTTGCCTCAAAGATCAGTGATCAGTGGGTGACAACACTTCATTGTAAGTGTTGTTGATGTTATTATTCATGTTTAAATTTAACAAGTAAATGCAATTCGTGTTGAATTGTTCACGTGTTTATAGATAAGCTTACATATTAGTATTAAGAGTTTTACGTTTTAAAGAGGAACTTAAGTTTGGCGAATTTTGCTTCCGCTACAGCGGTATTTGGAGACGGACACTGAATGTCAGATGTACACAACCTCGTGTGAAAGCTATAACTTCTGAAGAAAGTAAAACGAAGAAGATAAATCAGGGACTCTTTGAAAAAGACTCTTTTTACAACAAGCGGCCAATGAGGTAGTTTCTGACTTACTTAAGTGTTTACATTTGTTTTCTTTTGTACATATGTTTACCTTTATGACACGTTTTTGTACTGATTACAGTTCTCACGGCGTTACAACTATATGGTGTCTCACGACGTTACAACGTATGGTCTCACATGCCACAAGACTGTTCTGAAATAAACGCCCGTTTCAAGGAACCAACCTGTGTCAGTCGTTGTAAAAGGAGCTACACTTCATCATAAAGGTTTTCAAAGTAGATATCACAGCTTTCATTAAAAAATGTCCTTAGAATCCTTCCAGAGACTAACCAAACTGAATTTAAAATATAAACAGTTCATTAAAATGGTTATAAATGATTTTAAAGAAACGCTCGTATTTTTAAATTAATTATGCAAACGTAGTGAGCCTATTTAAGGTCGCCTTCCCTGTTTGTAACCTTCCTTTTCCTGCCGACTTATTTCTGTGATTTCAAAGTTTTATTTTATATCAATTGCATGATTTGGTCAATACAACGTACGTCACCTCTAACATGACGCAAAATGCAACTGAGGCGTAATGACGCACGATTTGATCTGAGCACGTGCCAAAATAGTGGCCGGAAGAAGGACAACTGTTCAAAATAAAAATGTCGAAATTAAAACAAGTTCGGAAAAAAGAAGGTCGACAACAAAAACTACAACAGCTAAAACTACAGAAAGGTGAAGGTGAAGGCTTCCAACTGCCAAAGACCGAACAGGTAAGCTCAGGTGTGTAAGAGAGGTTAAGCTAACTAAAGACATTTTAGCTAAGGTTTAACTCAAATTATGTTATTACCTCCATCTTCCGCTGTCTGACTCCGACGTGGGATAATTTAAACTCATTTTTTGAAGGAGGAAGATTTATAAAACATTAATAGAAAAGTAATAAGCTCACTTTGATCGATCCTACTACCAAGGAGTTATCTTATACACCAGCTAAAGTGTACATAAAAGAGGCATGACGCACTAAAATCTGTATCAAAAATCAACTTTCACCTCAGTCTCGATTGTCTATTAGGTTTTTATACAGCTTATTTATTGTTTATTACTTTTATAATGTGTCTCTGAATTACTCCGAGAAAAGAGGAGAAGACAAACTGATGGAAAAATACACAGGAGGGTACATTTAATCAAACATGTGGAAGTAACTTTAAACTCATTCATGTCATTGCCAGCATTTAAATCAGTAGTGGATGAACTGAAGGCGCTTTAAGTTGAACCACTGCCATCTAGTGGTGTAAATGTGAAAGTTGAAGGATGGAGAAACTTTGTTTTCTGGACTTGTTTGTGTCAATTCACACTGAAGAGGGCATGAGTGAGGACTCTGTTAAGTTTTCATTTTCTGTGATATCACAAGTATGGCAAATATTCCTTATTATGAATTAAAGGTCTGACAGCACACCTTTGAGAGAGGAGCAAGTGAGGGATCCATAAATGAAACAGTTTAAAGTCAAGCTGCAGTAGTTCACTTATAAAGCAGAGAAACACCAGATATCTCTTACTCTGCTCCTTTTTGTGAGCTTTGCCACTTTGACCTCATGTGTCTCCCTCATAGTCATTAATCATCATTAAGAGTTGTCTCATAGACTGAATGGAGGTTATTCAGACACTAAAGGAAAGAAACCCCAGCTTTCCTCTGGGATGTACTTTTTATGGCAGTCCCAGTTGATGAAATGAAAGCTATTACTTCAAACTTAAACTGGTTCATACTCATGATCCTGTAGCTGCTGGTCTGTTAGCTTAAAAAGGACACTCTGTAAGTCAATGTTTAACTGAAGGCTTCAGTGAGAAGAAGAGAGCTGTGCTATAAAATGAGGACAACGATGCTCAAGGGAAAAAAAAAACAAAAAAACCCACATTTCCCATCTCCCTTGGTTTCCTCCTTTTCCCTCCACTCACTCCCTTTTTCCTGGCTCCTCCCATTCTCTGTAAGTGTTTCAGGCTATGACGTGCTAAGTCAGTCTTATGGAGTGTTTCTGTTGCTCCAGAGGAGAAACAGTCCCTAAAAAGTGTATTTTAAAGCGTAATCCTTGATATAGATCATCACTGTTCTAAAGTATTCAGCTAGTTTGAAGAAAAGTGTAAGAATAAGTTCTGATTTTTGATTCTCTCAAAGAAGGTCCGAGTCAGATCCAGGGTGTTGGAAATGGTGATCTTTTCACCGTCCTTAAGAATATCAATTTTCCTAAAATAAAGAATCTGACTCCAAATTTCTTTTAACATTTCCAGTGCAGGACACATGATGTGGCTTGAAGAAGTAGAAGGAGACGGTCGAGTCCTCAGTCTATGCCAAATTTAATGATTACAATAGATCAAGAATGTGCGACAGAATTCTGGCTTCTTCTTTAGCTCTCCCTCACAGCCCTGATACAATTCCGGGGCCTTCCGAGAAAGAAGAACCCCGCTCACTCATCCTGAACCCCATAATATACTTGTAGCTCCGCCTATAATCAACATTAGTTTCCTGATCTGAGACGGTGTCCTCTTCAGTGCAGGCTGGCTCCGCATGTTCCCATCACTCAGCGTCTGTCAGGGTGTACCTAAAAGGAGGTTTTAGTGCAAACTCTGACATCTTACATGTTTATCCTTCCTTCTCAGAGAATGCTATCTGGTACCAGGCTCTTCCTGTCCCCCTGATTTAAGGACAGACAGTTTTACAACCTTCTGCAGTCCTGCATTCTTTGTCTCCAATCAACTCTCACAAAACACTAACACAGACTTTCTCCCCTCATTACTGCAAACTAAAAAAGTGATATTATATACATGGATAAACAAGGTTAGTTATTTAGTAATGTGTTCAAATGAACCCTTCGTATTAATGGTGTCAATTCTTCCTTTATGCTGGATGATCTGTAGCCTTCCAGGAGCTTTCAACCTTCTGTAAATACACACATTAACACAAGCCTGTAATGATCACAATTATTATTGATTAATGCACAAAATATAGTTAATAACGCTTCAAATTTCTTACAAGGGTCATCACTTTTCTAATGTTTCTTAGCGTCAGGATCTGCACGCCTAAGCCATCTCCTAATGAAGGACTGTGAGTCATCATTGTGCACAATGACGACAACAACAACCACCAGGTAACATCTTCTGGCTTGCTGGTCAACAAGCAGCTCTACAGTGCCAGGGGCAGAGAGTCTCCATCTATCTGGACTACAGCACCCAGGTTTCATCTCAGGGCCTGTCCTTCAACGCAGCCAGGAAAAGGCTCACTGAGGCAGGGGCCAAATGTATACCACACTTCCCAGCCCAGCTTCAGGTGATCTACAACAACAAAACCAGCACCCCTCCAACTGTACATCTGTCCATCTTATTTTAGTGTGTGTGTGTATTTCCCTTTCTCATATTTTGTTCAGCAAACACTTCTGTTTTTATGTTCCCAAATTCATTTTCATCTTTTCAAATGTGCCCATCTCCCTGAGGCCATGGTCTTTCAAAGCAGTTGACTCTGTAATCAAAGCCTTTATGTGGGCCAGTAGACCTCCTCATATCTCCAAAGCACACTTATCCTAAGCTCCTTAGATCCTGAAACAAATCAGAGGTGTGCTGGGTCTTTCTGGAACATCAGTTTTTGCTCCGATCTGCCAGGATCCCTCCTTTAAAGCGGGTCTAGTGGAGAGCGTGTTTAGGTAATGGTCAGATAAAGGCTTTTCAACTGTCAAGGACTTAGACATTGATGGACCATTTGCATCTCATGCTCATCTGCAGTTGAAGTTTACTTTTCCTCCTGCGCGTTTCTTTGGTTACCTCCAGATAAGAAACTTCTTGAGGTCTACCCTCCCTCACTTTGACTCAATGTCTAAACAACAACATTTTATAAGCTACGAAAAAAAGACAAACAGCTGAAACCAACTTATCATCAAACTTTTCTTCCATTTACGTTTTGAGTCCAGAAAGGAAACAAACACTGCATCCTAAAAGTCAACAGAGTGAAGTTCAGGGGTTGGCTTTTTGCTCTGTGCTTCCAGCAGGGGGCAGCGATGGCTCAGTGTTCATAGTGAAAGGCTCCACCTGCTGACATCTCTCCAGCTGACATCTCTGTCACTTTACTATGTGTTGAAATAGATATCAGACTTCTTTTAGAGCTTTCCACTCTGACCTCTGCAGAAACTTCTATCACGTATTTTGTTCAACATGAAGCCATCAGGGGGAGCCTTCAATGAACCCTGATCACATGCAGCTGATGAAGTGCTTGGTTAGTTACATGAGGTGTGCCTGGGACAACACCTGATGGCCTCATGAGTCCTCTGAGGTACAAAACTATGAGGGAGTTGAATTATTTAGAAAGGTAGAAGACAAATGTTCATGATCAGTTATTTCTCTCCTTCATTTTACTGTTCAACATTGTACTGTTCTCAGGTCTAGTCCGAGGGGCAGCATCGGGTAGAGAAAAATGAAGCCTATGTGGAAGTGCTAAAAATTGTTGTTCATGGAGAATCGACTAGAGTCTGGCTGCAGAACCTGAACCTGATGTGTGAAGTGTTAAATGTGAGTATGTGTGCTTGAGTCTTGTCAGGAGAATTTCTCTAAATTTCTCTTTTCTCTAAAGTTTGAGGATGAGTTGTTTCCAAATCATCAAAATAAAGTTGGATTTGTAGAGAAAAAGGATGTTTGCTGTATAATTTATGATGTGCAAAGTGTGTGCCATCACAATAATCTGCCATTTTTCCATCAACACTTCTGTTACTTTGATTTGAGAGAAACTGAACCTTTTCACTTCCAAAAAGAAACTTCAAGGTGTCAATAACTGAGATGTACTGACAGGTGTCAGCAACCAGTGCTTGAGTCAGTTTTCCCTGCTTCCTTGCTGCGTCACCTCTGTACCCTAAAAAAACTTCTGTAGGCTTGACGAGGGAGTGTCGTTCAGAAAAGTATTTGCATGTTTTGTAGGGTGGATCCACATCTGAAAACATGTTCCGTGCAGTTTCAAAATCCTGCATCAAACACTGGACAGCTTCACCATCTTCTGAGACAGAATACTTTTCAAAACTGCACGGATGCAGTTTTATATTTTAAAGAGTCCAATGTTTTGTCCAATAGCTCTTTTGTGCACACAATGCTTTTTTGAACATCTGTTAGAGTGGAATTTGATGTCGAGTACATTTAGGCAACAAACACAGCTGCACAGTCACGGTGGTCTGAAGACTGAAGATTCATTGTGGTGTCCATGTCACAGTCCAAATTCACCTCTGGAGTGTTGACACTGTGCCAGCAAGACTGTGTAGGGACAGTCTGTGAGACATTACTAACATTGACTGTTTGTTCCAAATGATCTGTGTTTGAAACGGGATAGTGTTCTCTATTAAGATGCTTTACATAAGAATTGAAGTTATGATGAGTTCTTTGGCAGTGATTCTGACTGCATACGACTGGATCGTCCTGTCCACCTGAAATGACATGGACTTGTCCCAGATGCCTGACTAGTGCCCGTACTTGTGTAGATGTTGGTTTCTTACACTTGGGACAAGTGTACATGACAGAACTTCTATCACTGCCTGGAGCTTTGCAATAAGCTCCATGACTTTTGCTCTCTTCCCTCCAGAGATAGGCATGTCATAAACATACTCAGAAAAATGGTAGACTGATTCAAGTTGGGCAGGATAAGCCACGTTGCAAATCCAGATCATTCTGAACAATTTATCAGTTGCACACGTCAAACCTTCACCTTCCAGTGGAATGGCAACATTGTCGTTTTTTGCCACAATGATGTACTGAGCTGTTGCATTCGGGTGTCCCAAACACACTAGTCTGGGCTGGTGGCCTCCAACTGCTGCCTCAGAAGACTCCTCCAGAAGGCTGAGGGTGCTTGTTCCTGTCTATGAAAACACAAATATAAAAAAAAAGGTCATCAGTACCTTTACATTTGTTGGGTTCCATTCATAAGATCTCTACTGTAAAAGCTAAAGTTTTCTTAACCTGCTCAGAAATGGGATTTAATGATTATTCAATTAAAACAAATGTTAAAGAAGAACAGATTCAAAGAATGCCAGCGCTCCTACAGGTTTAATGTCCAAGATGTAGGACAGGGCTGATTTCAGGCTGCATTTGGTCCATCCTTTGGTACGTCCTGAAGCAGTTGGAGGTAGGTAGTGTGTGAGCATCTTCAGAGCTCTGAAGCACAGTAACTCTGAGCAAAGGAGAAAAAAAGAGCATGCATACATTTTCATCTGCAGCTACAAACAAGGTTTCTGCCACAATCAGCACAACAGCTGAAGGCATCAATGCATTTAATACGTATGAACAGGAACATACCATCGCTTTCCTCACCAGTTGGCATGACACTGGATTCCACTTCAAGTGCTGCCACTTTCACAAGTTTTGGAACAATTTGCCCTTCCCATTTCTGAAGGAACAGGTCCTCCTTCCCTGGAAACAGTTTTCCAAACTCTGCATCCAGCTGAAAAGTGGCAGAAAATGCAGCAATAATATTGATAGGGAACTGCACCAATTAACATTTTTTAAAATTTTATTTACATTTATTAATGAGCCACAAAAGTGCATCAAACATGCAATATCCTGTTAACTTACCAAGTATGGCATGTCCACAAAGCTGCTGGAAAATCTCAGCTACTGTTGGTGAATTAGTGCTGATCCAGAGCCTCTGGTTGACACAGGTTTTCTCCATGCCCATTTTGATAGATGCAAGGTTCTCTGAAGATGGTCTCATCCTTTTGGTGGTGGTCACCCACTCTCTGACTGATTCTGCATCCCCTCCTGGCATTTCTTCCAGTGTTATGGTAACTCCAGTGGGATCACTGGACCTCCCTCACTTATGATAGCGTCGCTCATCATCACGAAGGGTTCACCTTAGGTTTCTCAGTTTCAACTCAATGAATCCACAATGGGACACTGGGTCATAAAAATGTTCCTGAAACGCAGCGGAAAGAACAAAGGAAAGTCTTTGACAGGATAAATCGACTGTTCAGTAAGATTTACAATTATGTTGTTATGAGTTATTTAATTATTCTGTGTGCATGTTATATAATATGCTGTTTGAAAGTGGCTTTTTATTTACTTGATGATGGCCATTTTTTCTGCTTCTGAGTCGTGTTGTTGTTACATCACAAACTAAGCACATTCAAATTTCAAAACTCCTGTTTTGTTCTTAAATGTTTTTGAAGGTCTTTGCTTCATTAGATGCATGCTGAGTTGTTTTGAAAAACTGAAGGCTAAACAAGGCTGAAAAAATATCTAGGTGTGATAAGTTGGACTGAAGTTGTGCTTTTGATAGTAAATGTACTAAAAGGTTGAAGAAGAAAAAAAGCTCATCTAAATAATTTGTTGAGACAAACTACAGGAGTGAGGTGAGACGCCTGGCCGAGTGGTGTAAGGACAACAATCTCCTCCTAAATGTGGAGAAGACGAAGGAGATTGGAGTGGACTTCAGGAGAGAGCACACCCAGCATTCTCCACTAACCATCAACGCTGCTGCAGTGGAGCGGGTGAGCAGCGCCAAGTTCCTGGGTGTACACATCTCCCAAGACCTGTCCTGGAACATCAACACCGCATCTCTGGCCAAGAAAGCTCAACGGCGACTCTACTTCCTGCGGAAACTGAGAAGAGCAAGAGCCCCGACCCCCATTATGTTCTCTTTTTATAGAGGCACCATTGAGAGCATCCTGACCTGCTGTATCACCGTGTGGTACGGCGCCTGCACCATCTCCTGCCGCAAGACCCTGCAGCGCACTGTGAAAGCAGCTGAGAAGATCATTGGTGTCTCTCTTCCTTCCCTACAGGTCATTTACAACACCCGCCTCACCCGCAGAGCCACAAGGACTGCAGGTGACCCCACCCACCCATCCCACAGTCTCTTTAACCTGCTGCCGTCGGGAAGGAGACTGCAGAGTCTCCGGGCCAGAACCAGCAGGCTCAAAGACAGTTTTTTCCACCAGGTAGTCAGGATTCTCAATTCCCTCCCTGCCCCCCCCCCCCCCCCCCCCCCGCCCCCGGCCCCCACCATTGACTCTGGGCCACAGACTCCACACCTATCTCAGGACTGCACACTTCACTTGCACTATCTGCACTATTTGCACTATTACCCCATATCCCTCATGCCTGTTCATTTCATTTTACCCATGCTAGAATTTGCACCACTGCACTACTGTTTACCTCATGTCTGTTTACCTCATGTCTGTTTACCTCATGTCTGTTTACCTCATGTCTGTTTACTGTTTATACTGTTTATATTGTTTGTTGTAGTATTTAAGGTGGTCTTTATTTAGTTTAGTTTAGTTTAGTTATTGTAATTTTATTACCCTGTTGCACCGTGGGTCTGAGAGGACTGAAATTTCATTTATGCTGTATGTCGAGCGTGTGTAGCTTATTTGACAATAAAGTTGACTTTGTCTTTGCCAATTAAAAAAAGAAAAATGAAACATTTTACACCTACATCTGTGCTGTGTGGGAATTAACATCACTTCAGCACAAAATTTGCATTGTAACAGTATTTTTGTCACACATTTCATGTTGAAGAAACACTGCACTTCCTACAATTTAGAAATTTCAGGTCATGTAACAGTTTAAATGAAAGTTTGATTAAACCATTCAGCCCTATCAACATTTGGTATTTAGTTTATTTACTGTAGCCTGTAAGTTTTCATATTGGAGCCAGTTCATGTTTGCACTGTTTCACTCTATGCCTAAAAACAGCATCTGTGATGGTTTTTGTGAAAGCTTTTCACTTGGGTTACTTTGGAGCAGCAATATGGTTGCATTTTATGCTCTAACCATGTGTGTTTAAGTCATCCAGGAAATTATTGCAAAACTTTTTTGGCATTGTCTTGTGAATGGCATTGTTTCCTCAGTATGGGGGTTAGCAGGGAAGTTAGCTCTTACTTTAGCTTCAACACCAACCTCAGAGAGTAACTATGGTTTTACAACTGGTTGAGCAAAACAATGTCATCAATAATCCTTGGCAAACCTTATTTTCTGTAAGATATCCTTTTATACTTACAAATCCATCATTTTCCTCTTGTGTCTTTATCTTCAGAGAAGGGAAGACCGTGACTATACTTTCAGCCAGCATCAGTTTATCTGTACTTGACGGATAACTGACAGACCGACAAAAGATATTAAGATTAGAAACACAAACAATCTAGACAATACATTCAATTTTAAAAGAATGCTTGAGCTTTTTCACCAAAGATGACACCAATGACATGTCTGATTTATGAAGTTGAGTGTTCTACTGTTTACTTTCAATAAGAACATGTATTACTAGGAATGTACAGCATCATACTTTCTTAAAATTTAGTTAAGAGGATAAATTCAAACATTAAGAGTTAACTCACAATCCCTTTGGCTCCACCAGATTGCTCACGCTAATTCTTACAAGCAGTTTTCTGGATGTCATGGAGAGTGTTCCTGATGCTGCATACTCTGCTAGCACACCTGCTGCTTTGCACTCAACAAGGGCCTTTAGGCTTGCTGCATCAAATCTGTGGGCATCATCATTTTGTCTTGGACCATTCTGGGGACAACAATTACAGACAACATAAAAAGATGCAGAATCTCTGTTTCAAATGAATAACTAATGTGTCTGAGCAGGGAGAGATCATATCACAGCAGAAAGGAACACTCTGGAGCACACGCTATATTCAATCATTTGACTAGAATTCAAACAGGTTGATGTTTGACAGCTGCATTGACCGTCTGCTCCAGAAAGTTTCCCTTATGATACAGACAATATATAACATTATATCACTGCAATCACAAGAACACAGAGGAAATTGATCATTTTTCAATGCAGAAAATTTTAAACTCTTCTTTGCAAGCACAGTTTACACAGATAACCCGACATCTGATACTTGTTTCAAGATATTTCTTAGGCACATACCTCCCATTGAGCACTCCAACCAGCTGCACTTGTGCTCAGTGTTTGAGCCTTAAAGAGAGAAAAGCATCATCACTCAGACAAAACGTTTATACAAACCATATTAACTTGACACAGGTTGCAGAAAGTATGGCTTAAATCGTGCAAGTTACTTTTCAGAATCATTTTAACCTTGGGAATCATTTTTGAGCAAGAAAATTCCTCATATTTCCGCACGAGACAACATTACCATGTTGCTCCTGAAAACCACTCTTAAAATCATGCACCAAATGCTAAAAGAAGACTTAATCCAGTTGCTGGATGATAACAGTCCGGTAAATTAAGTTATAATACTAATCAAGATACTGAATAAATATGATTGAACATTTGCTAAACACATGTCGTATTAGTCAAGTGTGTGATGTTTTTTCAGGTTTTCAACGCATATTTTGATTTTTTAACAAAACAAATGTTGAAAATTAGTAACAAATAGTGTGTTGGATGTTAACACATCTGTCTCTATAGTTTATGGTATATAAGTGTGTGCCTGTGTTACGGATACCGGGCTGGTACCGAGTAGACATTATAGATTCTGTAAAGGAGAAATGAATCACAGACAACTGTACTTCTCTTCGTCTCAGCCTCGCTCCACATAATTTATTCTGTTTGTCATTACAGAACAAAATGTGTTTTCATCTTTACAATGTTCATTAAACCAAAGTAAAATAAACAACATCCATTGTAGTTTCAGGCTCTCATATGACCTTCAATAAAATATCATCCACAGTTACATTCAAAGGTTTCTTTCCTTCTGTAATATACTGCTTTTCAGCATCCATGGCCTTAGCACATGAGCTTACAGCTTTAACTTTGTCATTTTTTTCTAAATATAGTTCTGGTGGTGCTTTCAACATCCTCTAACATGAACTGTTTTTAACATCTTTTAAGTGTTTTTAATGTTTACACAGAAACGCTTTTAACAACCATTTTACTGTTCTTTTCCAACATAGAAACTATTAAATGTCTATTTATAAGAACAAAATAATTACAGTCAAAATGTACTGGAGCTCACGCTTTAACGATAAAGTGATGCAAAGTGGGGAGAGGTTCGCTTTGACGCCATTTTCCAATAATCGCGGCACATCAGAGTCCGTTTTACTCACACAGCACTCTTTCATGTCTCTCCTGGACACTCGCACATTAGTTAACATGTAAACCTGAAGTAAACTTCTTCTGTTATTTTATACTTTACATACCTGTAAAGGAGAAATGAATCACATAGACAACTTTACTTCTCCCCGTCTCAGCCTCGCCCCACAGAACGAGAAAAGCGGTGTATGACAGCGTAAAAGCCGTAAAGCGACTGCCGTAAACACAACTCCACAGGCAATGCAAAGGGTAACACTGCCTCCTACTGGCGAATGACAGAAATTAACTGTCTGATCAAATTATGATAAATGAAAAATAATCCATCACAAAAAAATGTCCAACCTTGACACAAAGGGCATGTTGACATCATATGTACAAATTAAAAATATATCACAATTGTGACAACACAATAGTGGCTGTCACATTATTTTTTGTGATACTTTTATTTTCTTAGAATAAAAATAACCAAAGAATCACTCTAGATTCACCCAAAATGACAATTATCGGCAAAATTCTCCAAAAATAAAATTGAACGAGACAAACATTAAAGCAACACAGCGATCAAAACATGGACAACAAACTTCCTACGAGAGGAATTCAAGTCCATCACAATGCATGATGGGTATCAAGGAATATAGGCTAATCAAATGACCAGACACCAACGTAACGTCCACGAACGTAAGTTTATAAAAGTAAAGAGCACTGACAGTGCAACAGACAGATCAGCTAAAGACCAGTTAACAAACTACTGGAAACTACTATTCCTAATTTTATTCAACTTTTTGGTATTAATTTCACTTATTTTCAAATTTGAGAGTTTGCGAGTCATGTGACTGTAAGGGCCCGGATGTTGTTATAAATAGCGCTGAGCGAAAACACACTCAATTTACGTAACTGATGGTTAATACAAACGTTACCAAATATTAACACTGGCAGCCACTACGCACACAAGACCACAAGAATCTGAATAGATAAAAAATGTTAAAATACTTTAATATATTTGAATAACCCTCCATGTTATTCAATATTGTTTGAACAGGTAAGTTTCTACCTGAACGTTCCATGGTTGCTATGGAATCATCCTGAAATTCCGTCGTTTGAATCCAATCGATCCACTTGCTCGGTGAAATTACTGATCGGCTCGCACGAGGATTTTTCAAGCAAGAATTTCTTCAGAGAAAGACACACACAAAGCGATTTTTCTTTTTTAACAGGACATCGGACCATCTTCAGAGACCACCTTCAACGCGACATAAGGACTTTTCAATAAAAAAGTGAGTATTATTGACTTTTTCTGAATTTTTCGAATGCCTGAACAGATGCTAATATTGTTGATGTTAGCTTAGCCTTGTAGAGTATAAATCAGCATGTGAAAGTTTGTGATTTATTCATAATTTACAATAAAGCAAAGTATAAGTTGATATAATTTATCGTAAATTTTGTAAAACGATTCGACCTCTGTCCCGACATTTCCATGTTATATGGTTGAGATACGATATCAAAACTCGGGTGATAATTTTATTTGAAAGACGGTCTCTGCAGCTTTTTCTGATCATTTTCCGGTCAAAAATGATTGAGACAGCGTTGGTCATTCAAAACGAAGGTTTTAACAACACTTTGGGTAGTTATAAGATGGAATGAGACTCTCTATGTACCCTTATATCAGAGTTAAATAGGCTATAAGTAGTCTAAATTATGAACGTAAACAAAACAAAAAAAAACCCACACGTCACTTGTTTAATTTCACCATACACTGATATTAGGTGAACACAATCATGATAATAACAAATTAAACATACTTCAGTCAGATATTTAGACAGCTCCATAACTTAAAGGGGTCTTAAAACAAGTGACTTGTCACTGACCCTCATATTATTGATAAAAATCTGGGGTAGAACTCAATAAGGACTGATCTTTTGCGTAGTAGCTTTAAACTATTAAGTTAATTAAATTTATTTAGCATGTTTGGAAGTTTTCAATGCACATTGATAGAAAAAAGTTTGACTGGAGTCGGATGTGGACGTCGTCTTCTTCTATCTGAATGTACAGCTGGCTGTGCGCTGCAGAGTGAGGTGCTGCCGCTCACGCACAGTGGGTCTGTGCAGCGATTTCACTCAGAAACATGTGAAACGACAAGTTATTTACAGGCTTTAATTATCCCGTGCCAATGCGCCGCACAAAAAACTGATGTCAGGGGGTAATTCTGAAACTACCAGAGGTCCCCACTTATTACTAATCCCCTGTTAATAATACTTTAAATAACTTTTACAAAGAGGTGATTAGTTTGGTGTTAACAGGGTCTCTGGAAAGTTCACGATTTTCTGTGCTGACTGCTCAAAAGATGCTTTAATATAAAAAGATATTTACATAATAATGGTTTCCATATGCTTTTCACACTCATGCTAACATGTTTAGGGCATCCTGTCTTTTTTTTTGTTCCAGCCCGAGGATGAAGCAGCGCTTCACTTGGACTTCGGTCCTGATTCCAGTTCCCGGCCGGCCCAGCAGCCCACGGCTTGTCCTTCAGAGGGTCCCGGCACCAGCCCCCTGCAGCAGCTCCCAGACTGCCCGCCACCCTGGCTCTACGGGGTCATCAAGAGCTCCCTCTTCAGCAACAGCTGAGGCTCTGCGGTGCAGGAAGACACTTTCATCTCTGGGTAAGATTGTAAAAGCCTACCCATTTAAAAGAGCGAGAGTGCTTACAGGAGCTGAAGATTCTGGCCCAAAACCACCCGTGCCACCTTGCATTTCATTCAAGCTGTGGCAGCCAGAATCAGATTTGGCAGCATTTCTTAACGCAAGCCCCCTAGCACCAGCTGTGAAACCTAGGGAGGCTCTTAATGGGGGGCCCCCCAAACCAAATGTGGCCCCCAAAGCGGACAGAAATGCATGGTTCCCAAAAGCAGCTCTGGCCCCCAAAGCTGCTCCTCACATGGTGCCTCCTAAAGCAGCTCTGGCCCCCAAAGCTGCTCCTCACATGGTGCCTCCTAAAGCAGCAGGGCCTCGGCTGCCGTGGGACGCACCTGAGCCAGAGTGGGCAATGAACATCAGGGTCGCCATGGGTAAGCGTGAAGAGTGGTTAGAGAGCTGGTGGAGGAAGAAACCAGCTGAGGAGAAGAGGAGAAGAGGAGGAGAGAGGGGGAGAGGAGAGCAGGTCAGAGGGGAGCAGAGGAGATGGGAGGAGAGGAGCAGAGGAGAGCAGGTCAGAGGGGAGCAGAGGAGATGGGAGGAGAGGAGCAGAGGAGAGCAGGTCAGAGGGGAGCAGAGGAGATGGGAGGAGAGGAGCAGAGGAGAGCAGGTCAGAGGGGAGCAGAGGAGATGGGAGGAGAGGAGCAGAGGAGAGCAGGTCAGAGGGGAGCAGAGGAGATGGGAGGAGAGGAGCAGAGGAGAGCAGGTCAGAGGGGAGCAGAGGAGAAGGGAGGAGAGGAGCAGAGGAGAGCAGGTCAGAGGGGAGCAGAGGAGAAGGGAGGAGAGGAGCAGAGGAGAGCAGGTCAGAGGGGAGCAGAGGAGAAGGGAGGAGAGGAGCAGAGGAGAGCAGGTCAGAGGGGAGCAGAGGAGAAGGGAGGAGAGGAGCAGAGGAGAGCAGGTCAGAGGGGAGCAGAGGAGATGGGAGGAGAGGAGCAGAGGAGAGCAGGTCAGAGGGGAGCAGAGGAGAAGGGAGGAGAGGAGCAGAGGAGAGCAGGTCAGAGGGGAGCAGAGGAGAAGGGAGGAGAGGAGCAGAGGAGAGCAGGTCAGAGGGGAGCAGAGGAGAAGGGAGGAGAGGAGCAGAGGAGAGCAGGTCAGAGGGGAGCAGAGGAGAAGGGAGGAGAGGAGCAGAGGAGAGCAGGTCAGAGGGGAGTAGAGGAGAAGGGAGGAGAGGAGCAGAGGAGAGCAAATATGACTTAAATTTTGATTAAATTTAGCTTTAGATGTAAATTTAAAAAGTAGGTAAAAAAATGGTTAAATTGTTAAATTATCTAAAGTCCTTAACAGCTTGCGAGATAAAAACATTTTTTAAAAAAACGATACTCGTTAGATTAAGATAAAATAACGTAAAATAACTAAGAACAGAGTCAGATAGAATAAAGATTATTTGTCCTCCAGTGTGGGGTGGTGGTGGCGGGGAGTTAGATGTATTAGTCTGAATTAATCTGAGCTCATTTTAGATAAACACAAGAGTTAAAGACTGAAGTAGCTTCAGAGTGTTGCGCCGTTAGTAAGAGGGCTTCAAAACTTAAAATCAAGAAATAAAGATATAACTGTCAATGTACAAAAAAACCCTCAGCAGCATGAAATATAAAAGATGACTTTGACTTAAATTAAGATTAAATTTAGCATGCGATGTTTATTAAAAAATGTAGGTTAAAAAATGGTTAAATTATCTGAAGTCCTTCACAGCTCGCATGACAAAAACATTTGTCAAAAATAACAAAACTCGTCAGATAAAGAAAACAGAGAACGTAAAATAACTTAGAACAGAGTCAGATAGAATAAAGATTATTTGTCCTCCAGTGTGGGGGGGTGGTGGCGGGGAGTTAGATGCATTAGTCTGAATTAATCTGAGCTCATTTTAGATAAACACAAGAGTTAAAGACTGAAGTAGCTTCAGAGTGTTGCGCCGTTAGTAAGAGGGCTTCAAAACTGTTGATGTACAAAAAATCCCTCAGCAGCATGGAATATAATAGATGACTGTGACTTAAATTTAGATTAAATGTAGATTAAATTTAGCATTTAATGTATATTTAAAAAGTTAGTTAAAAATGGTTAAATTATCTGAAGTCTTTGACAGCTCGCATGAAAAAAAAACATTTGTCAAAAACAATGAAACTCGTCAGATAAAGAAAACAGAGTACGTAAAATAACTTAGAACAGAGTCAAATAGAATAAAGATTATTTGTCCTCCAGTGTGGGGGGGTGGTGGCGGGGAGTTAGATGCATTAGTCTGAATTAATCTGAGCTCATTTTAGATAAACACAAGAGTTATGAATGTAAATTTAAAAAGAAGGTAAAAAATGGTTAAATTGTTAAATTATCTAAAGTCCTTCACAGGTCGGGTGACAAAAACTTATGTGAGAAATAACGAAACTCGTTAGATTAAGATAAAATAACGTAAAATAACTTAGAACAGAGTCAAACAGAATAAAGATTATTTGTCCTCCAGTGTGGGGGGGTGGTGGCGGGGAGTTAGATGCAAGTGTAGTCTGTGTTTAATAATGAGAATGAAAAAAGGGTTGTGTGTCGTTAAACACACTTAATAACAATCAATTATTGTCTAAAATAGATTTTAAAACAACATCAAAGATTTAAATCAATCTTGTATAAAGTATCTGAAGTCCTTGACAGCTTGCGTTATAAAAACATTTGTCAAAAATATGAAACTCGTTAGATAAAGATAAAATAACGTAAAATAACTTAGAACAGAGTCAAACAGAATAAAGATTATTTGTCCTCCAGTGTGGGGGGGTGGTGGCGGGGAGTTAGATGCAGGTGTAGTCTGTGTTTAATAATGAGAATGAAAAAAGGGTTGTGTGTCGTTAAACACACTTAATAACAATCAATTATTGTCTAAAATAGATTTTAAAACAACATCAAAGATTTAAATCAATCTTGTATAAAGTATCTGAAGTCCTTGACAGCTTGCGTTATAAAAACATTTGTCAAAAATATGAAACTCGTTAGATAAAGATAAAATAACGTAAAATAACTTAGAACAGAGTCAAATAGAATAAAGATTATTTGTCCTCCAGTGTGGGGGGGTGGTGGCGGGGAGTTAGATGCATTAGTCTGAATTAATCTGAGCTCATTTTAGATAAACACAAGAGTTAAAGACTGAAGTAGCTTCAGAGTGTTGCGCCGTTAGTAAGAGGGCTTCAAAACTTAAAATCAATAAATAAAGATATAACCGTCGATGTACAAAAAAGAACCTCAGCAGCATGAAATATAAAAGATGACTGTGACTTAAATTTAGATTAAATTTAGCATGCGATGTTTATTTTAAAAAAAGTAGGTTAAAAAATGGTTAAATTATCTGAAGTCCTTGACAGCTCGCGTGACAAAAACAAATGTAAAAAATAATGAAACTCGTTAGATAAAGATAAAATAACGTAAAATAACTTAGAACAGAGTCAGATAGAATAAAGATTATTTGTCCTCCAGTGTGGGGGGGTGGTGGCGGGGAGTTAGATGCATTAGTCTGAATTAATCTGAGCTCACTTTAGATAAACACAAGAGTTATGAATGTAAATTTAAAAAGTAGGTAAAAAATGGTTAAATTGTTAAATTATCTAAAGTCCTTAACAGCTCGCGTGACAAAAACTTATGTGAAAAATAACGAAACTCGTCAGATAAAGATAAAATAACGTAAAATAACTTAGAACAGAGTCAAACAGAATAAAGATAATTTGTCCTCCAGTGTGGGGGGGTGGTGGCGGGGAGTTAGATGCAGGTTCAGTCTGTGTTTAATAATGAGAATGAAAAAAGGGTTGTGTGTCGTTAAACACACTTAATAACAATCAATTATTGTCTAAAATAGATTTTAAAACAACATCAAAGATTTAAATCAATCTTGTATAAAGTATCTGAAGTCCTTGACAGCTTGCGTTATAAAAACATTTGTCAAAAATATGAAACTCGTCAGATAAAGATAAAATAACGTAAAATAACTTAGAACAGAGTCAAATAGAATAAAGATTATTTGTCCTCCAGTGTGGGGGGGTGGTGGCGGGGAGTTAGATGCATTAGTCTGAATTAATCTGAGCTCATTTTAGATAAACACAAGAGTTAAAGACTGAAGTAGCTTCAGAGTGTTGCGCCGTTAGTAAGAGGGCTTCAAAACTTAACATCAAGAAATAAAGATATAACCGTCGATGTACAAAAAAGAACCTCAGCAGCATGAAATATAAAAGATGACTGTGACTTAAATTTAGATTAAATTTAGCATGCGATGTTTATTTTAAAAAAAGTAGGTTAAAAAATGGTTAAAGTATCTGAAGTCCTTGACAGCTTGCGTTATAAAAACATTTGTCAAAAATATGAAACTCGTTAGATAAAGATAAAATAACGTAAAATAACTTAGAACAGAGTCAGATAGAATAAAGATTATTTGTCCTCCAGTGTGGGGGGGTGGTGGCGGGGAGTTAGATGTATTAGTCTGAATTAATCTGAGCTCATTTTAGATAAACACAAGAGTTAAAGACTGAAGTAGCTTCAGAGTGTTGCGCTGTTAGTAAGAGGGCTTCAAAACTTAAAATCAAGAAACAAAGATATAAATGTCAATGTACAAAAAAGAACCTCACAGCATGAAATATAAAAGATGACTGTGACTTAAATTTAGATTAAATTTAGCATGCAATGTTTATTTTAAAAAAAGTAGGTTAAAAAATGGTTAAATTATCTGAAGTCCTTCACAGCTCGCGTGACAAAAACATTTGTCAAAAATAACAAAACTCGTTAGATAAAGATAAAATAACGTAAAATAACTTAGAACAAAGTCAAACAGAATAAAGATTATTTGTCCTCCAGTGTGGGGGGGTGGTGGCGGGGAGTTAGATGCATTAGTCTGAATTAATCTGAGCTCACTTTAGATAAACACAAGAGTTATGAATGTAAATTTAAAAAGTAGGTAAAAAATGGTTAAATTGTTAAATTATCTAAAGTCCTTCACAGCTCACGTGACAAAAACTTATGTGAAAAATAACAAAACTCGTTAGATAAAGATAAAATAACGTAAAATAACTTAAAACAGAGTCAAATAGAATAAAGATTATTTGTCCTCCACTGTGGGGGGGTGGTGGCGGGGAGTTAGATGCATTAGTCTGAATTAATCTGAGCTCATTTTAGATAAACACAAGAGTTAAAGACTGAAGTAGCTTCAGAGTGTTGCGCCGTTAGTAAGAGGGCTTCAAAACTTAAAATCAAGAAATAAAGATATAACCATTGATGTACAAAAAAGAACCTCAGCAACATGAAATATAAAAGATGACTGTGACTTAAATTTAGATTAAATTTAGCATGCGATGTTTATTTAAAATGTAGGTTAAAAAATGGTTAAATTATCTGAAGTCCTTGACAGCTCGCATGAAAAAAAAACATTTGTCAAAAATAACAAAACTCATCAGATAAAGAAAACAGAGAACATAAAATAACTTAGAACAGAGTCAGATAGAATAAAAATTATTTGTCCTCCAGTGTGGGGGGGTGGTGGCGGGGAGTTAGATGCATTAAAGCGACAGAAGCCTGTTGTCCCAAATACTTGTGTAAAATCAAACAATATAAAATAAAATCGATTTAAAACAGTATAACTTTAATCCTTCTCTAAACATACAAAAAGACAATCTGAGGTCTTCATATTAATGAGAACAGCTGTACGCGTTGCTCAGGACTATAAATCAGTGAAACGTAACATAACCATTAATGAAGTCATCCAAAACTGGACTAATCAAACAAACAAGGCTTCAGACTCTTTATGGGTTATCCTGAAGCCAGTTGGATGAAGTCCTCTTCAGAGAGGAACACAACACTGGACGAGTCTCAGAGTCATTTGCACATCATGTCCAGCAGGTGGCAGCCTAACAGCTTTGGTCAGCTGAACATGTGAACACTGAAAGAGAACAGAAGTGGACACAAATGTAGAGAGAAGACAGCGCCCAGGAAACGATGCTTCTGTGTGCAGGAGCATCAAGACTCCAAGAAAGAAAACTAAACCATTTAAAAAAAAAAACAAAAAAACTAACTCTGCCAGAGTGTCTCTTTTGGGTCACTTTTGCCGGTCCCAAGCCCGGATAAAGGAGGAGGGCTGTGATTTGACATTATCAAAATGTAGTTCAAAACATATTAACAGTGTTATTTACTCAGTTTATCTCACATAAGCAATTATGCAAATTCCATGTGGATGTCATTTAGCAGCTTCTAGTGTGGCACATGTGGCGGTGAGCTCTCTTTATTATAGACATAAAATCTAATAAAGTTTTGATAAAAGTCTTTGCGTTGTTCTGTTTTTTTCTGATGGATTGAAACTCTTGATCTTGGTCACTTGCAGTGCAGAAGGAAACTTCATGGATAAACCTGCAACACTGAGGCGATGCCCCTCTCTTACTGAGACATATAATAAGATGAACGTAAGTAAGAGAGAAAATGGGGCAGCGGTTGGTCTGCCCCCTTCTGTCAATCATTTCACTCAGAACTAGAAGGAAATCAGAACTGTATGTTTGGCAGCACCTTTTTTATCAGTGGACTTTTATTGGAAGCAATATTAGTTTTTACCTGAATCCTTATCATGTCCTTTATCATATTTAAATCATATACACCTGATATATTATCACTTATTAAATTAATGCTGTTGTTAATTGGTAAGCTGCATGTTCTCAGACCATCAAACTAATTGAAAAAAATGCCCATAAGACAACACTGATAAAGGAAATGTGTTGTGTATTTTCTGCACAACTACTTTGTTTAGTTATTATAAGTACTTTAACTTCCCTTTCCTGTCCTTTCATCTTATAACCATGTTTACAAGCTGCTTTAAAAGGACAAGTTTACCCAACACGTATCAGTAAAGGGGTTGGGGAGCAGCAGGACTCCTTGTTGTTGTCCATTGGCACTTGGCATTTGCAGAGTAGCAGCTAAACGATTTATATTTAGGACCCGAGCCCGCCAACCGCAGGTGAAGCAAAGGCCCTCTTGAAACCTTTGTGATCATTATTAGGGCCGAGCCTGAGAATCGGGGCCAAGGCCCCCTTGAAATCCTTAGGATCATTGTGTTTTTCCTGACTTTAAATCCCAAATTGCATGTCTTCTGCTTGAGATAAACACGAACGCAACTAGACACAAAATTTAGCCCCGCTAGAAATTTTATGACTGCAGTAAAAATGGAATTAAACAGATGTGTTGAAAGTAACACATCATGTGTTCATTTTTAACTCCCCTCTGTGTCTAGTTAAGGCCAACACATTTTGTTAACTCTAACACAGTTGGTGTGTCAGCTCATTTAACACATGTTGTGTGTTATTAATTTAAACACATTATGTGTTGGAAATAACACAAAAGTGTGTTTTTTAATCTATATAATGTTTTATGCAGTAATTCTATGTTCAAATCCTTCTAAATTGTAAATAAACTGTCCATGAACCAAACCATTTCATGCAAATCATATTTATTGAATCATTTTGCAATGTTGCACAACCTGCTGTGCCACTGAGTTGCTAACAAAAGTACTGTATAGATATACACATATAAAAACCCATTTCAGCAATTCTCTGGGAACATTTAAGGAGTTCAAACACAGCTGAACAAGAAGATCATGTAAAACACGTGACAGTATCAGAACAATGCACCAACCTGCAGATGATGACTGCAGAGGACATCAGGCAACACCATCATAAACCTGCAGGACCATCTATCAGGCAGCACCAACAACTAACAGTCTCTCCAAATTGTTGGAGGTGTGGTGAGGGTATGTCAGAGGGAGGGGACTATACAGTAGTGCAAGTTTAGAGTATCAGTGTGTATCTTGGATTTACATGCAGCTGGCTTCCCCTGAATGGTTATACCAAGTCTAATGGTCTAAAGTCTGCTCCATCTTTCACATTGATCAATTCATACTCATCATTTGGCTCCACCACATATGAATACAGATGTTCATCAAAGTATTTCACAGTTAGGATTTTAAGAAATATAAGCACTTCTTCCTTTTCACAGTTGGGAACCATATGTACAATTTCTCCAAAGAGACGTTCTCCCCTAAAGTCACGCTTTAAAGCAAGTACACAGCCTGTTCTATATGTTCTATATACCCAGTTAAACCTCTGTTGGATTGTTTCAAATTCAAATCAAATTTATTTATAAAGCACTTTTCATACATTAAAAATGCAGCACAAAGTGCTACACATGTTAAAAACAGCCCCCACCCCCCCATTCAAACTCCACCCCAAAGCACCCCCCCCCCCCCCCACGCATACACACACACATACATACGCACGCACACATACATACGCACACACATAACATGATATAAAATGTGTGATTTAAAATCATGTGGCTGAGTACAGAGGAGCCAGGTCAGGAAACGCCAGGAGGCCGACTGCACTGGGCGGCGCCCACGGTCCAAATCCAGGACGCCTCCACCCGGGCATGCCTCGCTACAGGACCAGCGAGGGGCCCACTGCAGCAAAGCACTGCTGCAGACCCCCCACCTGTCCAGGACGACGCCCACCAAAGACAGAGACATCCCAGCCAGAGCCAACAGCGGACCCCAGTGCAGGCAGCCCCCTGCTGAGGAAACACTGGAGATATGAAGTAAAAACATCAAACTACATAGGCTAAGAATCATAAAATGAATAAAATAAAGAAATAAAACACTAGTAAATGAAATTAATAGTCATAGAATAAGATTAACAGGTCAAAAGGCGGGATTATATAAATAAATAAAATCAAAATATTTCTGTCCCTCAGAGCCGTGGTAACGCTATGGTGTTGTAGCTCACCGGTCTGTGTGGTCTCCAGCCAGCTGGACAACGCCGGGAGCCGGGATTTGATGGTGGTCAGCAGTGAGTCCTTCCTCTGCAGTTCGTCCGACAGCCGTCCAATATCCTCCAGAAGATCAGCGATCTTTTTCTGGGCCCTTTTGAGTTGGTGTCCTACCTCTGCAGGTCAGGAAGCGTTAGCCGTGGCGTTAGCCGTAGCCTCCATTGTTGCCATGCTCGGTGACACTCTGTCTGCAGGTTTGACTGATGTTAAGTCCTGGATGTCTGCAAACTTTCTGCATCTGAAAGAAGATAAAAGTGAAATTATAGTGTTTGGATGTGCTCCTGCTTCTTTTTCAGCTGCTTCTTTGGGCCCTCTTGCAGCCAACATCCGGTCTTCAGTCAGGAACTTAGGGCTTATATTTGATGACAGATTAAAACTTGACCATCAGATCAGGGCTGTTGTCAAAAGTAGTTTTTACCACTTAAGGATTTTATCTTAAGTCAAGGGTTACCTGCCGCCTGAACAATTTGAGACAGTAATCCATGCCTTTGTTAATTCCAGATTGGATTATTGCAATTCGCTCTATTCTGGTCTGGACTAGTCACTCCTGCACCGCCTGCAACTGGTGCAGAATGCTGCTGCTCGTCTCCTAACAGGAAAAAACAAGCGTGAGCACATATCCCCGTCTTAGCTTCCCTGCACTGGCTTCCAGTTGCTTTTAGAATAGATTTTAAAATTGTATTGCTTGTTTTTAAAGTTCTTAACGGCCTAGCCCCCCTGTACCTGACCGAGCTTCTCAAGCTCCATGTCCCGACCAGGACATTGAGCTCATGGAGCCAGGTGCTACTGGAGACCCCAAGAACCAGACTAAAAACTAAAGATGACCGGGCCTTTGTGGCTGCTGCTCCCCGGCTTTGGAACAGCCTGCCCGAGCATATCCGCTCTGCCAGCTCGGTTGATGTTTTTAAATCATTCTTAAAGTCTGATCTCTTTTCCCTGACTTTAAATCAAAGCTGAGTGGACATTTAGAGAATGTTTTATTAAGTTTTAATTTAGTTTGATATGCATATGTATTTTAATGTATCTGAATGCATTTTACTGCATTTTAATGTATATACATAATGTATATTCTATGTATATAAGATAATGTAATATAATGTAATGTAATGTAATATAATGTATATACATATGTATTTAATGTATATACATGTATATGTATATATATATATATATATATATATATATATATATATATATATATATATATATATATATATATATATATATATAAAGCAAAAAAACAAAGAAAGGCAAAAAAAAAAAAAGTAACTCCGCCAAAGTGTTGCCTTTTGGTCACTTTGCCGGTCCCAAGCACGGATAAAGGAGGAGCGTTGTTCTGAGATCAGAGTCAGAGAGATTAAAGCTTTCTGACCTCTTCAAGTCTTCATCAATTAATGGATTTAAAGTGAAGCAGCTGTTTTTTTATTTATTTTAGTATAAATTTAAAAGGACCCAAACACATGAATATACAGCCTGATTAGGAAAGGTACAGTACAAGTCCAAGATGCATCAGACAAGCAGAAAGTAGCAGATAGCAATACAGATCAATCCAACTGAGGGGGAGAAAATAAGAAAAATAACTTCTTTTAAAACCATCAGAATCAGCTGAGTTTTAGAAAAGGTCACAATCTTTTACCAGTTTTAAAAGTTTTGAGACTTTTCAAAAGAAGGATACTGATGGTAGATTTGTACTGATCAGGGGATACCTGCAGGGGGCTCTAGTTACTTTTCTGTACTGAATGGAAATCCTTTTCTTTTCAAGTTCTGCTATTAGTTATTAAGCAAAAATTGACAGATTTACAGGATAATCTTTAATTGTACCAACAGTATTGTATATTAACCCCCCCTCTACACACCCCCACCCACCCATCTCCCCCATATAGAGAAAAAGACTTGTATCAACAACACCCAGAAACACCGCCGGCTTCTCTGGGCCCGAGCTCATCTGAGATGGACTGACGCAAAGTGGAAAAGTGTGCTGTGGTCTGATGAGTCCACATTTCAAACTGTTTTTGGAAATCATGGATGTGGTGTCCTCCAGGCCAAAGAGGAAAAGGACAATCCGGATTGTTCTCAGGTCAAAGTCTCAAAGCCAGCATCTGTGATGGTATGGGGGTGTGTTAGTGCCCATGGCATGGCTAACTTGACCATCTGTCACGCTGATGACACACAACCCTACATCCACTCAAAGCCCTCTGACTCCCTTCTGACACCCAACCTGACTGACTGCTTACATGATATTAAGAACTGGATGACCACCAACTACTTACAGCTCAATCAGGATAAATAGGAAGCTTTACTCATCGCATCCCCAGCTACACTACACAAGGTCTCACAAATGAAATTTTCCATTCCCGGTTTCGTCACTTGTCCGTATCTACAGTCAAAAATCTCTGTGTAACACTTGACTCCACCCTCTGTTTCAGCTCACACATCGAAAATATAACCAAAACTGCCTTTTTTTAAATTTGAAAAACTTATCCAGACACTGCCCCTCCCTCAGCCACACTACTGCAGAGACACTTATACATACCTTCATTACTACCCGCCTGGATTACTGTACTGCTCTCCTCCTTGGCCTCCCTACAACAACCTTACAAAGACCAGAACATGCTCAGAACTCAGTCACCAGAGTGCTTTGTCATAAACAGACTTGGGATAACATCACCCCCACACTCTATCATCTCCACTGGCTCCCAGTCAAACACCAGATCACCTTCAAAATAACCCTGCTTGTCTACAAATCTCTCCACGGCCTGGCACCCCCCTACCTATCAAACCTCCTCTATCCATACATTCCGAGTCGTCCTCTACGTTTCTCTGAAGCCCTGCTCCTTTCTGTTCCCTCCTCCAGGCTCCTCACTATGGGTGACAGGGCCTTTAGCGTAGCTGGCCCCAAACTATGGAATGCCCTACCTCAAGAACTGAGTCAGTGCCCAATCCTCACTGCCTTTTAAACCAAACTAAAGACTCATCCTTTTAAACAAGCCTTCCCTGATTTCTCTCAGCATAACTTACTATTCTTTGTATTTTACTGTATCTATTTGACCATGTTTGTATTTCTGTATTTTTTTATATCTCCTGCTGTTTTATATATAATGGTATTTCATGAACTGTTGAACTGTTTTTATCTGTGTAAAGTGACCTTGCGTGACCTGAAAGGCGCTTATAAATAAAATGTATTATTATTATTATTATTATTATTATTATTATTATTATTATTATTATTATTATTAATAACGTCTTTTTCAGGGACGTCCCTGCTTATTTCAGCAAGACAATGCCAAGACACATTCGGCATGTGCTACAACAGTGTGGCCTCTTCGTAAAAGAGTGCAGGTACTAGACTGGCCTGCCTCCCGGTGAAAATGTGTGGAGCATTATGAAGCACAAAATACGACCACGGAGACCCTGGACTGTTGATCAACTGAAGTTGTAAATGAGGGAGTATTTGTTGAAGAAACAATAAAGTTCATCAGTTTGAAGAATAAATATCTTGTCTTTGTATTGTTTTCAGTTGAATATAGGTTAAACAGGATTTGTAAATTGTACTCTGTTATTATGTTTTACACAATGTCCCAACTTCATTGAAATTAGGGATGTATCTCATAAATGTAAAATCTGGAGAAAATAATCAAAAATAATGCAGGATGGTGGCTATATCTCTGTCTATGAATCAAGAGCGAAGCAGAAATGTTTTGTCCACAGTTGCCATCTTGTTTTCTTTCAGTTACTAGCTGCCTTTGGCTTAAACTGAATATACTTGTATTTATTTATTTATTTATTTATTTGTCCCCCCGCCTTATCATTTAAAGATATTATCCATTCTGCTCTTTTATCTGTCATCTGTATTTTATTCATTTTATTTTATTTTTTCATAATTTTTTAACAAAATGAAGTGATAAACTGTTGTCTGTGGACAACTGATGTTTTGGGCCCTGGGCTATCATGTAATCTTATCAAATCTTTCTTTACTGACATTTAAAAAACCCGAAACATTTGAAAAGATGTATTTGTGGAGGGAAATGCCTCATATAATTAACACTAAATATTGTAAAATAGCTCATTTAATTCACTTTAATAAAACGGAGTCCTTTCTTCGTGGGACATGTTTTTGCCTCAAAGATCAGTGATCAGTGGGTGACAACACTTCATTATAAGTGTTGTTGATGTTATTATTCATGTTTAAATTTAACAAGTAAATACAATTCATGTTGAATTGTTCACGTGTTTATAGATAAGCTTACATATTAGTATTAAGAGTTTTACGTTTTAAAGAGGAACTTAAGTTTGGCGAATTTTGCTTCCGCTACAGCGGTATTTGGAGACGGACACTGAATGTCAGATGTACACAACCTCGTGTGAAAGCTATAACTTCTGAAGAAAGTAAAACGAAGAAGATAAATCAAGGACTCTTTGAAGAAAAGACTCTTTTTACAACAAGCGGCCAATGAGGTAGTGTCTGACTTACATACGTTTTTACATTTGTTTTCTTTTGTACATATGTTCATCTTTATGACACGTTTTTGTACTGATTACAGTTCTCACGGCGTTACAACTATATGGTGTCTCACGACGTTACAACGTATGGTCTCACATGCCACAAGACTGGACTGAAATAAACGCCCGTTTCAAGGAACCAACCTGTGTCAGTCGTTGTAAAAGGAGCTACACTTCATCATAAAGGTTTTCAAAGTAGATTTTACAGCTTTCATTAAAAAATGTCCTTAGAATCCTTCCAGAGACTAACCAAACTGAATTTAAAATATAAACAGTTCATTAAAATGGTTATAAATGATTTGAAAGAAACGCTCGTATTTTTAAATTAATTATGCAAACGTAGTGAGCCTATTTAAGGTCGCCTTCCTGTTTGTAACCTTCCTTTTCCTGCCGACTTATTTCTGTGATTTCAAAGTTTTATTTTATATCAATTACATGATTTGGTCAATACAACGTACGTCACCTCTAACATGACGCAAAATGCAACTGAGGCGTAATGACGCACGATTTGATCTGAGCACGTGCCAAAATAGTGGCCGGAAGAAGGACAACTGTTCAAAATAAAAATGTCGAAATTAAAACAAGTTCGGAAAAAATAAGGTCGACAACAAAAACTACAAAAACTAAACCTACAGACAGGTGAAGGTGAAGGCTTCCAACTGCCAAAGACCGAACAGGTAAGCTCAGGTGTGTAAGAGAGGTTAAGCTAACTAAAGACATTTTAGCTAAGGTTTAACTCAAATTATGTTATTACCTCCATCTTCCGCTGTCTGACTCCGACGTGGGATAATTTAAACTCATTTTTTGAAGGAGGAAGATTTATAAAACATTAATAGAAAAGTAATAAGCTCACTTTGATCGATCCTACCACCAAGGAGTTATCTTATACACCAGCTAAAGTGTACATAAAAGAGGCATGACGCACTAAAATCTGCATCAAAAATCCACTTTCACCTCAGTCTCGATTGTCTATTAGGTTTTTATACAGCTTATTTATTGTTTATTACTTTTATAATGTGTCTCTGAATTACTCCGAGAAAAGAGGAGAAGACAAACTGATGGAAAAATACACAGGAGGGTACATTTAATCAAACATGTGGAAGTAACTTTAAACTCATTCATGTCATTGCCAGCATTTAAATCAGTAGTGGATGAACTGAAGGCGCTTTAAGTGGAACCACTGCCATCTAGTGGTGTAAATGTGAAAGTTGAAGGATGGAGAAACTTTGTTTTCTGGACTCGTTTGTGTCAATTCACACTGAAGAGGGCATGAGTGAGGACTCTGTTAAGTTTTCATTTTCTGTGATATCACAAGTATGGCAAATATTCCTTATTATGAATTAAAGGTCTGACAGCACACCTTTGAGAGAGGAGCAAGTGAGGGATCCATAAATGAAACAGTTTAAAGTCAAGCTGCAGTAGTTCACTTATAAAGCAGAGAAACACCAGATATCACTTACTCTGCTCCTTTTTGTGAGCTTTGCCACTTTGACCTCATGTGTCTCCCTCATAGTCATTAATCATCAAGAGTTGTCTCATAGACTGAATGGAGGTTATTCGGACACTAAAGGAAAGAAACCCCAGCTTTCCTCTGGGATGTACTTTTTATGGCAGTCCCAGTTGATGAAATGAAAGCTATTACTTCAAACTTAAACTGGTTCATACTCATGATCCTGTAGCTGCTGGTCTGTTAGCTTAAAAAGGACACTCTGTAAGTCAATGTTTAACTGAAGGCTTCAGTGAGAAGAAGAGAGCTGTGCTATAAAATGAGGACAACGATGCTCAAGGGAAAAAAAAAAAAAACAAACACATTTCCCATCTCCCTTGGTTTCCTCCTTTTCCCTCCACTCACTCCCTTTTTCCTGGCTCCTCCCATTCTCTGTAAGTGTTTCAGGCTATGAAGTGCTAAGTCAGTCTTATGGAGTGTTTCTGTTGCTCCAGAGGAGAAACAGTCCCTAAAAAGTGTATTTTAAAACGTAATCCTTGATATAGATCATCACTGTTCTAAAGTATTCAGCTAGTTTGAAGAAAAGTGTAAGAATAAGTTCTGATTTTTGATTCTCTCAAAGAAGGTCTGAGTCAGATCCAGGGTGTTGGAAACGGTGATCTTTTCACCATCCTTAAGAATATCAATTTTCCTAAAATAAAGAATCTGACTCCAAATTCCGGATATATATAAATATTATATACATGGATAAACAAGGTTAGTTATTTAGTAATGTGTTCAAATGAACCCTTCGTATTAATGGTGTCAATTCTTCCTTCATGCTGGATGATCTGTAGCCTTCCAGGAGCTTTCAACCTTCTGTAAATACACACATTAACACAAGCCTGTAATGATCACAATTATTATTGATTAATGCACAAAATATAGTTAATAACGCTTCAAATTTCTTACAAGGGTCATCACTTTTCTAATGTTTCTTAGCGTCAGGATCTGCACGCCGAAGCCATCTCCTAATGAAGGACTGTGAGTCATCATTGTGCACAATGACGACAACAACAACGACCAGGTAACATCTTCTGGCTTGCTGGTCAACAAGCAGCTCTACAGTGCCAGGGGCAGAGAGTCTCCATCTATCTGGACTACAGCACCCAGGTTTCATCTCAGGGCCTGTCCTTCAACGCAGCCAGGAAAAGGCTCACTGATGCAGGGGCCAAATGTACACCACACTTCCCAGCCGAGCTTCAGGTGATCTACAACAACAAAACCAGCACCCCTCCAACTGTACATCTGATCATCTTATTTTAGTGTGTGTGTGTATTTCCCTTTCTCATATTTTGTTCAGCAAACACTTGTGTTTTTATGTTCCCAAATTCATTTTCATCTTTTCAAATGTGCCCATCTCCCTGAGGCCATGGTCTTTCAAAGCAGTTGACTCTGTAATCAAAGCCTTTATGTGGGCCAGTAGACCTCCTCATATCTCCAAAGCACACTTATCCTAAGCTCCTTAGATCCTGAAACAAATCAGAGGTGTGCTGGGTCTTTCTGGAACATCAGTTTTTGCTCCGATCTGCCAGGATCCCTCCTTTAAAGCGGGTCTAGTGGAGAGCGTGTTTAGGTAATGGTCAGATAAAGGCTTTTCAACTGTCAAGGACTTAGACATTGATGGACCATTTGCATCTCATGCTCATCTGCAGTTGAAGTTTACTTTGCCTCCTGTGCGTTTCTTTGGTTACCTCCAGATAAGAAACTTCTTGAGGTCTACCCTCCCTCACTTTGACTCAATGTCTAAACAACAACATTTTATAAGCTACGAAAAAAAGACAAACAGCTGAAACCAACTTATCATCAAACTTTTCTTCCATTTACGTTTTGAGTCCAGAAAGGAAACAAACACTGCATCCTAAAAGTCAACAGAGTGAAGTTCAGGGGTTGGCTTTTTGCTCTGTGCTTCCAGCAGGGGGCAGCGATGGCTCAGTGTTCATAGTGAAAGGCTCCACCTGCTGACATCTCTCCAGCTGACATCTCTGTCACTTTACTATGTGTTGAAATAGATATCAGACTTCTTTTAGAGCTTTCCACTCTGACCTCTGCAGAAACTTCTATCACGTATTTTGTTCAACATGAAGCCATCAGGGGGAGCCTTCAATGAACCCTGATCACATGCAGCTGATGAAGTGCTTGGTTAGTTACATGAGGTGTGCCTGGGACAACACCTGATGGCCTCATGAGTCCTCTGAGGTACAAAACTATGAGGGAGTTGAATTATTTAGAAAGGTAGAAGACAAATGTTCATGATCAGTTATTTCTCTCCTTCATTTTACTGTTCAACATTGTACTGTTCTCAGGTCTAGTCCGAGGGGCAGCATCGGGTAGAGAAAAATGAAGCCTATGTGGAAGTGCTAAAAATTGTTGTTCATGGAGAATCGACTAGAGTCTGGCTGCAGAACCTGAACCTGATGTGTGAAGTGTTAAATGTGAGTATGTGTGCTTGAGTCTTGTCAGGAGAATTTCTCTAAATTTCTCTTTTCTCTAAAGTTTGAGGATGAGTTGTTTCCAAATCATCAAAATAAAGTTGGATTTGTAGAGAAAAAGGATGTTTGCTGTATAATTTATGATGTGCAAAGTGTGTGCCATCACAATAATCTGCCATTTTTCCATCAACACTTCTGTTACTTTGATTTGAGAGAAACTGAACCTTTTCACTTCCAAAAAGAAACTTCAAGGTGTCAATAACTGAGATGTACTGACAGGTGTCAGCAACCAGTGCTTGAGTCAGTTTTCCCTGCTTCCTTGCTGCGTCACCTCTGTACCCCAAAAAAACTTCTGTAGGCTTGACGAGGGAGTGTCGTTCAGAAAAGTATTTGCATGTTTTGTAGGGTGGATCCACATCTGAAAACATGTTCCGTGCAGTTTCAAAATCCTGCATCAAACACTGGACAGCTTCACCATCTTCTGAGACAGAATACTTTTCAAAACTGCACGGATGCAGTTTTATATTTTAAGGAGTCCAATGTTTTGTCCAATAGCTCTTTTGTGCACACAATGCTTTTTTGAACATCTGTTAGAGTGGAATTTGATGTCGAGTACATTTAGGCAACAAACACAGCTGCACAGTCACGGTGGTCTGAAGACTGAAGATTCATTGTGGTGTCCATGTCACAGTCCAAATTCACCTCTGGAGTGTTGACACTGTGCCAGCAAGACTGTGTAGGGACAGTCTGTGAGACATTACTAACATTAACTGTTTGTTCCAAATGATCTGTGTTTGAAACGGGATAGTGTTCTCTATTAAGATGCTTTACATAAGAATTGAAGTTATGAGAAGTTCTTTGGCAGTGATTCTGACTGCATACGACTGGATCGTCCTGTCCACCTGAAATGACATGGACTTGTCTCTGATGCCTGACTAGTGCCCGTACTTGTGTAGATGTTGGTTTCTTACACTTGGGACAAGTGTACATGACAGAACTTCTATCACTGCCTGGAGCTTTGCAATAAGCTCCATGACTTTTGCTCTCTTCCCTCCAGAGATAGGCATGTCATAAACATACTCAGAAAAATGGTAGACTGATTCAAGTTGGGCAGGATAAGCCACGTTGCAAACCCAGATCATTCTGAACAATTTATCAGTTGCACACGTCAAACCTTCACCTTCCAGTGGAATGGCAACATTGTCGTTTTTTGCCACAATGATGTACTGAGCTGTTGCATTCGGGTGTCCCAAACACACTAGTCTGGGCTGGTGGCCTCCAACTGCTGCCTCAGAAGACTCCTCCAGAAGGCTGAGGGTGCTTGTTCCCGTCTATGAAAACACAAATATAAAAAAAAAGGTCATCAGTAACTTTACATTTGTTGGGTTCCATTCATAAGATCTCTACTGTAAAAGCTAAAGTTTTCTTAACCTGCTCAGAAATGGGATTTAATGATTATTCAATTAAAACAAATGTTAAAGAAGAAAAGATTCAAAGAATGCCAGCGCTCCTACCGGTTTAATGTCCAAGATGTAGGACAGGGCTGATTTCAGGCTGTATTTGGTCCATCCTTTGGTACGTCCTGAAGCAGTTGGAGGTAGGTAGTGTGTGAGCATCTTCAGAGCTCTGAAGCACAGTAACTCTGAGCAAAGGAGAAAAAAAGAGCATGCATACATTTTCATCTGCAGCTACAAACAAGGTTTCTGCCACAATCAGCACAACAGCTGAAGGCATCAATGCATTTAATACGTATGAACAGGAACATACCATCGCTTTCCTCACCAGTTGGCATGACACTGGATTCCACTTCAAGTGCTGCCACTTTCACAAGTTTTGGAACAATTTGCCCTTCCCATTTCTGAAGGAACAGGTCCTCCTTCCCTGGAAACCGTTTTCCAAACTCTGCATCCAGCTGAAAAGTGGCAGAAAATGCAGCAATAATATTGATAGGGAACTGCACCAATTAACATTTTTTTAAAAAAATTTTATTTACATTTATTAATGAGCCACAAAAGTGCATCAAACATGCAATATCCTGTTAACTTACCAAGTATGGCATGTCCACAAAGCTGCTGGAAAATCTCAGCTACTGTTGGTGAATTAGTGCTGATCCAGAGCCTCTGGTTGACACAGGTTTTCTCCATGCCCATTTTGATAGATGCAAGGTTCTCTGAAGATGGTCTCATCCTTTTGGTGGTGGTCACCCACTCTCTGACTGATTCTGCATCCCCTCCTGGCATTTCTTCCAGTGTTATGGTAACTCCAGTGGGATCACTGGACCTCCCTCACTTATGATAGCGTCGCTCATCATCACGAAGGGTTCACCTTAGGTTTCTCAGTTTCAACTCAATGAATCCACAATGGGACACTGGGTCATAAAAATGTTCCTGAAACGCAGCAGAAAGAACAAAGGAAAGTCTTTGACAGGATAAATCGACTGTTCAGTAAGATTTACAATTATGCTGTTATGAGTTATTTAATTATTCTGTGTGCATGTTATATAATATGCTGTTTGAAAGTGGCTTTTTATTTACTTGATGATGGCCATTTTTTCTGCTTCTGAGTCGTGTTGTTGTTACATCACAAACTAAGCACATTCAAATTTCAAAACTCCTGTTTTGTTCTTAAATGTTTTTGAAGGTCTTTGCTTCATTAGATGCATGCTGAGTTGTTTTGAAAAACTGAAGGCTAAACAAGGCTGAAAAAATATCTGGGTGTGATAAGTTGGACTGAAGTTGTGCTTTTGATAGTAAATGTACTAAAAGGTTGAAGAAGAAAAAAAGCTCATCTAAATAATTTGTTGAGACAAACTACAGGAGTGATTTGAGACGCCTGGCCGAGTGGTGTAAGGACAACAATCTCCTCCTAAATGTGGAGAAGACGAAGGAGATTGTAGTGGACTTCAGGAGAGAGCACACCCAGCATTCTCCACTAACCATCAACGCTGCTGCAGTGGAGCGGGTGAGCAGCGCCAAGTTCCTGGGTGTACACATCTCCGAAGACCTATCCTGGAACATCAACACCGCATCTCTGGCCAAGAAAGCTCAACGGCGACTCTACTTCCTGCAGAAACTGAGAAGAGCAAGACCCCGACCCCCATTATGTTCTCTTTTTATAGAGGCACCATTGAGAGCATCCTGACCTGCTGCATCACCGTGTGGTACGGCGCCTGCACCATCTCCTGCCGCAAGACCCTGCAGCGCACTGTGAAAGCAGCTGAGAAGATCACTGGTGTCTCTCTTCCTTCCCTACAGGTCATTTACAACACCCGCCTCACCCGCAGAGCCACAAGGACTGCAGGTGACCCCACCCACCCATCCCACAGTCTCTTTAACCTGCTGCCGTCAGGAAGGAGACTGCAGAGTCTCCGGGCCAGAACCAGCAGGCTCAAAGACAGTTTTTTCCACCAGGTAGTCAGGATTCTCAATTCCCTCCCTGTTCTGCCCCCCCGGCCCCCACCATTGACTCTGGGCCACAGACTCCACACCTATCTCAGGACTGCACACTTCACTTGCACTATCTGCACTATTTGCACTATTACCCCATATCCCTCATGCCTGTTCATTTCATTTTACCCATGCTAGAATTTGCACCACTGCACTACTGTTTACCTCATGTCTGTTTACCTCATGTCTGTTTACCTCATGTCAGCATCATACTTTCTTAAAATTTAGTGAAGTGGATAAATTCAAACATTAAGAGTTAACTCACAATCCCTTTCGCTCCACCAGATTGCTCACGCTAATTCTTACAAGCAGTTTTCTGGATGTCATGGAGAGTGTTCCTGATGCTGCATACTCTGCTAGCACACCTGCTGCTTTGCACTCAACAAGGGCCTTTAGGCTTGCTGCATCAAATCTGTGGGCATCATCATTTTGTCTTGGACCATTCTGGGGACAACAATTACAGACAACATAAAAAGATGCAGAATCTCTGTTTCAAATGAATAACTAATGTGTCTGAGCAGGGAGAGATCATATCACAGCAGAAAGGAACACTCTGGAGCACACGCTACATTCAATCATTTGACTAGAATTCAAACAGGTTGATGTTTGACAGCTGCATTGACCGTCTGCTCCAGAAAGTTTCCCTTATGATACAGACAATATATAACATTATATCACTGCAATCACAAGAACACAGAGGAAATTGATCATTTTTCAATGCAGAAAATTTTAAACTCTTCTTTGCAAGCACAGTTTACACAGATAACCCGACATCTGATACTTGTTTCAATAGATTTCTTAGGCACATACCTCCCATTGAGCACTCCAACCAGCTGCACTTGTGCTCAGTGTTTGAGCCTTAAAGAGAGAAAAGCATCATCACTCAGACAAAACGTTTATACAAACCATATTAACTTGACACAGGTTGCAGAAAGTATGGCTTAAATCGTGCAAGTTACTTTTCAGAATCATTTTAACCTTGGGAATCATTTTTGAGCAAGAAAATTCCTCATATTTCCGCACGAGACAACATTACCATGTTGCTCCTGAAAACCACTCTTAAAATCATGCACCAAATGCTAAAAGAAGACTTAATCCAGTTGCTGGATGATAACAGTCCGGTAAATTAAGTTATAATACTAATCAAGATACTGAATAAATATGATTGAACATTTGCTAAACACATGTCGTATTAGTCAAGTGTGTGATGTTTTTTCAGGTTTTCAACGCATATTTTGATTTTTTAACAAAACAAATGTTGAAAATTAGTAACAAATAGTGTGTTGGATGTTAACACATCTGTCTCTATAGTTTATGGTATATAAGTGTGTGCCTGTGTTACGGATACCGGGCTGGTACCGAGCAGACATTATAGATTCTGTAAAGGAGAAATGAATCACAGACAACTGTACTTCTCTTCGTCTCAGCCTCACTCCACATAATTTATTCTGTTTGTCATTACAGAACAAAATGTGTTTTCATCTTTACAATGTTCATTAAACCAAAGTAAAATAAACAACATCCATTGTAGTTTCAGGCTATCATATGACCTTCAATAAAATAACATCCACAGTTACATTCAAAGGTTTCTTTCCTTCTGTAATATACTGCTTTTCAGCATCCATGGCCTTAGCACATGAGCTTACAGCTTTAACTTTGTCATTTTTTTCTAAATATAGTTCTGGTGGTGCTTTCAACATCCTCTAACATGAACTGTTTTTAACATCTTTTAAGTGTTTTTAATGTTTACACAGAAACGCTTTTAACAACCATTTTACTGTTCTTTTCAAACATAGAAACTATTAAATGTCTATTTATAAGAACAAAATAATTACAGTCAAAATGTACTGGAGCTCACGCTTTAAAGATAAAGTGATGCAAAGTGGGGAGAGGTTCGCTTTGACGCCATTTTCCAATAATCGCGGCACATCAGAGTCCGTTTTACTCACACAGCACTCTTTCATGTCTCTCCTAGACACTCGCACATTAGTTAACATGTAAACCTGAAGTAAACTTCTTCTGTTATTTTATACTTTACATACCTGTAAAGGAGAAATGAATCACATAGACAACTTTACTTCTCCCCGTCTCAGCCTCGCCCCACAGAACGATAAAAGCGGTGTATGACAGCGTAAAAGCCGTAAAGCGACTGCCGTAAACACAACTCCACAGGCAATGCAAAGGGTAACACTGCCTCCTACTGGCGAATGACAGAAATTAACTGTCTGATCAAATTATGATAAATGAAAAATAATCCATCACAAAAAAATGTCCAACCTTGACACAAAGGGCATGTTGACATCATATGTACAAATTAAAAATATATCACAATTGTGACAACACAATAGTGGCTGTCACATTATTTTTTGTGATACCTTTATTTTCTTAGAATAAAAATAAACAAAGAATCACTCTAGATTCACCCAAAATGACAATTATCGGCAAAATTCTCCAAAAATAAAATTGAACGAGACAAACATTAAAGCAACACAGCGATCAAAACATGGACAACAAACTTCCTACGAGATGAATTCAAGTCCATCACAATGCATGATGGGTATCAAGGAATATAGGCTAATCAAATGACCAGACACCAACGTAACGTCCACGAACGTAAGTTTATAAAAGTAAAGAGCACTGACAGTGCAACAGACAGATCAGCTAAAGACCAGTTAACAAACTACTGGAAACTACTATTCCTAATTTTATTCAACTTTTTGGTATTAATTTCACTTATTTTCAAATTTGAGAGTTTGCGAGTCATGTGACTGTAAGGGCCCGGATGTTGTTATAAATAGCGCTGAGCGAAAACACACTCAATTTACGTAACTGATGGTTAATACAAACGTTACCAAATATTAACACTGGCAGCCACTACGCACACAAGACCACAAGAATCTGAATAGATAAAAAATGTTAAAATACTTTAATATATTTGAATAACCCTCCATGTTATTCAATATTGTTTGAACAGGTAAGTTTCTACCTGAACGTTCCATGGTTGCTATGGAATCATCCTGAAATTCCGTCGTTTGAATCCAATCGATCCACTTGCTCGGTGAAATTACTGATCGGCTCGCACGAGGATTTTTCAAGCAAGAATTTCTTCAGAGAAAGACACACACAAAGCGATTTTTCTTTTTTAACAGGACATCGGACCATCTTCAGAGACCACCTTCAACGCGACGTAAGGACTTTTCAATAAAAAAGTGAGTATTATTGACTTTTTCTGAATTTTTCGAATGCCTGAACAGATGCTAATATTGTTGATGTTAGCTTAGCCTTGTAGAGTATAAGTCAGCATGTGAAAGTTTGTGATTTATTCATAATTTACAATAAAGCAAAGTATAAGTTGATATAATTTATCGTAAATTTTGTTAAACGATTCGACCTCTGTCCCGACATTTCCATGTTATATGGTTGAGATACGATATCAAAACTCGGGTGATAATTTTATTTGAAAGACGGTCTCTGCAGCTTTTTCTGATCATTTTCCGGTCAAAAATGATTGAGACAGCGTTGGTCATTCAAAACGAAGGTTTTAACAACACTTTGGGTAGTTATAAGATGGAATGAGACTCTCTATGTACCCTTATATCAGAGTTAAATAGGCTATAAGTAGTCTAAATTATGAACGTAAACAAAACAAAAAAAACCACACGTCACATGTTTAATTTCACCATACACTGATATTAGGTGAACACAACCATGATAATAACAAATTAAACATACTTAAGTCAGATATTTAGACAGCTCCATAACTTAAAGGGGTCTTAAAACAAGTGACTTGTCACTGACCCTCATATTATTGATAAAAATCTGGGGTAGAACTCAATAAGGACTGATCTTTTGCGTAGTAGCTTTAAACTATTAAGTTAATTAAATTTATTTAGCATGTTTGGAAGTTTTCAATGCACATTGATAGAAAAAAGTTTGACTGGAGTCGGATGTGGACGTCGTCTTCTTCTATCTGAATGTACAGCTGGCTGTGCGCTGCAGAGTGAGGTGCTGCCGCTCACGCACAGTGGGTCTGTGCAGCGATTTCACTCAGAAACATGTGAAATGACAAGTTATTTACAGGCTTTAATTATCCCGTGCCAATGCGCCGCACAAAAAACTGATGTCAGGGGGTAATTCTGAAATTACCAGAGGTCCCCACTTATTACTAATCCCCTGCTAATAATACTTTAAATAACTTTTACAAAGAGGTGATTAGTTTGGTGTTAACAGGGTCTCTGGAAAGTTCATGATTTTCTGTGCTGACTGCTCAAAAGATGCTTTAATATAAAAAGATATTTACATAATAATGGTTTCCATATGCTTTTCACACTCATGCTAACATGTTTAGGGCATCCTGTCTTTTTTTTTGTTTTGTTCTAGCCCGAGGATGAAGCAGCGCTTCACTTGGACTTCGGTCCTGATTCCAGTTCCCGGCCGGCCCAGCAGCCCACGGCTTGTCCTTCAGAGGGTCCCGGCACCAGCCCCCTGCAGCAGCTCCCAGACTGCCCGCCACCCTGGCTCTACGGGGTCATCAAGAGCTCCCTCTTCAGCAACAGCTGAGGCTCTGCGGTGCAGGAAGACACTTTCATCTCTGGGTAAGATTGTAAAAGCCTACCCATTTAAAAGAGCGAGAGTGCTTACAGGAGCTGAAGATTCTGGCCCAAAACCACCCGTGCCACCTTGCATTTCATTCAAGCTGTGGCAGCCAGAATCAGATTTGGCAGCATTTCTTAACGCAAGCCCCCTAGCACCAGCTGTGAAACCTAGGGAGGCTCTTAATGGGGGGCCCCCCAAACCAAATGTGGCCCCCAAAGCGGACAGAAATGCATGGTTCCCAAAAGCAGCTCTGGCCCCCAAAGCTGCTCCTCACATGGTGCCTCCTAAGGCAGCTCTGGCCCCCAAAGCTGCTCCTCACATGGTGCCTCCTAAGGCAGCTCTGGCCCCCAAAGCTGCTCCTCACATGGTGCCTCCTAAAGCAGCAGGGCCTCGGCTGCCGTGGGACGCACCTGAGCCAGAGTGGGCAATGAACATCAGGGTCGCCATGGGTAAGCGTGAAGAGTGGTTAGAGAGCTGGTGGAGGAAGAAACCAGCTGAGGAGAAGAGGAGAAGGGAGGAGAGAGGGGGAGAGGAGAGCAGGTCAGAGGGGAGCAGAGGAGATGGGAGGAGAGGAGCAGAGGAGAGCAGGTCAGAGGGGAGCAGAGGAGATGGGAGGAGAGGAGCAGAGGAGAGCAGGTCAGAGGGGAGCAGAGGAGATGGGAGGAGAGGAGCAGAGGAGAGCAGGTCAGAGGGGAGCAGAGGAGAAGGGAGGAGAGGAGCAGAGGAGAGCAGGTCAGAGGGGAGCAGAGGAGATGGGAGGAGAGGAGCAGAGGAGAGCAGGTCAGAGGGGAGCAGAGGAGAAGGGAGGAGAGGAGCAGAGGAGAGCAGGTCAGAGGGGAGCAGAGGAGAAGGGAGGAGAGGAGCAGAGGAGAGCAGGTCAGAGGGGAGCAGAGGAGAAGGGAGGAGAGGAGCAGAGGAGAGCAGGTCAGAGGGGAGCAGAGGAGAAGGGAGGAGAGGAGCAGAGGAGAGCAGGTCAGAGGGGAGCAGAGGAGAAGGGAGGAGAGGAGCAGAGGAGAGCAGGTCAGAGGGGAGCAGAGGAGAAGGGAGGAGAGGAGCAGAGGAGAGCAAATATGACTTAAATTTTGATTAAATTTAGCTTTAGATGTAAATTTAAAAAGTAGGTAAAAAATGGTTAAATTGTTAAATTATCTAAAGTCCTTAACAGCTTGCGAGATAAAAACATTTTTTAAAAAAACGAAACTCGTTAGATAAAGATAAAATAACGTAAAATAACTTAGAACAGAGTCAAATAGAATAAAGATTATTTGTCCTCCAGTGTGGGGGGGTGGTGGCGGGGAGTTAGATGCAGGTGTAGTCTGTGTTTAATAATGAGAAGGAAAAAAGGGTTGTGTGTCGTTAAACACACTTAATAACAATCAATTATTGTCTAAAATAGATTTTAAAACAACATCAAAGATTTAAATCAATCTTGTATAAATTATCTGAAGTCCTTGACAGCTTGCGTTATAAAAACATTTGTCAAAAATATGAAACTCGTTAGATAAAGATAAAATAACGTAAAATAACTTAGAACAGAGTCAAATAGAATAAAGATTATTTGTCCTCCAGTGTGGGGGGGTGGTGGCGGGGAGTTAGATGCAGGTGTAGTCTGTGTTTAATAATGAGAAGGAAAAAAGGGTTGTGTGTCGTTAAACACACTTAATAACAATCAATTATTGTCTAAAATAGATTTTAAAACAACATCAAAGATTTAAATCAATCTTTTATAAATTATCTGAAGTCCTTGACAGCTTGCGTTATAAAAACATTTGTCAAAAATATGAAACTCGTTAGATAAAGATAAAATAACGTAAAATAACTTAGAACAGAGTCAGATAGAATAAAGATTATTTGTCCTCCAGTGTGGGGGGGTGGTGGCGGGGAGTTAGATGCATTAGTCTGAATCAATCTGAGCTCATTTTAGATAAACACAAGAGTTATGAATGTAAATTTAAAAAGTAGGTAAAAAATGGTTAAATTCTTAAATTATCTAAAGTCCTTCACAGCTCACGTGGCAAAAACTTATGTGAAAAAAAATTAAACTCGTTAGATAAAGATAAAATAACGTAAAATAACTTAGAACAGAGTCAAACAGAATAAAGATTATTTGTCCTCCAGTGTGGGGGGGTGGTGGCGGGGAGTTAGATGCATTAGTCTGAATTAATCTGAGCTCATTTTAGATAAACAAAAGAGTTAAAGACCGAAGTAGCTTCAGAGTGTTGCGCTGTTAGTAAGAGGGCTTCAAAACTTAAAATCAAGAAACAAAGATATAACCGTCGATGTACAAAAAAGAACCTCAGCAGCATGGAATATAAAAGATGACTGTGACTTAAATTTAGATTAAATTTAGCATGCGATGTTTATTTAAAAAAAAAGTAGGTTAAAAATGGTTAAATTATCTGAAATCCTTCACAACTCACATGAGAAAAACAAATGTAAAAAATAATGAAACACGTTAGATAAAGATAGAGTACGTAAAATAACTTAGAACAGAGTCAAATAGAATAAAGATTATTTGTCCTCCAGTGTGGGGGGGTGGTGGCGGGGAGTTAGATGCATTAGTCTGAATTAATCTGAGCTCATTTTAGATAAACACAAGAGTTATGAATGTAAATTTAAAAAGTAGGTAAAAAATGGTTAAATTGTTAAATTATCTGAAGTCCTTGACAGCTCACGTGACAAAAACTTATGTGAAAAATAACGAAACTTGTTAGATAAAGATAAAATAACGTAAAATAACTTAGAACAGAGTCCGATAGAATAAAGATTATTTGTCCTCCAGTGTGGGGGGGTGGTGGCGGGGAGTTAGATGCATTAAAGCGACAGAAGCCTGTTGCCCTAAATACTTGTGTAAAATCAAATAATATAAAATAAAATCTATTTAAAACAGTATAACTTTAATCCTTCTCTAAACATACAAAAAGACAATCTGAGGTCTTCATATTAATGAGAACAGCTGTACGCGTTGCTCAGGACTATAAATCAGTCAAACGTAACATAACCATTAATGAAGTCATCCAAAACTGGACTAATCAAACAAAGAAGGCTTCAGACTCTTTATGGGTTATCCTGAAGCCAGTTGGATGAAGTCCTCTTCAGAGAGGAACACAACACTGGACGAGTCTCAGAGTCATTTGCACATCATGTCCAGCAGGTGGCAGCCTAACAGCTTTGGTCAGCTGAACATGTGAACACTGAAAGAGAACAGAAGTGGACACAAATGTAGAGAGAAGACAGCGCCCAGGAAACGATGCTTCTGTGTGCAGGAGCATCAAGACTCCAAGAAAGAAAACTAAACCATTAAAAAAAAAAAAAAAAAAAACCTAACTCTGCCAGAGTGTCTCTTTTGGGTCACTTTTGCTGGTCCCAAGCCCGGATAAAGGAGGAGGGCTGTGATTTGACATTATCAAAATGTAGTTCAAAACATATTAACAGTGTTATTTACTCAGTTTATCTCACATAAGCAATTATGCAAATTCCATGTGGATGTCATTTAGCAGCTTCTAGTGTGGCACATGTGGCGGTGAGCTCTCTTTATTATAGACATAAAATCTAATAAAGTTTTGATAAAAGTCTTTGCGTTGTTGTTTTTTTTCTGATGGATTGAAACTCTTGATCTTGGTCACTTGCAGTGCAGAAGGAAACTTCATGGATAAACCTGCAACACTGAGGCGATGCCCCTCTCTTACTGAGACATATAATAAGATGAACGTAAGTAAGAGAGAAAATGGGGCAGCGGTTGGTCTGCCCCCTTCTGTCAATCATTTCACTCAGAACTAGAAGGAAATCAGAACTGTATGTTTGGCAGCACCTTTTTTATCAGTGGACTTTTATTGGAAGCAATATTAGTTTTTACCTGAATCCTTATCATTTCCTTTATCATATTTAAATCATATACACCTGATATATTATCACTTATTAAATTAATGCTGTTGTTAATTGGTAAGCTGCATGTTCTCAGACCATCAAACTAATTGAAAAAAATGCCCATAAGACAACACTGATAAAGGAAATGTGTTGTGTATTTTCTGCACAACTACTTTGTTTAGTTATTATAAGTACTTTAACTTCCCTTTCCTGTCCTTTCATCTTATAACCATGTTTACAAGCTGCTTTAAAAGGCAAAGTTTAGCCAACACGTATCAGTAAAGGGGTTGGGGAGCAGCAGGACTCCTTGTTGTTGTCCATCGGCACTTGGCATTTGCAGAGTAGCAGCTAAACGATTTATATTTAGGACCCGAGCCCGCCAACCGCAGGTGAAGCAAAGGCCCTCTTGAAACCTTTGTGATCATTATTAGGGCCGAGCCTGAGAATCGGGGCCAAGGCCCCCTTGAAATCCTTAGGATCATTGTGTTTTTCCTGACTTTAAATCCCAAATTGCATGTCTTCTGCTTGAGATAAACACGAACGCAACTAGCCACAAAATTTAGCCCCGCTAGAAATGTTATGACTGCAGTAAAAATGGAATTAAACAGATGTGTTGAAAGTAACACATCATGTGTTCATTTTTAACTCCCCTCTGTGTCTAGTTAAGGCCAACACATTTTGTTAACTCTAACACAGTTGGTGTGTCAGCTCATTTAACACATGTTGTGTGTTATTAATTTAAACACGTTATGTGTTGGAAATAACACAAAAGTGTGTTTTTTAATCTATATAATGTTTTATGCAGTAATTCTATGTTCAAATCCTTCTAAATTGTAAATAAACTGTCCATGAACCAAACCATTTCATGCAAATCATATTTATTGAATCATTTTGCAATGTTGCACAACCTGCTGTGCCACTGAGTTGCTAACAAAAGTACTGTATAGATATACACATATAAAAACCCATTTCAGCAATTCTCTGGGAACATTTAAGGAGTTCAAACACAGCTGAACAAGAAGATCATGTAAAACACGTGACAGTATCAGAACAATGCACCAACCTGCAGATGATCACTGCAGAGGACATCAGGCAACATCATCATAAACCTGCAGGACCATCTATCAGGCAGCACCAACAACTAACAGTCTCTCCAAATTGTTGGAGGTGTGGTGAGGGTATGTCAGAGGGAGGGGACTATACAGTAGTGCAAGTTTAGACTATCAGTGTGTATCTTGGATTTACATGCAGCTGGCTTCCCCTGAATGGTTATACCAAGTCTAATGGTCTAAAGTCTGCTCCATCTTTCACATTGATCAATTCATACTCATCATTTGGCTCCACCACATATGAATACAGATGTTCATCAAAGTATTTCACAGTTAGGATTTGAAGAAATATAAGCACTTCTTCCTTTTCACAGTTGGGAACCATATGTACAATTTCTCCAAAGAGACGTTCTCCCCTAAAGTCACACTTTAAAGCAAGTACACAGCCTGTTCTATATGTTCTATATACCCAGTTAAACCTCTGTTGGATTGTTTCAAATTCAAATCAAATTTATTTATAAAGCACTTTTCATACATTAAAAATGCAGCACAAAGTGCTATACATGTTAAAAACAGCCCCCACCCCCCCATTCAAACTCCACCCCACACACACACACACACACACATACATACGCACGCACACATACATACGCACACACACATAACATGATATAAAATGTGTGATTTAAAATCGTGTGGCTGAGTACAGAGGAGCCAGGTCAGGAAACGCCAGGAGGCCGACTGCACTGGGCGGCGCCCACGGTCCAAAGCCAGGACGCCTCCACCCAGGCATGCCTCGCTACAGGACCAGCGAGGGGCCCACTGCAGCAAAGCACTGCTGCAGACCCCCCACCTGTCCAGGACGACGCCCACCAAAGACAGAGACATCCCAGCCAGAGCCAACAGCGGCCCCCAGTGCAGGCAGCCCCCTGCTGAGGAAACACTGGAGATATGAAGTAAAAACATCAAACTACATCGGCTAAGAATCATAAAATGAATAAAATAAAGAAATAAAACACTAGTAAATGAAATTAATAGTCATAGAATAAGATTAACAGGTCAAAAGGCGGGATTATATAAATAAATCAAATCTAAATATTTCTGTCCCTCAGAGCCGTGGTAGCGCTATGGTGTTGTAGCTCACCGGTCTGTGTGGTCTCCAGCCAGCTGGACAACGCCGGGAGCCGGGATTTGATGGTGGTCAGCAGTGAGTCCTTCTTCTGCAGTTCGTCCGACAGCCGTCCAATATCCTCCAGAAGATCAGCGATCTTTTTCTGGGCCCTTTTGAGTTGGTGTCCTACCTCTGCAGGTCAGGAAGCGTTAGCCGTGGCGTTAGCCGTAGCCTCCATTGTTGCCATGCTCGGTGACACTCTGTCTGCAGGTTTGACTGATGTTAAGTCCTGGATGTCTGCAAACTTTCTGCATCTGAAAGAAGATAAAAGTGAAATTATAGTGTTTGGATGTGCTCCTGCTTCTTTTTCAGCTGCTTCTTTGAGCCCTCTTGCAGCCAACATCCGGTCTTCAGTCAGGAACTTAGGGCTTATATTTGATGACAGATTAAAACTTGACCATCAGATCAGGGCTATTGTCAAAAGTAGTTTTTACCACTTAAGGATTTTATCTTAAGTCAAGGGTTACCTGCCGCCTGAACAACTTGAGACAGTAATCCATGCCTTTGTTAATTCCAGATTGGATTATTGCAACTCGCTCTATTCTGGTCTGGACTAGTCACTCCTGCACCGCCTGCAACTGGTGCAGAATGCTGCTGCTCGTCTCCCAACAGGAAAAAACAAGCGTGAGCACATATCCCCCGTCTTAGCTTCCCTGCACTGGCTTCCAGTTGCTTTTAGAATAGATTATAAAATTTTATTGCTTGTTTTTAAAGTTCTTAACGGCCTAGCCCCCCTGTACCTGACCGAGCTTCTCAAGCTCCATGTCCCGACCAGGACATTGAGCTCATGGAGCCAGGTGCTACTGGAGACCCCAAGAACCAGACTAAAAACTAAAGGTGACCGGGCCTTTGTGGCTGCTGCTCCCCGGCTTTGGAACAGCCTGCCCGAGCATATCCGCTCTGCCAGCTCGGTTGATGTTTTTAAATCATTCTTAAAGTCTGATCTCTTTTCCCTGACTTTAAATCAAAGCTGAGTGGACATTTAGAGAATGTTTTATTAAGTTTTAATTTAGTTTTATATGCATATGTATTTTAATGTGTCTTAATGCATTTTAGTGCATTTTAATGTATATACAGATATATGTTTATGTATATCAGTGGTCCCCTTCTGTCATGAAGGTTGTGGTGTTATGCATAAACTTCATCAGAGTAAAGGGACTTAAACACAGGCAGTTCCAACAATTCCTGTCTGAACTGGAGTCTGCGCACGGCGATGTGCTGTATTACACAGAGGTCCGATGGTTGAGCCGGGGCAGAGTTTTGAGGCATTTTTACAAGCTGCTACCCAAAATTTACACATTTCTTCATTCAAAAGACCAAACGGTCCCAGAGCTGATCGACCCAGAATGGAAATGACACCTCGCTTTTTAACAGACATGACAGAAATGCTGAACAGCCTTAACTTGCAGCTACAAGGCCAGGGGAAACTCATCTGCGACATGTATTCCCACATAAAAGCATCTGAGGTGAAACTAGCGCTGCTTTTGGAACAAGTGAAAAAGCACAACTTCATCCGTCTCCCTGCTACCCAAAACCTTTCTGCAGAGAACCCTGCGGTCCCGTTCCCAGCTGAAAAGTGTGTGGAAGCACTGGAAATGCTGAAGGCGGAGTTCGGGGTGCGATTCTGTGAACTACATGTTTATTCAAAAGAAATCCGTCTTTTCCAGAACCCCTTTGTTGCTGACATCGATGAAGCCCCGCCTCCTTATCAGTTTGAGTTGGCCGAATTACAGAACCGTGATGTTCTGAAAGACACATTCAAGCCCATCAGTCTGATTGACTTCTATGCCGCCCTCCCAAACGACACGTAGCCCAACATAAGAAAACATGCAATGAAGATGTCCACACTTCTTGGCAGCACGTATATCTGCCAGCAAACCTTTTCACACATGAAACTCCTGAAAACTCCGATGAGATCAAGATTGACAGATGAACATCTGCATCTGTGTTTGAGACTGGCTGTGACTAGAATAGAACCTGACATTCAACTTCTCACCAGCCAGATGCAAGCCCACAGTTCACACTGATGAACATACAGAGGTAAGCTCACTTTTCTGACTTGAATGAGTCCTTCTGAGTAGAAACACAGACAATGATAATAAAATCTACTGGGATAAAATTCATCTCCACAACCGTACTGGTAGTGAAATGGATTGTGCTATGTAGGTGCTGTATCACTTAGTTTGGTTTCTCAGCCTGCTTGCTTTGTGGTTTTCACAGGGAAGTTGATGAGAGAGAGCTGCCAACAGCGGTGTCTACAAGCCTACTGGAACCTACAAAAGGATTATAAGGAAAGAACACGAGAACTTTGAGAGACCGCTCATACGAGTCATTTCATGAAGAGATTCTGCTCTGACAACTAAGCTGAACTTTGACCTGTTAAGATTGTGCACGGCACAACAGAAAGTTCATGTTCCATGGACTTTTTTCCGTGAAGAACCCAGAGAGGGTTATTTGGTAATTGTTTATTTCATTAGTAGTGTTAATATTTATTTCCTGATTTTTTTCTGTGAAGATCCCAGAAAGGGATGATGTGTGGCTTTCTAGAAAACAATAAATGTTGACATTTAGACACCCCTGTGATCCTCATACTTTTTCTGTTACAAACTGACCCCGGCCCCCCACAGAGACGGGAAAAGTTTTGTGGCCCTCACAGGAAAAAGTTTGGGGACCCCTGATGTATATGGTCACTTTAGACTTATGTGTTGCTTGGTGTTTGTACAGCACTTTGGCCGACTGAGGTTGTTTTAAATGTGCTCTATAAATAAAGTTTGAGTTGAGTTGAGTTGAGTCATACACCACAATTTAAGAAGTGGGCCAAACTTTAGCATGACGCGCCAATAGTGAGTCAGTGTGTGGAGGCCAGGGCTTTGAACCGGTTCGCGGAACGAAAACGAAAACCAGAAACTTTTGAATTTTTAATGTTCCGGAGCAGAACCGGAACGTTAAAACAATAGAAACCGGTTAAAACCGGTTCTTTTTTCGTTCTTGAATTGTCTGTCATGTTGGTCATGTAGCCCAAACTCATTCACCTCCTGTCATTCTCTCATGCCCTGCGGTGTGAAGCAGCGCGTCAGTGCCTCACTCTGCAGCGCACAGCCAGCCGTGAGTCCAAGAAGACGTCAACATCTGAACGTCTTCAGTCAAATAATCTGCATTAAAAACTTCTGGATATTTAGAACAAATTTACTTATCTTAAAACTTAAAAGATGCTGTGCTAAAGATCAGTTCTTATTGAGTGCTGCCCTGATATTCAACCATCATAAATATTGATTTTTATTTTTTTTATGAGCGCACGCGAGTGAGTTTGTGAAGCAACAATAAGTAAAGCGCTGTGATCTTACTTTAAACTATAAAGTCTTCAAAAAGGAAACGTAGTTCACCTTGTGTTTTTCTGCTGACATCACCATAATGAGCTCACTGTTAGCTCTATAAAGACAATGAACTGGTTCTTCACTGCAGTGCAGCAAAGCTTTTCATCCTTTTCTCCACACCTGGATCTCTGGAGTTCTGTCCATGTAGAACAGCTGCTGGACCAAAGCTCTGACTCCCCATACATGTCTAATAATCAACATTTAGGAGCAACAAAACAGAGAAACCAACGCTGCTTTCCAACAGTTTAATTTAGATGTTATCAAATATGATCCTGAGCTCTGAGGCAGCGTGTCAGTGCCATCCTGCTGCACAGAGAGAGAGAGAGAGAGAGAGAGAGAGAGAGAGAGAGAGAGAGAGAGAGAGAGAGAGAGAGAGAGAGAGAGAGAAGGAGAGAGAGAGAGAGCGAGAGTGCTGGTCATGTTTTTGTGTTGTACGTCGCTTTGGAGAAAAACGTCTGCTAAATGAAAGTGTTGAATTGTAGAATTGTAGGCTCCATGTTTTTAGACCTCTTGGGTTATGGAGCTGTTATCTTTGAGCAGAAAATGATCCGAAAACGCTGCAGAGACTGTCTTAGAAAATATTATCATCCAAACTTAGAGAGAAGCCGATCTGGACTGGAATAGTATCAGAGGACCTCTGTGTCTGAAATACGGTCGCTGATTTGTCCTGGATTTTTTGTTTTATAAATAACGGACACGGTTGAATCTCAGAGGATTAAAAACACTGATGTCCTCCTCAAGTATTACAAATTATCAGAGGTCCTCGGGTGAAACTTATCCCGTACAAATAGGGCTTCTGTTTATCACGGTAAATTGCTAAGTGATAGAGCTTGAAAAGCAGAGGGCTATAATATGTGATGCAGCTCATATAATGCACAGGCCAACTGAATGTAGTGTTTGTTGTTGGGACTAAGTAACAGCCTGCTGGCTGACATGGAACGATATTAACCGGTTCAGGAACAAAATTTTTTTGTTCTAACCGGTTCGAGAACGTTAATTTTGGGGTGGAACCCAAAACCGAAAACATTAAAATACCATTTCTGTTCGAAACGAACCGATTAGGAAAAAATTCTGGTTCAAAGCCCAGGCGGAGGCAAAACAACTTCCTCCAGCTGAACTCAGACAAAACTGAAATCATTGTCTGTGGTCCACAGAAACAAAGAGAAAGTGTTATCAGTCACCTTGAGACTCTCTCTCTAAAGGTTAATAGTCAGGTTAGAAATCTAGAGGTAATACTGGACTCAGACCTCAACTTAAACAGCCATGTTAAATCAATAACATCAGCGGCTTTTTACCATCTGACAAACATCTCCAGAATCAGAGGAACACTGTCTAAACCTGACTTAGAGAGACTGATCCATGTGTTTGTCTCCAGCAGGTTAGATTACTGTAACGGCCTGCTCACTGGGCTCTCTAAGTGAGCTGTAAGACAGCTGCAGTACATCCAGAATGCTGCTGTGCGAGTCCTGACCAGAACCAGGAAATACGACCATATTAGTCCAGTGCTCAGGTCTCTGCACTGGCTTCCTGTGGCCCAAAGAATCGACTTTAAAACAGCTCTGCTTGTCTACAAGTCTCTTCATGGTTTAGCACCAAAGTACATCTCTGACATGTTAGAGCCATATGAACCAACTCAGACTCTGAGAACCTCAGGGAGGAGTCTCCTTCTGGTGCCCTGAGTCAGGACTAAACATGGTGAAGCTGCGTTTCAGTTTTATGCTCCTAAAATCTGGAACAGTCTTCCAGTAGACGTGAGACAGGCCTCAACTCTGAGGATGTTCAAATCCAGGCTGAAAACAGTTCTGTTAAGCTTTGACTACAACTGAAAGTATTTGATCTGCACTCCTCAGTTTTAAATGAATCATTTGAATGTTTTATTTGATTCTATTTCATTTTTTTCTAATCTTGTGATTTTTATGTTGCTGTAAAGCACTTTGAGTTGCCTTGTGTATGAATTGTGCTCTACAAATAAACTTGCCTTCAAACACTCTACTGCTTATTTCTCTGAGGTGGAGGAATAATGTCCAATGCTGATCATGCTCATTTAGAAGATCTCCTCTTAACAAGGGCAAAAAGAGTAAAAGGCACCACATCTGACTGGCTGTTTGTTTTATGGGATTTTCTGAAGTTCTCAAGTTAAGAATAACCGTAGCTTTGTTTTTCTCATTTGCACAACCATAATCAGAGCTTACCAGCCTGCTGCTGAACTCTTCTAAAGTAAAAAGATTTTCATTATACAAACCGGATTCGGTTGAAGTTGGGAAATTGTGTAAAATGTAAATAAAAACAAAATACAATGATTTGAAAATCCTTCTCAACCCATATTCAATTGAATACACTTCAAAGACAACATATTTAATGTTCAAACTGATCAACTTAATTGTTTTTTGCCAAATAATAATTAACTTATAATTTCATGGCTGCAACACGTCCAGTAGAAGTTGGGAAAGGTGGCAAAAAATACTGAGAAAGCTGAGAAAAGCTCATCAAACACCTATTTGGAACATCCCACATGTGATCAGGCTAATTGGGAACAGGTGGGTACCATGATTGGGTATAAAAGGAGCCTCCCCAAACATGCTCAGTCATTCACGAGCAAGGATGGGGCGAAGTTCACCACTTTGTCCACAACTGCGTGAGAAAATAGTTGAACAGTTTAAGAACAACATTTCTCAAAGCAAAATTGCAAGGAATTTAGGGATTTCAACATCTACGGTCCATAATATCATCAAAAGGTTCAGAGAATCTGGTGAAATCACTGCACGTAAGCGCCACGGCCGGAAACCAAGACTGAATGACCGTGACCTTCGATCCCTCAGACGGCACTGCCTTAAAAACCGACATGAGTGTGTAAAGGATATCACCAAATGGGCTCAGGAAAACTTCAGAAAACCACTGTCAGTAAATACAGTTCGTCACTACATCAGTAAGTGCAGGTTAAAACTCTACCATGCAAAGCAAAAGCTGTTTATGAACAACATCCAGAAACGCCGCCGGGTTCTCTGGGCCCGAGCTCATGTAAAATGGACTGATGCACAATGGAAAAGTGTTTTGTGGTCTGATGAGTCCACTTTTCAAATTGTTTTTGGAAACACTGGACATCGTGTCCTCCGGACCAAAGAGGAAGCGGACCATCCGGACTGTTATCAAGGCAAAGTTCAAAAGCCAGCATCTGTGATGGTATGGGGGTGCATTAGTTCACATGGCATGGGTGACTTACATTTCTGTGAAGGCAACATAAATGCTGAAAAGTACATACAGATTTTGGAGCAACATATGCTGCCATCCAAGCCACGTCTTTTTCAGGGACGCTGCTGCTTATTTCAGCAAGATAATGCCAAGACACATTCTGCACCTGTTACAACAGCGTGGCTTCAAAGTAAAAGAGTCCAGGTTCTCCCCTGGCCTGCTTGCAGTCCAGACCTGTCTCCCATTGAAAATGTGTGGCGCATTATGAAGCGTAAAATAGGACAGAGAAGACCCCGGACTGTTGAACAACTGAAGCGGTTCATCAAGCAAGACTGGGAAAGAATTCCACATGAGAAGCTAAAAGAATTAGTCTCCTCTCTTCCAAAACGTTTATTGAGTGTTATTAAAAGGAAAGGTGATGTAACAAAGTGGTAAACATGCCCTTTCCCAACTTCTACTGCACGTGTTGCAGCCATGAAATTCTAAGTTAACTATTATTTGAAAAATAAAATAAAGTTTATGAGTTTGAGCATTAAATATGTTGTCTCTGTAGTGCATTCAATTGAATATAGGTTGAAAAGGATTTCTAAATCATTGTATTTTGATTTCATTTACATTTTACACAATTTCCCAACTTCAACCGAATCCGGTTTGTATGATAAGTTCTTTGGCAGTGATTCTGACTGCATACGACTGGATCGTCCTGTCCACCTGAAATGACATGGACTTGTCTCAGATGCCTGACTAGTGCCCGTACTTGTGTAGATGTTGGTTTCTTACACTTGGGACAAGTGTACATGACAGAACTTCTATCACTGCCTGGAGCTTTGCAATAAGCTCCATGACTTTTGCTCTCTTCCCACCAGAGATAGGCATGTCATAAACATACTCAGAAAAATGGTAGACTGATTCAAGTTGGGCAGGATAAGCCACGTTGCAAACCCAGATCATTCTGAACAATTTATCAGTTGCACACGTCAAACCTTCACCTTCCAGTGGAATGGCAACATTGTCGTTTTTTGCCACAATGATGTACTGAGCTGTTGCATTCGGGTGTCCCAAACACACTAGTCTGGGCTGGTGGCCTCCAACTGCTGCCTCAGAAGACTCCTCCAGAAGGCTGAGGGTGCTTGTTCCTGTCTATGAAAAACACAAATATAAAAAAAGGTCATCAGTAACTTTACATTTGTTGGGTTCCATTCATAAGATCTCTACTGTAAAAGCTAAAGTTTTCTTAACCTGCTCAGAAATGGGATTTAACGATTATTCAATTAAAACAAATGTTAAAGAAGAAACGATTCAAAGAATGCCAGCGCTCCAACCGGTTTAATGTCCAAGATGTAGGACAGGGCTGATTTCAGGCTGCATTTGGTCCATCCTTTGGTACGTCCTGAAGCAGTTGGAGGTAGGTAGTGTGTGAGCATCTTCAGAGCTCTGAAGCACAGTAACTCTGAGCAAAGGAGAAAAAAAGAGCATGCATACATTTTCATCTGCAGCTACAAACAAGGTTTCTGCCACAATCAGCACAACAGCTGAAGGCATCAATGCATTTAATACGTATGAACAGGAACATACCATCGCTTTCCTCACCAGTTGGCATGACACTGGATTCCACTTCAAGTGCTGCCACTTTCACAAGTTTTGGAACAATTTGCCCTTCCCATTTCTGAAGGAACAGGTCCTCCTTCCCTGGAAACAGTTTTCCAAACTCTGCATCCAGCTGAAAAGTGGCAGAAAATGCAGCAATAATATTGATAGGGAACTGCACCTATTAACACTTTTTAAAATTTATTTACGTTTATTAATGAGCAACAAAAGTGCATCAAAAATGCAATATCCTGTTAACTTACCAAGTATGGCATGTCCACAAAGCTGCTGGAAAATCTCAGCTACTGTTGGTGAATTAGTGCTGATCCAGAGCCTCCGGTTGACACAGGTTTTCTCCATGCCCATTTTGATAGATGCAAGGTTCTCAGAAGATGGTCTCATCCTTTTGGTGGTGGTCACCCACTCTCTGACTGATTCTGCATCCCCTCCTGGCATTTCTTCCAGTGTTATGGTAACTCCAGTGGGATCACTGGACCTCCCTCACTTATGATAGCGTCGCTCATCATCACGAAGGGTTCACCTTAGGTTTCTCAGTTTCAACTCAATGAATCCACAATGGGACACTGGGTCATAAAAATGTTCCTGAAACGCAGCGGAAAGAACAAAGGAAAGTCTTTGACAGGATAAATCGACTGTTCAGTAAGATTTACAATTATGCTGTTATGAGTTATTTAATTATTCTGTGTGCATGTTATATAATATGCTGTTTGAAAGTGGCTTTTTATTTACTTGATGATGGCCATTTTTCCTGCTTCTGAGTCGTGTTGTTGTTACATCACAAACTAAGCACATTCAAATTTCAAAACTCCTGTTTTGTTCTTAAATGTTTTTGAAGGTCTTTGCTTCATTAGATGCATGCTGAGTTGTTTTGGAAAAACTGAAGGCTAAACAAGGCTGAAAAAATATCTAGGTGTGATAAGTTGGACTGAAGTTGTGCTTTTGATAGTAAATGTACTAAAAGGTTGAAGAAGAAAAAAAGCTCATCTAAATAATTTGTTGAGACAAACTACAGGAGTGAGGTGAGACGCCTGGCCGAGTGGTGTAAGGACAACAATCTCCTCCTAAATGTGGAGAAGACGAAGGAGATTGTAGTGGACTTCAGGAGAGAGCACACCCAGCATTCCCCACTAACCATCAACGCTGCTGCAGTGGAGCGGGTGAGCAGCGCCAAGTTCCTGGGTGTACACATCTCCCAAGACCTGTCCTGGAACATCAACACCACATCTCTGGCCAAGAAAGCTCAACGGCGACTCTACTTCCTGCAGAAACTGAGAAGAGCAAGAGCCCCGACCCCCATTATGTTCTCTTTTTATAGAGGCACCATTGAGAGCATCCTGACCTGCTGCATCACCGTGTGGTACGGCGCCTGCACCATCTCCTGCCGCAAGACCCTGCAGCGCACTGTGAAAGCAGCTGAGAAGATCATTGGTGTCTCTCTTCCTTCCCTACAGGTCATTTACAACACCCGCCTCACCCGCAGAGCCACAAGGACTGCAGGTGACCCCACCCACCCATCCCACAGTCTCTTTAACCTGCTGCCGTCAGGAAGGAGACTGCAGAGTCTCCGGGCCAGAACCAGCAGGCTCAAAGACAGTTTTTTCCACCAGGTAGTCAGGATTCTCAATTCCCTCCCTGTTCTGCCCCCCCCCGGCCCCCACCATTGACTCTGGGCCACAGACTCCACACCTATCTCAGGACTGCACACTTCACTTGCACTATTTGCACTATTTGCACTATTACCCCATATCCCTCATGCCTGTTCATTTCATTTTACCCATGCTAGAATTTGCACCACTGCACTACTGTTTACCTCATGTCTGTTTACCTCATGTCTGTTTACCTCATGTCAGCATCATACTTTCTTAAAATTTAGTGAAGTGGATAAATTCAAACATTAAGAGTTAACTCACAATCCCTTTGGCTCCACCAGATTGCTCACGCTAATTCTTACAAGCAGTTTTCTGGATGTCATGGAGAGTGTTCCTGATGCTGCATACTCTGCTAGCACACCTGCTGCTTTGCACTCAACAAGGGCCTTTAGGCTTGCTGCATCAAATCTGTGGGCATCATCATTTTGTCTTGGACCATTCTGGGGACAACAATTACAGACAACATAAAAAGATGCAGAATCTCTGTTTCAAATGAACAACTAATGTGTCTGAGCAGGGAGAGATCATATCACAGCAGAAAGGAACACTCTGGAGCACACGCTATATTCAATCATTTGACTATAATTCAAACAGGTTGATGTTTGACAGCTGCATTGACCGTCTGCTCCAGAAAGTTTCCCTTATGATACAGACAATATATAACATTATATCACTGCAATCACAAGAACACAGAGGAAATTGATCATTTTTCAATGCAGAAAATTTTAAACTCTTCTTTGCAAGCACAGTTTACACAGATAACCCGACATCTGATACTTGTTTCAATAGATTTCTTAGGCACATACCTCCCATTGAGCAATCCAACCAGCTGCACTTGTGCTCAGTGTTTGAGCCTTAAAGAGAGAAAAGCATCATCACTCAGACAAAACGTTTATACAAACCATATTAACTTGACACAGGTTGCAGAAAGTACGGCTTAAATCGTGCAAGTTACTTTTCAGAATCATTTTAACCTTGGGAATCATTTTTGAGCAAGAAAATTCCTCATATTTCCGCACGAGACAACATTACCATGTTGCTCCTGAAAACCACTCTTAAAATCAGACACCAAATGCTAAAAGAAGACTTAATCCAGTTGCTGGATGATAACAGTCCGGTAAATTAAGTTATAATACTAATCAAGATACTGAATAAATATGATTGGACATTTGCTAAACACATGTCGTATTAGTCAAGTGTGTGATGTTTTTTCAGGTTTTCAACGCATATTTTGATTTTTTAACAAAACAAATGTTGAAAATTAGTAACAAATAGTGTGTTGGATGTTAACACATCTGTCTCTATAGTTTATGGTATATAAGTGTGTGCCTGTGTTACGGATACCGGGCTGGTACCGAGCAGACATTATAGATTCTGTAAAGGAGAAATGAATCACAGACAACTGTACTTCTCTTCGTCTCAGCCTCGCTCCACATAATTTATTCTGTTTGTCATTACAGAACAAAATGTGTTTTCATCTTTACAATGTTCATTAAACCAAAGTAAATTAAACAACATCCATTGTAGTTTCAGGCTATCATATGACCTTCAATAAAATATCATCCACAGTTACATTCAAAGGTTTCTTTCCTTCTGTAATATACTGCTTTTCAGCATCCATGGCCTTAGCACATGAGCTTACAGCTTTAACTTTGTCATTTTTTTCTAAATATAGTTCTGGTGGTGCTTTCAACATCCTCTAACATGAACAGTTTTTAACATCTTTTAAGTGTTTTTAATGTTTACACAGAAACGCTTTTAACAACCATTTTACTGTTCTTTTCCAACATAGAAACTATTAAATGTCTATTTATAAGAACAAAATAATTACAGTCAAAATGTACTGGAGCTCACGCTTTAACGATAAAGTGATGCAAAGTGGGGAGAGGTTCGCTTTGACGCCATTTTCCAATAATCGCGGCACATCAGAGTCCGTTTTACTCACACAGCACTCTTTCATGTCTCTCCTGGACACTCGCACATTAGTTAACATGTAAACCTGAAGTAAACTTCTTCTGTTATTTTATACTTTACATACCTGTAAAGGAGAAATGAATCACATAGACAACTTTACTTCTCCCCGTCTCAGCCTCGCCCCACAGAACGAGAAAAGCGGTGTATGACAGCGTAAAAGCCGTAAAGCGACTGCCGTAAACACAACTCCACAGGCAATGCAAAGGGTAACACTGCCTCCTACTGGCGAATGACAGAAATTAACTGTCTGATCAAATTATGATAAATGAAAAATAATCCATCACAAAAAAATGTCCAACCTTGACACAAAGGGCATGTTGACATCATATGTACAAATTAAAAATATATCACAATTGTGACAACACAATAGTGGCTGTCACATTATTTTTTGTGATACCTTTATTTTCTTAGAATAAAAATAAACAAAGAATCACTCTAGATTCACCCAAAATGACAATTATCGGCAAAATTCTCCAAAAATAAAATTGAACGAGACAAACATTAAAGCAACACAGCGATCAAAACATGGACAACAAACTTCCTACGAGAGGAATTCAAGTCCATCACAATGCATGATGGGTATCAAGGAATATAGGCTAATCAAATGACCAGACACCAACGTAACGTCCACGAACGTAAGTTTATAAAAGTAAAGAGCACTGACAGTGCAACAGACAGATCAGCTAAAGACCAGTTAACAAACTACTGGAAACTACTATTCCTAATTTTATTCAACTTTTTGGTATTAATTTCACTTATTTTCAAATTTGAGAGTTTGCGAGTCATGTGACTGTAAGGGCCCGGATGTTGTTATAAATAGCGCTGAGCGAAAACACACTCAATTTACGTAACTGATGGTTAATACAAACGTTACCAAATATTAACACTGGCAGCCACTACGCACACAAGACCACAAGAATCTGAATAGATAAAAAATGTTAAAATACTTTAATATATTTGAATAACCCTCCATGTTATTCAATATTGTTTGAACAGGTAAGTTTCTACCTGAACGTTCCATGGTTGCTATGGAATCATCCTGAAATTCCGTCGTTTGAATCCAATCGATCCACTTGCTCGGTGAAATTACTGATCGGCTCGCACGAGGATTTTTCAAGCAAGAATTTCTTCAGAGAAAGACACACACAAAGCGATTTTTCTTTTTTAACAGGACATCGGACCATCTTCAGAGACCACCTTCAACGCGACATAAGGACTTTTCAATAAAAAAGTGAGTATTATTGACTTTTTCTGAATTTTTCGAATGCCTGAACAGATGCTAATATTGTTGATGTTAGCTTAGCCTTGTAGAGTATAAGTCAGCATGTGAAAGTTTGTGATTTATTCATAATTTACAATAAAGCAAAGTATAAGTTGATATAATTTATCGTAAATTTTGTAAAACGATTCGACCTCTGTCCCGACATTTCCATGTTATATGGTTGAGATACGATATCAAAACTCGGGTGATAATTTTATTTGAAAGACGGTCTCTGCAGCTTTTTCTGATCATTTTCCGGTCAAAAATGATTGAGACAGCGTTGGTAATTCAAAACGAAGGTTTTAACAACACTTTGGGTAGTTATAAGATGGAATGAGACTCTCTATGTACCCTTATATCAGAGTTAAATAGGCTATAAGTAGTCTAAATTATGAACGTAAACAAAACAAAAAAAAAACCCACACGTCACTTGTTTAATTTCACCATACACTGATATTAGGTGAACACAACCATGATAATAACAAATTAAACATACTTCAGTCAGATATTTAGACAGCTCCATAACTTAAAGGGGTCTTAAAACAAGTGACTTGTCACTGACCCTCATATTATTGATAAAAATCTGGGGTAGAACTCAATAAGGACTGATCTTTTGCGTAGTAGCTTTAAACTATTAAGTTAATTAAATTTATTTAGCATGTTTGGAAGTTTTCAATGCACATTGATAGAAAAAAGTTTGACTGGAGTCGGATGTGGACGTCGTCTTCTTCTATCTGAATGTACAGCTGGCTGTGCGCTACAGAGTGAGGTGCTGCCGCTCACGCACAGTGGGTCTGTGCAGCGATTTCACTCAGAAACATGTGAAATGACAAGTTATTTACAGGCTTTAATTATCCCGTGCCAATGCGCCGCACAAAAAACTGATGTCAGGGGGTAATTCTGAAACTACCAGAGGTCCCCACTTATTACTAATCCCCTGCTAATAATACTTTAAATAACTTTTACAAAGAGGTGATTAGTTTGGTGTTAACAGGGTCTCTGGAAAGTTCACGATTTTCTGTGCTGACTGCTCACAAGATGCTTTAATATAAAAAGATATTTACATAATAATGGTTTCCATATGCTTTTCACACTCATGCTAACATGTTTAGGGCATCCTGTCTTTTTTTGTTTTGTTTTGTTCTAGCCCGAGGATGAAGCAGCGCTTCACTTGGACTTCGGTCCTGATTCCAGTTCCCGGCCGGCCCAGCAGCCCACGGCTTGTCCTTCAGAGGGTCCCGGCACCAGCCCCCTGCAGCAGCTCCCAGACTGCCCGCCACCCTGGCTCTACGGGGTCATCAAGAGCTCCCTCTTCAGCAACAGCTGAGGCTCTGCGGTGCAGGAAGGCACTTTCAGCTCTGGGTAAGTTAGTAAAAGCCTGCCCATTTAAAAGAGCGAGAGTGCTTACAGGAGCTGAAGATTCTGGCCCAAAACCACCCGTGCCACCTTGCATTTCATTCAAGCTGTGGCAGCCAGAATCAGATTTGGCAGCATTTCTTAACGCAAGCCCCCTAGCACCAGCTGTGAAACCTAGGGAGGCTCTTAATGGGGGGCCCCCCAAACCAAATGTGGCCCCCAAAGCGGACAGAAATGCATGGTTCCCAAAAGCAGCTCTGGCCCCCAAAGCTGCTCCTCACATGGTGCCTCCTAAAGCAGCTCTGGCCCCCAAAGCTGCTCCTCACATGGTGCCTCCTAAAGCAGCAGGGCCTCGGCTGCCGTGGGACGCACCTGAGCCAGAGTGGGCAATGAACATCAGGGTCGCCATGGGTAAGCGTGAAGAGTGGTTAGAGAGCTGGTGGAGGAAGAAACCAGCTGAGGAGAAGAGGAGAAGAGGAGGAGAGAGGGGGAGAGGAGAGCAGGTCAGAGGGGAGCAGAGGAGATGGGAGGAGAGGAGCAGAGGAGAGCAGGTCAGAGGGGAGCAGAGGAGATGGGAGGAGAGGAGCAGAGGAGAGCAGGTCAGAGGGGAGCAGAGGAGATGGGAGGAGAGGAGCAGAGGAGAGCAGGTCAGAGGGGAGCAGAGGAGATGGGAGGAGAGGAGCAGAGGAGAGCAGGTCAGAGGGGAGCAGAGGAGATGGGAGGAGAGGAGCAGAGGAGAGCAGGTCAGAGGGGAGCAGAGGAGATGGGAGGAGAGGAGCAGAGGAGAGCAGGTCACAGGGGAGCAGAGGAGATGGGAGGAGAGGAGCAGAGGAGAGCAGGTCAGAGGGGAGCAGAGGAGAAGGGAGGAGAGGAGCAGAGGAGAGCAGGTCAGAGGGGAGCAGAGGAGAAGGGAGGAGAGGAGCAGAGGAGAGCAGGTCAGAGGGGAGCAGAGGAGATGGGAGGAGAGGAGCAGAGGAGAGCAGGTCAGAGGGGAGCAGAGGAGAAGGGAGGAGAGGAGCAGAGGAGAGCAGGTCAGAGGGGAGCAGAGGAGATGGGAGGAGAGCAGGTCAGAGGGGAGCAGAGGAGAAGGGAGGAGAGGAGCAGAGGAGAGCAGGTCAGAGGGGAGCAGAGGAGAAGGGAGGAGAGGAGCAGAGGAGAGCAGGTCAGAGGGGAGTAGAGGAGAAGGGAGGAGAGGAGCAGAGGAGAGCAAATATGACTTAAATTTTGATTAAATTTAGCTTTAGATGTAAATTTAAAAAGTAGGTAAAAAATGGTTAAATTGTTAAATTATCTAAAGTCCTTAACAGCTTGCGAGATAAAAACATTTTTTTAAAAAACGAAACTCGTTAGATAAAGATAAAATAACGTAAAATAACTTAGAACAGAGTCAGATAGAATAAAGATTATTTGTCCTCCAGTGTGGGGGGGGTGGTGGCGGGGAGTTAGATGCAGGTGTAGTCTGTGTTTAATAATGAGAAGGAAAAAAGGGTTGTGTGTCGTTAAACACACTTAATAACAATCAATTATTGTCTAAAATAGATTTTAAAACAACATCAAAGATTTAAATCAATCTTGTATAAATTATCTGAAGTCCTTGACAGCTTGCGTTATAAAAACATTTGTCAAAAATATGAAACTCGTTAGATAAAGATAAAATAACGTAAAATAACTTAGAACAGAGTCAAACAGAATAAAGATTATTTGTCCTCCAGTGTGGGGGGGTGGTGGCGGGGAGTTAGATGCGTTAGTCTGAATTAATCTGAGCTCATTTTAGATAAACACAAGAGTTAAAGACTGAAGTAGCTTCAGAGTGTTGCGCCGTTAGTAAGAGGGCTTCAAAACTTAAAATCAAGAAAAAAAGAAATAACCGTCGATGTACAAAAAAGAACCTCAGCAGCATGAAATATAAAAGATAACTTTGACTGAAATTAAGATTAAATTTAGCATGTGATGTATATTAAAAAAATGTAGGTTAAAAAATGGTTAAATAATCTGAAGTCCTTGACAGCTCGCGTGACAAAAACATTTGTCAAAAATAACAAAACTCGTCGGATAAAGAAAACAGAGAACATAAAATAATTTAGAACAGAGTCAAATAGAATAAAGATTATTTGTCCTCCAGTGTGGGGGGGTGGTGGCGGGGAGTTAGATGCATTAGTCTGAATTAATCTGAGCTCATTTTAGATAAACACAAGAGTTATGAATGTAAATTTAAGAAGTAGGTAAAATATGGTTAAATTGTTAAATTATCTAAAATGCTTGACAGCTCGCGTGACAAAAACTTATGTGAAAAATAACGAAACTCGTTAGATTAAGATAAAATAACGTAAAATAACTTAGAACAGAGTCAGATAGAATAAAGATTATTTGTCCTCCAGTGTGGGGGGGTGGTGGCGGGGAGTTAGATGCAGGTGTAGTCTGTGTTTAATAATGAGAAGGAAAAAAGGGTTGTGTGTCGTTAAACACACTTAATAACAATCAATTATTGTCTAAAATAGATTTTAAAACAACATCAAAGATTTAAATCAATCTTGTATAAATTATCTGAAGTCCTTGACAGCTTGCGTTATAAAAACATTTGTCAAAAATATGAAACTCGTTAGATAAAGATAAAATAACGTAAAATAACTTAGAACAGAGTCAAATAGAATAAAGATTATTTGTCCTCCAGTGTGGGGGGGTGGTGGCGGGGAGTTAGATGCATTAGTCTGAATTAATCTGAGCTCATTTTAGATAAACACAAGAGTTAAAGACTGAAGTAGCTTCAGAGTGTTGCGCCGTTAGTAAGAGGGCTTCAAAACTTAAAATCAAGAAATAAAGATATAACCGTCGATGTACAAAAAAGAACCTCACAGCATGAAATATAAAAGATGACTTTGACTTAAATTTAGATTAAATTTAGCATGTGATGTATTTCTAAAAAGTAGGTTAAAAAATGGTTAAATTATCTGAAGTCCTTGACAGCTCGCGTGACAAAAACATTTGTCAAAAATAACAAAACTCGTCAGATAAAGAAAACAGAGTACGTAAAATAACTTAGAACAGAGTCAAATAGAATAAAGATTATTTGTCCTCCAGTGTGGGGGGGTGGTGGCGGGGAGTTAGATGTATTAGTCTGAATTAATCTGAGCTCATTTTAGATAAACACAAGAGTTAAAGACTGAAGTAGCTTCAGAGTGTTGCGCCGTTAGTAAGAGGGCTTCAAAACTGTTGATGTACAAAAAATCCCTCAGCAGCATGGAATATAATAGATGACTGTGACTTAAATTTAGATTAAATTTAGATTAAATTTAGCATTTAATGTATATTTAAAAAGTTAGTTAAAAATGGTTAAATTATCTGAAGTCTTTGACAGCTCGCATGAAAAAAAAAAACATTTGTCAAAAACAATGAAACTCGTCAGATAAAGAAAACAGAGTACGTAAAATAACTTAGAACAGAGTCAAATAGAATAAAGATTATTTGTCCTCCAGTGTGGGGGGGTGGTGGCGGGGAGTTAGATGCATTAGTCTGAATTAATCTGAGCTCATTTTAGATAAACACAAGAGTTATGAATGTAAATTTAAGAAGTAGGTAAAATATGGTTAAATTGTTAAATTATCTAAAATGCTTGACAGCTCGCGTGACAAAAACTTATGTGAAAAATAACGAAACTTGTCAGATAAAGATAAAATAACGTAAAATAACTTAGAACAGAGTCAAATAGAATAAAGATTATTTGTCCTCCAGTGTGGGGGGGTGGTGGCGGGGAGTTAGATGCATTAGTCTGAATTAATCTGAGCTCATTTTAGATAAACACAAGAGTTAAAGACTGAAGTAGCTTCAGAGTGTTGCGCCGTTAGTAAGAGGGCTTCAAAACTTAAAATCAAGAAATAAAGATATAACCGTCTATGTACAAAAAAACCCTCAGCAGCATGAAATATAAAAGATGACTCTGACTTAAATTTAGATTAAATTTTGCATGCTATGTATTAAAAAAAAGTAGGTTAAAAAATAGTTAAATTATCTGAAGTCCTTGACAGCTCGCGTGACAAAAACATTTGTCAAAAATAACAAAACTCGTCAGATAAAGAAAACAGAGTACATAAAATAACTAAGAACAAAGTCAGATAGAATAAAGATTATTTGTCCTCCAGTGTGGGGGGGTGGTGGCGGGGAGTTAGATGCATTAGTCTGAATTAATCTGAGCTCATTTTAGATAAACACAAGAGTTATGAATGTAAATTTAAAAAGTAGGTAAAATATGGTTAAATTGTTAAATTGTCTGAAGTCCTTCACAGCTCGCGTGACAAAAACTTATGTGAAAAATAACGAAACTCGTTAGATAAAGATAAAATAACGCAAAATAACTTAGAACAGAGTCCGATAGAATAAAGATTATTTGTCCTCCAGTGTGGGGGGGTGGTGGCGGGGAGTTAGATGCATTAAAGCAACAGAAGCCTGTTGCCCTAAATACTTGTGTAAAATCAAATAATATAAAAATAAAATTGATTTAAAACAGTATAACTTTAATCCTTCTCTAAACATACAAAAAGACAATCTGAGGTCTTCATATTAATGAGAACAGCTGTACGCGTTGCTCAGGACTATAAATCAGTCAAACGTAACATAACCATTAATGAAGTCATCCAAAACTGGACTAATCAAACAAAGAAGGCTTCAGACTCTTTATGGGTTATCCTGAAGCCAGTTGGATGAAGTCCTCTTCAGAGAGGAACACAACACTGGACGAGTCTCAGAGTCATTTGCACATCATGTCCAGCAGGTGGCAGCCTAACAGCTTTGGTCAGCTGAACATGTGAACACTGAAAGAGAACAGAAGTGGACACAAATGTAGAGAGAAGACAGCGCCCAGGAAACGATGCTTCTGTGTGCAGGAGCATCAAGACCATCAGCACAAACTCTGAATGATCTAAAGCCACATCAGAGCCTCGTGTTGGAAGAACACACACACACACCTCTGTCCAGTTAAACTCCATCCTGTACATCCAGTATGGGTTGAAGTTGCTGGGTGGTGCATTCTATGAGCACTAGCTCTATGATAACAGTTTGCAGCTTTCTAGCACATCAGCTCCCTCAGCAGCTGAACCTGCCATAGAGAACCTTGACCAACATGACCATGACTCACTCTTTCTGTGAGCTGGCACAGCTTCACATTGTTAAAGGTTTCTTTTCTTTTCTAATGTCTCTTTTTGTCCATTCAACTTGTTAATACAAACAAAGAAAAAAAAGTTTAAAAGTTATGGTCAAAAAATTTCATGTTTTAATTTGACTTGTTGCTATGTTAAAAAAACTTTAGAAAACTAAACCATAACAAAAAACAAAAAAACAAAAAAGAACAACAACAACAACAAAACCCAAAACAAAAAAAAAACAAAAACAACAAACAAAAAAAACACGTAACTCTTCCAGAGTGTCTCTTTTGGGTCACTTTTGCCGGTCCCAAGCCCGGATAAAGGAGGAGGGCTGTGATTTGACATTATCAAAATATAGTTCAAAACATTTTAACAGCATTTTTACTCACAGTTTATTTCTTACATGAAAATAAGCAAATCAAGCATGGACCTCATTTAGCAGCTTCTAGAGTGTAGAGGTGTCAGTGAGCATGTGTATGGGAAATGTGGGAGGGGCTAAGCTGAAGTGTAGTCACTGTGGAAAGTAGTGCTGCTTACTGAGGGTGTGAGGCCAGCAGAAGAGAAGCTGAAGTTCAGAGAATGAAAGTCTCCCAGTGTAAAACTCAGAGGCATCAACGTAAAAAGGAAAGGACAAGAGTGAAGTGATGAATGCTGAAAGCATGCTCTGGATGCTGACTCTTTTCACGCTCAATAAATAAAAAGGTGTTGTGAAGTTTCATAGAAGTCTGAGCCGCTACAGCGTCCAGTCGGTGAGTGATATCCCATATGGGGGCATGTCTGTCAGTGAAAAGACTTCTGCAAAGCCTGCTCTCGTGTCTCCTCGCTCCTCCAATCAGTCTCCTCTCTCTGCTCCGAGTACAAGTAACACTTGAAATGTTCTTCAATATGGCAGCTCAGAAAGTACTTGTGGAGGAGAGAGGAGAGAGAAGGGGGAGACTGCAGTTTAACGCTTTAAGACGCACCCTGTTCTTGAGCAGGATAGTCATTCAGTTCAAGTTATCTCCACAAGATAGCGGTATGGTGACAAAGTTCAGCACCATCCTTGATCCAAATCCTTCTTTGAACTTTTAATCACTTTTGCTCTCTCTGTATATATTTTTTAAACCTTCTTTAGTCACAGTTGCTGAATCCCTGATTCAGAGAAGATGATAGCAGAAGAGAAAGAGAGAACATTTTTCTGTTTAGGTCAAAGTGCTTACAGAGAATCTGGTTCAAAAAAATGAAAAAAACAGTTTGAATCTTTCTTCTCGAGTGACTGACTGCAGTAATCTCATAAAAAATGTGACGGTATGCCTGATGAGTCAGAGAGAGGAATCCTTTTTATCCTTGTTGGATTAGTTAAAGTTACTGCTGATTATTTTATTTCCCATCAAATTTATTCTCTTTAAAGTGAGGATGAAAAGGCCTAAGATGCCTTGAAAGAACTTGATTTGGAGGAAATTCAAAAATAAAACATCAAAAGCTGGGAGCTGAACCATTTATAACATAAAAACCCTGAATACAGTAGTAGAGCATGCAGTAGAGAGGTATGATAGAAGACAACAATCATGTGATGAGTGACAAAGAAAACGTGTAATCCATAAACACAGAGATTAAAGTCATTCCAGCCTCTGTTATGAGTCATAGAACTGACTGAAATGTTTACTGATGCTTCTGTATGACCCGAAAATGAAAATCAGATCATTGACAAGAAGGAGAGATATGTTTATCTGCTAAAAGAAAGCAGGATGAGATTCTAGTCCAGTTTTTGCTCACGCTGCAGCCTTGAAACAGTCACCGATGACCTGCTGTTGACAGCTGATGGCTCCTTGGCCTTAGTGCACCACATGATACTGTCAAGCAGGTCTTCTTATCGTGTTGCCTGCAGTGCACCACTGGACTCTCTGACTCTGCCTTGAGCTGGTTCCAGTCCCATCTTCAAAGAGGTCAGAGTATTTTGCCTTGGGAAATGCAACTCCCTTGTCACACCCGTCACCTGAGGGGTCCCTCAAAGATCTGTCCTCACCTACTTGTCTTCACTCTCGGTGCTCCCCCTCAGCCAGGCCCTCTTGCTGCATGTACTATCGTTCCATTGTTTTGCAGTTGACACTCAACTATACCTGAAAACTGACACATTCACAGCTGACTCTGTCACTGCTGACCTGGAGGGGATATGGTGTGGGTGAAACACAACTTCCTGCGATTCAACAGCTCCAAAACAGAAGCTGTTTTAATCGGCACTCCTAATCAGGATCATCTGACATGATCAGCATTTCACTTTCTGACTGAGAGATTCACCTCTGACCCTCATCTGACCTTTCAGATCCACATAAAAAAATTCTGTAAGACTTCCTTCTGCTGTCTCAGGAACGTTGCTCCGCTTTGTCCCAGCTGACTTTTCTAAGCCTATTTTTATGAATATTTTTCGTTAATTATTTTTAAAATCTGTTTATCATTAATTGCAGGAATAACTAATGCAAGTACAAGAGATGACTGGTGAATAGATGACAGAAAAGGTCGCTATTCTAAGATGAGATTCATTTAAGTGTCACCAAACAGTCCCTATTTGATTCTAATTTTATTCTTATCATTGAGTTCTTTAATGACATTCAAAAGTCTTCTATTTCACATATATTGCACTGTCTCTTTAAGGTTGCTCGGGGTGATTTTGTTTTGATAGTGTCAGGTTAGTTCGACGTCCTACATTGTAAAGACGGTCATCTAAGGCTTCATGACAGAAGTGATCCCATGCTCTTTCGTTCCACAGCCCTGAAGTGTGGTAATATTAAGTTTTGAGTTAACACTGTTGAGGTTTAAAAGTTCAGAAGAGATAATTAACCCTTTATTGACGAACATGTCATATTTGATCCATGACTCTAAAGACCTCCAACTCATCAACATGAAGGATATTTTTATTAAAAACCTCTTAACTTTTTTTTCAAACTTTCAAACTTTTTTTCCCAGGAAAATCATCGCTCATTTTTTAACTTTTTTATTTTCAATATTGCAGTTAAAAAGAAAAGAAAAAAATGTCTGCACACAGTCAATACGAGCAACTTTGTTAAGTACTTGGTGTAAGAAATAAACCAATATGGTCTAAGTATGGCAGCCAAATTTTCTGAGACAGTATGTGATTTTTTTCCAAGGGGATCCAACTATTTGTCTCAAAAGACCACCTGTCAATAAAAAGGGGAGAATCACATTTATATGACACTGCAATGCACTTTTGGGCCACACATAGAGCAACATTCATGAATTTGAGTTTTGCATTTGTTTAGAGAACCTCAAATACATGTAAAGTTCCCCAATGAACACAGTTCAGGGTTCAGTGGAACACTAAGTCCTGTGATCCTGGTTAAAGTGGAGCAGATATCATAGCAGAAAGGGCTCACTTTGGTACAATGCCAGGTACAGTGCAGAGAGGAACCACCTTCAGAATCACATCTGAAGCACATTTCTGACAGATCAGATCTGAATGCATGTAATTCTCTGAGGTAAGGTGTAATCGATGGAGAAGATTATAGTGAAAAGTTGCCAAAACTGTCAAATTGATCAAATGTGATACTATAAAAAATATATATTATAAACAAAATGATGTAGCAACATTATTTGTTGATTTTGTTAAAAGGGTCTCTAAACATCTCAGTTCTAAAATATTAGACTTTTCTGGCTTTTTTTGATGGGTCAGAATCAACCTTCCCCACGGTAGCTTTAATATCCATACGTTAGGCTTATGAGGGCTGTTGCAATGTATGTGTAATAGGTTGAAAAATGCTACATGTTTAGTTTTTGTATTAAAACAGACACCCCCTAATTTTTGTTAAGGTTCTGAACAGATTTAATATAATTCATAGTTTGGTATTGTCAGTACCTACTGTTTGTCAGCAGATGGTGCTGTTGTGCCACTGTGGGTGCAGAGAGACTATAACTTGTTCTGCTCATGCGCAGCTCAGAATTAAAATGAGCTACGGTAGAGCAAGAAGCTAACTTGTCCTAGTCTCTCCTTGCTCCACAGGTATGTGTAAACTTTTGATTTCAATACAAATTGTGTTGTTAATCGTTGTAGAGTCAGTAAAAGTGGTTTTGTGATGTTTAGTGAAGCGATAACTGTTGTGATTGTTTCTGTGTAAGTGAATTGGTATTGGCGAGGCAAAGCTAGTGCTCTGTCAGTCACTTTTTCTTGAAGGGTGTTCACGCCATACCGCCACACAGATATATTGCAAAGCTAAAATAGCATAATAGCCGTGTGTTAAAGTAGAAGTGAATGTGGATCGTGAAGTGAGGATGTGTGATTGAGATAAACATTTGATGAAGATGATTTAGGTTTAGTCATTGAATCTTATGTGAAATATGGTTTGCACTGTTGAACATTTGTATTTTTCATTAATAAATGCTTTGTATTGATGTTTTCTTACCTTTTTGAAGTTAATATGGAATGTGAACATTCTATGAAGTGAAATTGAGAATTAAATGAGCTATGGTAGAGCAAGAAGCTAACTTGTCCTAGTCTCTCCTTGCTCCACAGTTCCAAATATAAATTTTGGTTGCACAGCGGACCCTTGCCTGTGTAAACCATTTTGCTATCGGCACAGATTCCCCTAGGTCTGGCGCCGGTAACATATGCATTGATAATAACTGTCTTTAAAAAAAAAGTTGGTGGTGAAGTAAATGTTTTATAGTTAGGGAGTTTGCCTTCAATCTGGTTGCCACCAACCATAACATGACGGAAAACCAAAGAGGAAGAAAGACTAGCAGCAGAAGAAGAATGAGTCCAAGCTTGCTAGCTAGCCTTTACAGCCATGTGGCTATCGCTGTAGCAAAAAATTACATCAGGTAAAAAAAGAAAAAGGATTTTTTTCCAGTTACAGTCTCTCAATCTATGCCGGTCTGCTTGTGTTGAGAATGTTGAAATGATAAAGTTAAAGATCAGCCGGACTCATCATGTTTTACCTCTTTGTCTTCTAAAAATACAATTCTGTGTTATAATGGCCATAATTTTTACAGTCAAAACTCAGTCATGAAAGTCTGTCAAACACTGATAATATTGACACAGTCTCAGATTCAAGGCCGTAGTGGAACTATTCCACAAATGAGATCAATTTTACAGTCAAGAACGTAACAAAGTCAAACACAGCCTAAATATATTTGAAATGAGAAGTATTAAAGAACAGACCAATAGGACGTAAACACTGACAAGAACTACACTCCTAAACACACACACACACACACACACACACACACACACACACACACACACACACACACACACAAATCATAATAAATCTCCAAGTTCTACTTTGAAACAGGCTCATTAAGTCTGAGGTCAGAAGTCAAATGTTTTATTTAAACACTGCTGCTCCACAGTCTGAGATTTAAAAACCCATTAGAATACTATCATCAGTATTTTTATTGTTTTACTCTGCCATGACCTTCTCCATAAAAGCAGGAGAGCCCCTCCTCTGCTCACAAAACTTTCTCTCTCTCTCTCTCTCTCTCTCTCTCTCTCTCTCTCTCTCTCTCTCTCTCTCTCTCTCTCTCACACACACACCCACACACTCATTATAAAATGAAAATGTGATATTTTACCTACGTGCAGACAGAGATGAATGGCTCATAGATTATGCAGTGTGTGAATACATCAAATGGCTAAAGGCTTTAGATAATATTACTTTATTTCAAAGTTAAAGAGAGAAAATATGAAGTTAAGTTGGTCACGTGCTGTTAGCTCAGCCTCTGCACTGCACATGTCCTTGAAAGTGTCCCAGACAGCTTACGACTCAGATAAAAGGGAGTTTTACTGGCAAATCTCATATTAATGCAAATGTGGCTTGTTTCTGCTCAGGATTTCTTACACACTGAAGGTCCAAGCCTCTTCACCGAACCAATTAACAGCACAAATAGTCTGAGACGACGAGCCTTTCTCAGGGATCCTCATACCTCAGCAGTCCTTACGTCCAGTGGAACTGGCTACCTGTGTCCAAAGTGGGCTTCAACACACACACACACACACACACACACACACACACACACACACACACACACACACACACATACACAGAACCGAGTCCAGAGTAACCTCAATTTGGTCAGTCTTAACCTGGAAACATGCTGCCATCAGCTGCTCAGGGAGAGAATCCAAGCACAGCTCCAATCACACTGCTGACCTTCTACACTCTCTTTGTACGACAAGCTACATGAAGGATTGATTGCTTTCTTCCTGGTGGTGTCTTTTTTTTTTAACTGATCTGTTGGGAGATAATTAGAGGTAATTAATTAATGATATTCTCTCATTTATTTGCGCTTTACACAGCAACTCAATTAGTTATTTTTCCACTCCATTCTCTGATACACCAGCGCAGGCAGCCAGTGTTTCCAACTCTTCACTAAGGAAAGTCACTATTGGCTGTCCCAGAGGTTGCTAAAAGTTGTTAAATGACATCATCATCTAATTTGCATATCAAGTCATTCACATGTAATTGCCATGGATGCTGTAGGAGAGAGGAATAACATCATAGGAGAGAAAGAGCTGCGAGTGAGGGGTCTGCCTGTGAGTGTTTGGATGGAGGAGGGGCTCAGCTCCTGCTGCTGGTTGAGAAGCAGAGGGTGCTGGAGATCAATACGTGCTTTCAGTCAGTCTCCAAACTCAAGAAAAGCCACTAGATTTATTGCTTTTTTGATAAAGAGTCAGTAGAGGGGTCTGAAAAAGTCACTAAATATAGCAACAAAGCCATTAAGTTGTCAACACTGCAGGCAGCTAGCAGCTCCTCTTTAGGACCCTGGGGACTGAGTGAGAGAGCCGTGGCTTACAGTGTTTAATTTACTCTGAAAGTCAGAACTTGGAGCTCAGAACAGCCTCACTCTAAAGTTGAGGGCTCCCAGCGCTTCACAGCATCACAGATGTACAACAAAACATGTGACTACTGTTTACAAGAGCAGCACAAAACATGAGTTCTCTGTCGGGCTGGTGAGATTCATCAGACTCTCTGAGTTGGAGATCCGACTTTGGAGGCGTTCTGATTAAAATCTGACTGTGTGCACTAAAATCCAGACATCCCTGTACACCATGAACACACCTTTAGCTGTAGAAATCAAACGGTGGACTCTCTGTGTGCGCTGCGATCATGTAAATTAGTCGAACTAATGGAACATCAATCCTCTGTTTTACCGGTGATGTTTGTTGCATTTTGGAGGGATAGTGGGGGGGCAGATCAGGGTCATTGTGAGTCTGAGGGGGTCATATCCTCCTGTCCCTAGTGCCATCTGCGTGCATGGGTGAAGTGCTTAAACAATGACGTGCCCTATACAGCTCGATCTCTGTTTCAAGCTTAACTGAACTCAGCTATGAGATGCTTGTTTACATCCAGGTAGTAGAGCATTAGCATGGCAGATACTAGTATGGCAGTGGCTAACATATGGTGGCCCTGAGAGCTAACAGCACTGCAACTGCACTGGAAACACCTCCATTGTGGTCAATTTGCAGCACGTTTTTTTCTAATGTGTTGTGTTTTGGTCTTTGCAGCATATTTTCTAAATGCTGCGCATGTGTTTTCAAACTGATGAACATGTTTTCTTGATTTGCTTGTGTTTTGTCTTTTTTACATGTACTTATTTAAGTTGCAGTGCTGTGAGCTCTCAGGGCCACCGTACTAATACCTAAAGTTACAGCTCCAGCTAGTGGTGAGTGGCTGTGCTACATCTCAGACACAGCTTATGGCTGGTATTTCAGGCAGACAGTAACAGGAAGAACTTTACAGGATTGACTGAAGATATGTGTAATGTTTTTGCTGATTTAACAGGTTCTTAGTTGTGGTGGTGTTAGCTTAACTTCTGTTTGCCCTGGGGGACCACAGACAAAATATTTGCACACCTCATCATCTTAGGCACTTTTGTATTTAACAGAAAAATTCTCTCAAAATTCTTCAATTTACTCTGGAGGGGAAAACTAATTATTCTGTAAAGATTCAGAAGTGTAAAAGGAAGGAAATAATTGGATGAACAGAAAAGTTGGTCTTCTTGTGGTCAGTGCATGTATTAAGTGTAATATCTGTGTTTTTAACCAGGCTGCAGAGTTTCCTGGTTGTTATCAGACCATCTGTTTAGCATAAGTTTTGGCTCCCTATTGAAGGGTCCTTGAACAAGATACTTAATCCCACTTGCTAGCTAATCCTGCACCCCCACCAGAGGGCAAAACACTCTCCCTCTTCAGAAATTAAAGTACATCACATCAAATAAGGCGTGATGTTGTTGAATACTAATGTACTGGAGGGACGTGCAAAAACTCTCAAAATCTTCTCCCCAATTGTGAGCTAATCTCCTTTATTTTCACCTGCAGAGCCTGATTGCAGCTGCTACAGCTCTCATGTTGATACCTTAATGATGCTTCACACGTTACTCTGTGGTACAGATAAGTGCGATGATGAATTCCTGCCAGTGAAAACAAGAACAAAGGACGGACGGTTACAGCCAAGTGTAAGTGGTGAAAATTGAGAGGCTGCAGAGACAAAACTAAAAGTGTTTATCAGGCTTTTCCAGTGAACATTTCATTTTTGGTGAAATGAGCCTTTCTTTACCCATCTGCCTCTTTTGTTGCAGTCTGCTAATCAATGACTTCCTTACAGACTCTATGTGGGTGCTCTGATTGCTTTCAGATGTGTTGGTGTCCCCTCAATACTCATTCATTTCTGCTGTCCTTCTGGGCTCACTGTCACTAAGCTGACTGAAACTATTTTTGGGCTGTGGTGCCATTAAGCAAACAACCTGCCAATTCATTCATTCATTTTCTTAGAAAATGTGACTGTGATGTGTTAAAGTCATTCAGCCAGCTCTCAGTCTTTGTAAAACTAGAATTTTATTTTATTTGTCATTTTATTCATTTAGTTTGTGAAGTTCGACCCCTGAAGGAAAATAGATCCATTCTCTGTGTGCTGAATAGTTGGTGTGACAGCCTGCTGCAGTATCACTGATGGTCACTGGGTGGTGCTACAGCTCCACGACTGATTGATTCAGCCTCTCAGAGCTGCTGCAGTGAGAGGATCGAGTGATGGATAAATAGATGGATGAGGTGGGTTGATAGACAGATGGAATTCAATAAAGGTAGAGTGTGTGCATGTACGCATCATAAACAATAACAGATCAAATATTTACACAAGTGATTTAATTTGTTTTAAAAGCATCCAACTCAATTTATAATTCAAAGGATGAGATTGATAAAAAAAAAATATATTAATATAATGATAAGCAAAACAAAGAAATTAAAAATTCTCAAAAAAACCTGGGATTCATGATCTGATTGTTCAAGTGTGTCTGTTTTTCTGTGAAACCTTAAAGGTTAAACTAAAGAGGCAAAGAAAAGAAGAAGTTAAAGAGAAACGGCTTTTGTTTTATGTCTGTTTGATCTTATCAGCATTCAGACCAAAGGACGAATGGACCAGATGTCCATTATGTAAGAGATAACGATTACTGAATGGGTCATTACACACAACAGAATCTAGATCAACCTGTTTATTACTCGGCCACCAACTGAGCTCCAAAGAAGCTGACTCTCAGTTCCTTGTGTGTTTGAACATCCTTTGACCCTTTTCTTTTCTTTTCTTCTTTTTTTGCTGTTGTTTGGTCAGTCATTAGGGATCTAAAGTTTTGTGCTCCATTAAAATAAATTAGGGTTAAAGTCAGAGTTGGTAATCAGATTTAGACTTTTTGTTATTCTGGTTAAAATGATCTTTATGTCCTGATATCAATCAATACATGATGTGTTCTTAAAATAGAGTGAAAAATATCTGCTGTCTACAGCAGGAGTAAACCTGGGAAAACACCAACCAATCCTAGGGATTAGGATCCAATTTATTAAACCAATCAAATCTCGTCCTGCCGTTCTGCCCACCTCCTGTGTGTATCACCAGTGTGCACAAGTCCTGATTCAATTTTCATAACCAAGAGGGATCCAAGTACTCTGGAGACTGACAGAAAAACTACCTAAACCCTGATTACTGCTAACGTAGAGCAAACAAAAACAATGAGCTGAGGACCAGTTTGAGTCTGTGGTTTTGAATCAGTCACCATCATATGATCGAGAATCAGTGGCGTTCATGCATGTGAGCGGGGACGTCGTTTTGGAGGAGCTCCGAGTGTGGGAGGGCGGGGGCTAAACGGAGTCTTGAACGGATGCTACATTTAAATTCATGCTGGTTTTCTGTGACTACCAACCCTGACTTTAATATTGAATTTTTTATTTTTTATTTTTTTGTCACACCATCTGCAAAAAGACAGGAAATCATAAATTTAAAAAATGTGCCAGACTTCTTCTGTGCCAGACAACAATATGCTACTTGCTAAAGAAGAACAACAAAGCTCTTCTGTAAAACACTGCAGTGTCTCTTCTAACGATACAGAGGAAGGAGAACATCTCAGTCTTTCTTTCAGAAGTTGCACATTCTTCCTGTCACACACAGTTCCATGTGAAGTTGTCCTCGTCAGAGTTTCGTATTAAGTCAGTTTTGAGAACATCTCTAACAACATGAGGAGCAGTTTGACAACCTAAAGTGATTTGAAGTCTCGGCTGTGAGTATGTAGTCTTGGGGGAAGGGATGGAGACAGAGAACTTGCACAAGACAGTGAGGAGCTACAGATTTTTAAGAAGTAGGAGAGGCTGACTGGGTGAGACGGATGAGGATGAAAAAGATGGTCTATGGTTTACAGACAGCTACTCCAGCCTGCCTGAAGAACTGAAAGACAGAGGATGAAGTGAAGAGGCTTTTCAGACATCAGGCCATCAGGCTGAGTGGTTTGTTGAAGGTTCTGCACAGACAGAAGGAGGAATGACCTCTGAAATACTGTGAAACTAAAGCAGCTTTCTAATTCAGGGAGGGGTCAGTGACCTGCAAATAATCAGCATTCTGTTTGTTGTATGCAAAGTAAACAGAATCTTCCAAATATCTGAACAAAATGTTGGATAATTGAGGATTCAGTCATAACATTTCTGTGGTTTGTAGGACACACACAGCAGGAAGGCTTCTGCTATCAGCTGCAGAGCTCATTATAAAGCACCAACAGGCTGATCCTCAGTTAGGCATCCTTCCTGGACTGAGTCACTGCTCGAATCTATAACATCCAGATACAGAATAAATAAGTAACACCACTGGATTTTTGCACAGGATCAGAAATGTATCAGGAAACACAAGATGAGATTTCTGATAAGACTCCAAGGAGGCATGTATATACAAGAAAACATCTCTCATTTAAAAGGAAAACTGGGAAATCTCTGAGTACAGAAACAAGAAATCCCTCTCTCACATAGGCTCCCATTGTTAAGTGTGGCTGGTCATGCTATGAGGAAACAGGCTTCAAACTGCTGCTAAAATGTATTTAAATTCAACCAACTTGCGTGGGATTCTCAGAGAAACGATCGCTTGACAGTTTGGGATAAACAGTTTCATATTTCAGTGATAATCTGTGTTTATGATTTGGATGTTTCCAGCTAATTTGAAACACCAGTTTTAATTGATGCATAAGTAAGTGAGAGAGCACTGTAGGATACGGAAACGTTGCTGCAGTTTGAAAACTAAAGTTGCATCAATTTTCAGTCTACATTACTTCTAAGCAGGCTGACAAACACCTTCTGTTCACTGCACTGTAAATGACAGGATGTGCAAAATACAACCCCAAGTCCAATGAAGTTAGGACACTGTGTAAAACAGCTGTTTCCCACTGTGTTCCATCACCTTTGCTTTTATCAACACTCAATAAGTGTTTGTGAACTGAGGACACTAATTGTTGAAGCTTTGGAGGTGGAATTCTTTACCATTCTTGATTGATGAACAACTTCAGTTGATCAACAGTCCGGGGTCTCTGTTGTTGTATTTTGTGCTTCATAATGCTCCATACATTTTCAATGGGAGACAGGTCTGGACCGCAGGCAGGTCAGTCTAGTACCTGCACTCTTTTACTATGAAGCCACGCTGTTGTAACAGGTGCAGAATGTGTCTTGTCATTGTCTTGCTGAAATAAGCAGGGACGTCCCTGAAAAAGACGTGGCTTTGATGGCAGCATATGTTGCTCCAAAACCTGTATGTACCTTTCAGCATTAGTGGAGCCTTCACAGATGGTCAAGTTAGCCATGCCATGGGCACTAACACACCCCCATACCATCACAGATGCTGGCTTTGAGACTTTGACCTGAGAACAATCCAGATTGTCCTTTTCCTCTTTGGCCTGGAGGACACCACGTCCATGATTTCCAAAAACAGTTTGAAATGTGGACTCATCAGACCACAGCACACTTTTCCACTTTGTGTCAGTCCATCTCAGATGAGCTCGGGTCCAGAGAAGCCGGCGGTGTTTCTGGGTGTTGTTGATATATGTCTTTGTCTTTGCATGGTAGAGTTTGAACTTGCACTTGTAGATGTAGTGATGAACTGTGTTAACTGACAATGGTTTTCTGAAGTCTTCCTGAGCCCACGTGGTAATATCCTTTACACAATGATGTTGGTTTTTAATGCAGTGCTGCTTGATGGGTCAAAGGTCACGGGCATTCAGTGCTGGTTTAGTGAACAATTGAGATGGGATGCTCCTTCAATACCCAATCATGACACTCACCTGTTTCCAGTGAACCTGTTCACCTGTGGAATGTTCTAAACAGGTTTTTTTGGAGCATTCCTCAACTTTCCCAGTCTTTAGTTGACCCTGTCCCAACTTTATAGGAACGTGTTGCAGGCATCATATTCAAAATAAGTGAATATTTGCAAAACAATAAAGTTTGTCAGTGTGAACAATAAATATCTCGTCTTTGTAATGTATTTAATTAAATATACGTTAAACAAGATTTGCAAATGATCAGGGGTCGAACCAGCAGCAAATATAACATCTGCATTCAGGCTGGGGACTGACACCACAAGGCCAAGTGGAGCCCTGTCACTGTGTCACTTGTCTCCTTGCTTCTCCTGTACACCTTACTGCCATCTCCTTCAGTTGGGGAATCAGCTTTAAAATAAGACTTTTTCTTCTATGAAGAAAAGAGATAAATACTGTGAGTGCAAACGGAGCCTATCAGAGTTCAGTACATTACCCACTGAGAGTGATTTGTAAAATTGCTTTTACCACTCATGGTGGCATACTACTCCTGTACTGATGCCATTTCTAATACACGTGGGGATTTACTTCCTAGCAACAGAGTAATGTGTTAAATGGGTGTATATGTGTGTGGGTGGCATAAGATGTTGTTGTGATGCTTTGTTCCGGCTGTGATGTCTCTGAATAAGACACTCTGCAGAATGAAATGTTATTCATCAGCCGGGCATTCTTCACGAAACAGGACGCCTTGTTTATCGAGGAGGCCGGCTGAAGAGCCCCTCTTTAAAGAAAAGAGCAGAGCGGCTTGTTAAGTGGAAATTTCAAAAGCCAGCCATCAAAGCAGGCACATTTTTCAATTTTTTTGTGAAGAGTTTTCAAATGTCACAAACAGACAAGAAAATGTCAGGAAATTTTTCTCTAAACAAACAAAAATGACTTGTTTTATATAAAAAAAAAAAGAAAAAGAAAAAAGAAAAAATGATGGATGCAACAGCATCAGGTCTTTGAAAACAAAGGAGACCAGACAACATCAGCAAATAAAAAGTTTGCCTTGACAATATTACCTCCATCTACATGCAAATGCAGGTTTTATATGGTAAATACTGCAGCAGCAGTCAGACATGTTTATGCTGCTATGCAACAAAGCACGTTCCAGTGTAAAATCTCTCACTGGTACATTTCATTAATGGTCTGTATGAGAGTGCAGCAGTTTCCTGGGTTTCTGTTAACAAATCAACAGCAGGAAAACATCACCTTCTTTCTGCTTATTCAGCAGCACTACTGAGGAGTACAGTGTAACAGGAAGAAAGGAAATAAAAACAAAAGTAATAATGTAATATGTAGGTTAATGTCATTGATCACAGTAGCTTAAAAGACAGATGTAATCACAGTTAGTGGATGGAGACACAGAACAAGTCTGTGGCTTACATGTACAGTAAAGCATTCATCCTGCTCTGAATCTTTTTTGACATGCAGGAACAGTTTTTGCCATCTCAAGGAAAACACACATCAGCATAAATGTTAGAAAAATGGATTGCAATACCATCTAGCAGTTTTTCCCCCCGTCTCTATGTGTGAGACATAATTATTACTGTAGGGTTCCTGTTCAGGAGGTTTCCTGTTGAGACTGAGTCTGAATTTGATCAGAGATCAAAGCTGGAAACAAATGATTTCCAATGAGTTTATTTGCAGAGAAAAACTGATGAGATTGTGCCTGGATCAGGAGTTATGGGTTCCTCCTGGGAAGGCCGGCTCATTAATGAATTTTGCCTTCCCAGGAGAATTATGATTGTTATTATCGTTGTTATATGCTCTTTCATTTGGCTGCTGTTTGTCACTATAACTGTTTTGGAAGTGGGCACTTACTCAGAATGGTTATTTTTTATTAAATCTTCTGGAGAGTTTTACAGAGAGGAGAAAAATCCCATCTGTGCTGCTACTGCTGTTGTGGTTGTTTAATATGTAGCGCTGTCCATGGTGCTGATAAGCAATCTAAAATGAACTGTTTAAAGCGAACAGAGCAAAGTGAATCAGGACGTCCTTGACCTCGTCTAACAGCTCACAATGTGGATGCTAAATGAGACGTAGGGTCAAAAGAGGCTGGATTAAGTCCCTGATTATTCTAAGTGGGTTTTTGGCGTAACATAAATAGAGCCAATCATGGAGTCTGCTCTCATTCCCTTTGAGAGCCGGGATGTCATGTCTCATCATACATGTTTAGTTCACACAAATAAGTTCATTCTTGCTTTACTTTACTTTGTGAAGTCTCTCCTATCATTTCAGAAAACGTCACTTCCTGCTCTGTGACCGTCGTCCCCGTACTCTTTGTTTCCACCTGTGCCCCATTACCTCATGTAAAAGTAGTCTGAGGCTGTTTTCCAAACCGCCTACTACAGACCACATTTACATGTAGTTGTATGCATACTGCCTACTGCTTTTTAATGCAGTATGTAATATGACTGTTCTGTTGGGTCTGTTTCTTAGTATGATACTCTGCTGTTTGGAAAATGGAACTACAGCAGATGGATATTTTTTATGTTTGACTTTTGTACAAGTATACATCTAGACATTTCAGTTATTAAAATGCAAAGAGATTACCGGATAGAGGATTTTATACAAATATATCAGTGGTAAAGATACAGGAAAAATACAATAACAGATCAATTAAATTAAAGGTGAAGGAAATATATTATAAAAAATAATAAGTAGAATCAAACAAGGGAAGACAATAGTTATTGTATAACAGCGAGGAGTTATTTTAATTATATATTCATCGTTTCATTTTTCAATGCTTTAAGGAACATTTTTAATTCATTTAGAAAAACAACAAATTTAGGGAGATTTCAAAGTCCTGAGATGTTTATGAAAAACAAATTTAAAAAGGGATTAAAATTATATTACAATAGAATCATCAGATTTGATTTTTAATCTTACACCAAAAGTTAAACAGTATATAATAATATTCACAATAATATAATATAATATGTATTTACTGGAAATAAATATGGAACAGATTGACTTTTTTATTTTTACATCTTATGGAAAAACCACCTCCATTTAATCTACATATGGTTTAAAAAAAGTTAATTAGTGGTTTATTTGGGCTTTAATGAATTTGTAGAAGTAAACACCTCTTTAAAGACTAGAAGTAAGAAGATTTAACAGCATTTGTTTCACATCACTTCACTTCTTTCTCATAGACCATGAGAAACCTGAGTGACACCTGCATAGAGAAACAGCATTAGCGCCGTAAATTGTGCAAATAATCTCCCTTAATTAATCAATAATCTTATGATGAGGCTTTTCACTGCTAAAGTGATCCATGTGCTTCTAAACAGGACACAGAATAAACAGAGGTCAGGTTTTCTTCATGTGAAAGTGTTTGTTAGACAGGTTCAAAACACAGACTAAGCTCTGTCACTGTTTTGATTTGATTAGAGTTATTACAGCGCACATGGACAGACACACAAACAGCTGTTAGAGCTGACTGACAGATGATCCAGAGGTGATCGGCTGTTAGAGCTGACTGACAGATGATCCAGAGCTGATCAGCTGATCCCCTCATCACTAAAACATGTCGCTTCATGTGGGCTTTCGGAGGAGAGGATGTCTCATTTCTCTTAAAATGAATCTTCTCCTCAATTCCTTCCTTCCTTCCAATCTCTCCCATGCATCTCTGGTGGGATGGACTAAGGTGCAAGTGATTGACGCAAGTGGAGGAAGGAAGGATGGAACGTTGGGGCTTTGAGATGCACCCATAGAGACAGACAACCTTTTACACTCACACTCACACCTACAGGCATTTTAGAATCAGCAGTTAACCTGATGAGCATGTTTTTGGACTGTAGGAGGAAGCTGGAGAACCTGGAGAGAACCCACACATGCACGGGGAGAACATGCAGACTCCACACAGAAAGGCCCACCTTGTCTGAACCGGGAATCAAACCAGCAAACCTTCTTGCTGTGAGACAGCAGCGCTACCAGCTGCGCCACAGTGGGTCATGACCCCAAGGTTGAAAAACACTGATTTAATGTATAATTTTTATATTCTCAGCATGGAATGGTCTACAGGGGTCCAAAAACTGTGTGAAATGTAACAGCGGTGGCTCCAGTAAGGTCCAGCCTTTGTCCCAGTGCTCAGGTTTCCCATTGTTTGGTTGTTACGATGTTGTATGTATATGTCTTTACTGCCGACAGTCATTCTCAGACTGCATTACAACAAATCAGCTGCCATGACATCCTTTATAAACAGCCTTGAAAGAGCAAAGAAAATAATCTCCAGAATGAAATAAAGCCTATATTATGTACACTGAATCATCTCAAAGCCATGCCACCAACAGCAGCAAAGCTGAAACTGCATCAAGGATATGTAAAAGCTCAAGCAGAAAATAGTTAAACCTTGAATCTCTGTGGTGACTAAGCCCCATGAGAGGAGTCAGCGTAGTCTTAAGCTGCCGACAGCACTGACTGGAAGCTCAGCCTCCACCATAAAGCCATTTCTGAGCTGATACAGAGAATGATTGACCACAAAGCCTGCAGCCGCGTGACACTCACTGCTAATTATTTTCTACAGAGAGCCAACCTTAAACAAGAAGGGTTTTAAGAGGAAGTGCAGCAGCATGGCATGTTAGCATGAGGGTGACAACAGAGTAACTGTGAAAAGTGTCAGGTGATCATGGCAGCACGCTTTTTTTTTTTTTTTTTTTTTTTTAATCAAAGAAAGCTGCTCCACTCTTTCCCAGTGTGCTGGAGCAGAGCAGCTGCTGTGCTGAATTCAAAGCGAGCGGAGGGTGAAAATAGTGAAAGGGTCGACTATAATGTATTCAGGAGGACATTTATAAAATACCACACATTTATGTGACATGTATGCTCAACAGCCCCTCATTATCAAACATGATATTGACCTTTGGGGTTTATGAGGGGAATAAATTTACCGGGTCAATAAACAAGAGAGTGTGAGGGGGTGACTTTGTGTGTGTACGTGTGTGGGTTTCAGGAGGATGTGGGATTCACATTTCATGTGGATGTAGCCAGATTGATTTCAGTATCTCATCAGAGAGGATTAGCTGTAAATAGGCTGTTGCTGACAGGCCTGTGTGATGGTCACACCAAAGCACATTCAATCTTTATTCATGCATTCATATTTTTACCAATACTAAAAGGAGAACACTGTAATAAAAGTAGCCCTTTGTTATTCATATACAGTATCATAGACATGGTAATCAAAAGCAATGACTGTGTCTGGAAATCTAATCACTAAAGCAAAAAGATGGTGAGATAACACAACTTTGGTATACTGTCCCTCTGGTGCCCCTGCAGTAGTTACATGATGCATGACTTACAACCCTATTCTGATGAATACAATCATTTGCAAATCCTTTTAACCTTTATTCAACTGAATACACTACAAAGACAAGATATTTATTCTTCAAACTGATGAACTTTATTGTTTTGTTGCAAATATTGACTCATTTTGAATTTGATGCCTGCAACACGTTCCTAAAAAGTTGGGTCAGGGTCATATTTCCACTGTGTTCCATCACCTTTCCTTTTAACAACACTCAATAAGTGTTTGTGAACTGAGGACACTAATTGTTGAAGCTTTGCAGGTGGAATTCTTTACCATTCTTGATTGATGAACAACTTCAGTTGATCAACAGTCCGGGGTCTCTGTTGTTGTATTTTGTGCTTCATAATGCTCCACACATTTTCAATGGGAGACAGGTCTGGACTACAGGCAGGCCAGTCTAGTACCTGCACTCTTTTACTACAAAGCCACACTGTTGTTACACGTGCAGAATGTGTCTTGTCATTGTCTTGCTGAAATAAGCAGGGACGTCCCTGAAAAAGACGTGGCTTGGATGGCAGCATATGTTGCTCCAAAACCTGTATGTACCTTTCAGCATTAATGGAGCCTTCACAGATAGTCAAGTTAGCCATGCCATGGGCACTAACACACCCCCATACCATCACAGATGCTGGCTTTGAGACTTTGACCTCAGAACAATCCAGATTGTCCTTTTCCTCTTTGGCCTGGAGGACACCACGTCCATGATTTACAAAAACAGTTTGAAATGTGGACTCGTCAGACCACAGCACACTTTTCCACTTTGTGTCAGTCCATCTCAGATGAGCTCGGGTCCAGAGAAGCCGGCGGTGTTTCTGGGTGTTGTTGATATATGTCTTTGTCTTTGCATGGTAGAGTTTGAACTTGCACTTGTAGATGTAGTGATGAACTGTGTTAACTGACAATGGTTTTCTGAAGTCTTCCTGAGCCCACGTGGTAATATCCTTTACACAATGATGTTGGTTTTTAATGCAGTGCTGCCTGAGGGGTCAAAGGTCACGGCAGTGGTGCAAAAAGGGGGTATGCACTATATGCGGCGCATAGGGGCGCCACGCTCGAAAGGGCGCAAAATGATGGAGAGGAAATTACTTTAAATTTGTATGTACTGTAATGAACGGCAGTTCAATCGTATGATCAAGAACAGTCAAGTCAGTGACTGTCTGATCGGATGCCGTGCGCCCCTTCGCTTCTTCCTCACCCCCCTCTCTCTTCTCACCCCCGGCGCGCCCCCTGGAGCATGCGCTGGAGTAACCCCTGATTCACACATACTCCGTGAGCGCCGGTCCGTCAGTGCGAGCCAATTCACACTGGATCCGTCTCAGGAGCGGCGCGCAGCTCAGCGTACTCATAGCAGCTGGATACACAAGATCACAGGAGAACCACATGTTCCCGCAGGAATCACACCCATGACAACTACTTTCATGATATTTAGTATGTTAAACTCACCTGCCCTCCCAGAGCTTCATTAATTCAGTCCTTCCCTTTCAGTCTCTGTTGGTGTCCTTATATAAAGGATGTGTTGTATCGTATATAATTATCTGGTTTTCCGCCTCCAATATAAACTTTTCCTCGTCCATGGCGTCAGATTTCCTCTGGGTCTGACCTGCTGATGACTGCTGGCCCTGTGCCAGTGTCGAAGTTTTGATATATGAGGATAATTTTACGATCGACAGGCTGAACATGGTGCTTTATTTTGAAAAGACCGGAAACTCTGATCGTTTTTCGTGTCTGATTTCCTGTTTGGTATGATCTTCTCTGCGGGGATTGGCGCGTCTCTGCAGCGTACTCCGGCAAGAATAACCTGTTCCTAGGTCCAGATATGGTAGTTGCAGAAGTTGAAAGTGAACTTACTTTGAGAAATAAATATCATTTCTAGGATGTAATGGTCCAGCTTTCAGATATCCTCATACCATTGTGTGGATAATGAAGAATTATAGAGGGGGAAATGTTGCACTAAAGTAGAGGACGTTATAATTGTTTTGTTTTATCATAGCTGTAATAGTTTTGTCTTATTGCCTAATGATAAAGAGAAAATAAATGTTAACTTCCATATATAAAAAAATAAAGAATAAGCATAATTTCCTGAGTGATTGTTTTTAAACCTCAACTATGGCATGATCTAATAGAATTATTTCACTTCCCTTTACATACAAGTCCATTTATTTTGTTACAATTTAGCGGTAACATTACAGAGAACAAACTTTTCGGATGTCATGAATTAAAGTAGGGATTTTATGCTTTTTCAAGTCTTTACACCATTGATTATCAAATGTCAGAAAAAGAAAAGCAGATGGGATTATTATTATGAATTCTTGTTTGTTTTTCAATGAGCTATTCACCAGCTGCAATATGCAACTTACAATAAAAATGTGAATCAAAGTCTTATGGTTAGTACTTTTTTTTTGGGGGGGGGGGGCTAGAACTATTTAGGCCCAGTTCACGTCTCCTCTTTGGCACGCTTCAGAGAGGTGTGCTTCAGCACAGTACACTTCATGCAGGGCAATCGTGTGAGTACAGCACAGTTTGGCTCGCCAGTTTGATCTCGTCCTTATAAAGTACATTCTATCCTGTTCTATTCCATTCTATCCTATTCTATTCTACTCTGTTTGAAAATAAAACAGTCTTTGAAAATAATTCAAAATCTAAAAGTTTAAGAAAGAAAACTAGTTTTTGTAAACATTCACATTACAAATTATGATACCCCACCTAGGTTTAAGAATTAAGTTTCAACTAAAGTTTAAAACATGTAAAGATGTGTTTTCCATGACTTGTATTTTAAACAGTTCAGCTGTTGCCAGTTTTAAATTTCAGGTTGTTAGCATCATATCTCTTTACTTACCCAATTCTTCTGATTTCTGGTTCGAACCCTGCAGATGCATGTCTGCTGTTTGATTCAGTCACATGAACATGTGTGAGAATGAATGTGTTTAGAGGCTAAATGAGCTAACTGACTGGTTGGCTCATTTATACCATACCATATCACGGTCATTCAATGTTGGTTTTCAGCCTTGCTGCTTACGTGCAGAGATTTCTCCAGATTCTCTGAATCTTTTGATGATATTATGGACTGTAGATGATCAAATACATCAATTCTTTGTAATTGTATGTTGAGAAACATTGTTCTTAAACTGTTGGACTTTTTGCTCACGCAGTTGTTTACAAAGTGGTGAACCTCACCCCATCCTTTGCCTGTGAACGGCTGAGCTTTTTGAGGATGTTCCTTTTATACCTAATCATGACACTCACCTGTTTCCAATGAACCTGTTCACCTGTGGAATGTTCCAAACAGGTGTTTTGGGAGCATTCAAAGCAAAAAAAGGAGAAAAAAAGAAAGTTTTTTCAGGAAACAAGTTGCTCATATATATCCAGGGTTGGACTGTAATTGTTCAGCCTTTGGCCTTACTTCACTCGGCAGTAAGCTTTGAATTTGTTTACTTCCTCAACTGTATTTAGAGTGTTTAGAGAGTGTTGTGTGAAAGAAAAATCACAAAGTTTATCAGTTTGAACAATAAATATCTTGTCTTTGTAGTGTATTTAATTGAATGAAAGTTAAACAGGATTTGCAAATCATTGTATTTTTTTTTGGATTTTTGTTTTGCACAAAATACTTAATTCACCAATTCAAAAACATGCTTGATAATTTTCTCAGAATTTCAACAAAAATGTTCTTTAAACAAAGTAAATTTTGGTTTTCAGGGTGTATTCTGAAGATTGATCTTGAAAAGAGAGAGGTCATCTTATAATCAGGGTTGTCTTATATTTGGGTCAATATGGTTATAAAAAAAAATGTAATAAAACCGAAACTCAACCACTGACCCAAAATGTTACAAGTTGTAACAAGCTGTTACATTTTTGGCAAAAAGTCACTGTTTTCAGCTCTGCATCTTGTTACATTTTTGGGTTAGTTATTAAACTTCAGGTTGTTGTAACACATCAGGCTCTAACAGGACAGTGTGTGAAAGCGCAGGGACACCTTTAGTGTGATATAAAACCTCTCTGCAGATGCCTGGCTTTAATTGCCCTGTATAAAGCAAGGGCAACTGGAGGGAGGTAAAGATAAGGCTAAGTGCCTGCAGCCATTTCAACACGCCTGCTGAGTCCAACACATAAAATCCAAACGTCGTAGAGCAGATAAGTACATGGAGGAGCACAACAACACAAAACACCTTCACTCCATTCATCACTACAGATTGTGTTTAGTTAACTACATGATGATTTGACACCAGAATTTAATGAGTGTTCAATAATTCAATCCATAGACTTTTTAATAGTTTATGAAAAACTTGCAGAGAACATACAGAAAAAGCGATGAGATGGGTCCACACACTTTCTTACAAAGCGTAGGAATGAGCCTTTAATCATTTAACCAATCAGTTACTGTTTGGAAGCATGTAGATGGCATGTTAGTTTACTCGGGCCAGAAGTTACAATTCAAATTTAAGATATCTCAAACGTTTCAGTGACATTGCTCTCTATTTTGGATATACAGAAATATGTCATTCTATCTGTAATCTAAACAGATAAAAGGTAAAAGTGTGATTCTTCTCTCACACAGCTTTTTTTATTGATTATAGGGAAAATCAACATAGCTCAGCCCAAAACACAGTCGCCCTCTAGTGGCATCAACATGTAACAACATGGTGACCCCAAAAACAGCACTTGCACACAAATTCTGCTCATTGCACAGAAGAGAATGTTATTCTGTTGAGAGCTGAGAAAGACATCTGGGAAGATATGAAGATTTGATATTACCTGACAAATAATGAACTCAAAAGGCTGACAATGTGATTTATATGGTGACCGGATTTCCAGAGATTTAATGATTTAAACGACAAACTGCTCCACTCCTGTCTTAAGTGGGAGGAGGGCCAAATTATATAACATTGTTGATATCTGCAACGTAATTTCACCTAGTCCAAATTCAAATTCAAGATATCCGACTTGGCAAAACCAGATGTAAAGATATCTCTAATTTCAGATATCTGTAATCTCAATTTATTTCAAGATACCTATAAATCTATCATAGATATCTAAAACTGAATTTTGACTATTCAAAACTCCATTTTGATTAGTCACAATTCAATTTACAAATATCTACAATGTAACTTTGCCGAGTGAGAATCTCAGTTTAAGATATCTAAAAATAGATTTTTCGACATCTTAAACTGAGATGAATTAAAGATATCTGTTTTTCTTATTTTGCCTAGAAAAAAGTGATTTACAGATATCTTGAATTTGAATTACAAAAATTCATTTGCAGATATCCTGAAATTACATTTTATATATCCGAAATGACATTATAGATATCTGTAATACACATGAATGGCAAAAGTGACGACATTTCACTTAGTCAAACTCAGCTTTTAAATATTTAAACGGCTTGCCAGAGAAAGATGGTGGACATATTGTTACGCTTATGCAGTGTTGGCAATTTCTTAATTACAGGATTTCACCCTTAAAACTGGTCTGTTTCATAGTCTTTTCTCTCTCTAAATGGGAGAACGATTTAAAAAGCGAGCTTAGAGTCTTGTTGAAGAAGATGTGATATGAATGAGAGCAGCCATGGACTCTTTAAAAATGTGTTTACTGATGTGGTAAATCAGTTATAGGGTCAATTTCTGGTCATTTCTTTTCTTTACTTATTTATTTTTTTGCAGTCAGTGACGTTCCCTCAGCTGACTGTTTGACATTTGAAAGCACCCCCCCCCCCCCAATTATTCCACACTAGAGAACAATGAAAAGAAAGAAGAGGAGCTAAGTGCACAGAGGAAGTCTGGTTGGGTGTTTTTTTTATCTCTATGTAAAAGAAAGAAGTGGAATGAATGTTGGAATCAGGACTCTGTGAATCTCTTTCTATTGCTTTTAAAAGATCCAGCACACTCTGTGAGCATTCAGAATCTGATCCATTCGTTATGCCAAGTGTGCAGACTATAAAGACTCTGAGTCCATTCATTCAGGCACAAATAATCTCAAACAAACATGAAAGAAGTAGAGAAGTAGGGGTTTCTGTAGTTGGCTGTGGAAAAGACTTAATAGATGTGCCAGAAAAATACAGACAACAGAGCTTCACAAAACAAGTTCTCATTTTAAAGAAGCCACATTGCACTTTGAGGCAATAAATCACTGTCACATCGCTTTGGTATGAATTTTTCTTCATGGTGCAGGTAACCGTCAACTCTGATCTCGTGTTTTAGTTGTTGAGTTGATCTCAAACTTATTGTGACACTTCTTACAAATGAAGACGTAAACAGGAAAACACTGCATGTTTTCTTCCTCTTTCTCAAGCATTTATTCATGACGGAGTTTAAAGGAGTTATAAAAAAATATTGCTTAAATTCTCCATTGAATCTCTCATGGGATTAAGTTTATATTCAGTTCAGCCATCTGAAAATCTGCTGTGGAATTCTCTTCAGTAAGTACTGCAGACAAACAGCATAGTCCTAAAACCATGCCTCCATGCCCAGAGTCCCCTGCCAGTCTCCTCCTGCCAGTCCTCTCTTACTGGCTGTGAAGAATGAACACAGTGTGCAGTGTTTTATTTCAGCAGGCAGTACACAGGAGACAGACTTTTTAGTAGTTAACGTACTGGAATCTGACCAGTATGTGATATTAACCAAGACAAAAAGCATCTTCCAGGCCAGTGTTTCTCAAATCGTGGTCCACGGACCACTAGAGGTCTGCACTTGACAGTGAGTCTTTTTTCACATTTTTGATGATACATAAAAAAGACAAGTTTGCCGAGACTGACAAAAAATTTCCTTGATCCCCCCCCCCCCCCCCCCCTCAAGAAAACAGTCAGGCTAAAAAATGGAAAATGGTAAAATCATCATGTATGGGTGGTTTAAGACGGGACAGTAAAAATAAAATCAAATGAGGAAGAAAAAAACCTCCGACACTGACCAGGAGATGGCGCAGCAGCAAGATGATTCAGCTGCAGCAGGCATCAGTTAGATCATACATCAGTTGGTTATCTGGGCTGTTGTTCTGGGGCTGTTTAGTTGGGGGGGGGGGGGGGGGGGGGGTGTTCTTTGGTCTGGAACAACTTGAGAAACACAGATCTAGACCACAACTGTTACGACTGAGGTCGTAATGTGTCTCTTTGTTTGTTTGTTTATGTAATGATGTTGTTTTGGTGTGGTATTGTGGTGTGTGTGCGTTTAAGTGTGTGCATGGGGCTTTTTGTGAGTGCATACATGTACTTGGCTTAATGACGATTGGTGGATTGATTTCCTGCAGTCTGCTGCTGATTGGCTGCGTAGGAGGTCAAGCTCTAATTAAGGATGTCTGTGACATCAGCGTATCACGGGGGGGAGGCCAAACTCTCTCATCTCCCAACAGGCCACGCCACATGATCCTTTGTGTTACAATTTGTGTTTATTTAGGTTAGTTTTAGGTTATTTTTTTGTGTTTATGTAGGGGTGTTGCCTCAGTTTGATTACTGTAAAACACCAAGTAACAGCCAGGTTCCCTTTATTAACCCCCCCCCCCCCCCAGGTGCAGAAATACATTTTGATAAATACCCGCCTGTTCCAAGCCCCAGGTGTAATTTTAATTCAAAGAAGAAGACGTTGCCACTGCTGCTGCATTTTTTTCCCCGGTGCAGTGAAAACATAAAAAGTACGATGTTAACTTTAACCTGTCTGTCCTCAAATATGCTGATGAACACTCGGGAGAAGCAGCAGCTCGACACTTCTTTGTTGATCCCAAGAGAGAGAGAGATTGGCAAAAACATTAAACTGAACTTCAATGTCTCTCTGAGGGGGACCGCAGAGGGGCCAGGCTGCTGGTGGAGGTAAGAAGAGGACGTGAGGAGCTGGAGTTAAGCATGCGGGAATGGGTCATCAGCAAACGGGCACGCCACGACAGAGTGTCCTGAAAAATGATCGGGGCGAAGGCTAAAGGAATCTATGTCACCGTGAGGGATAGCAGGGGCGTGAAGTTTGCTGCCAGTGATGGCTGCCTCAACCGTTTCCTTTGTTGCTGCTTCAAGATGTGTGGCCTGATAATAGCTGCTGATAGCGGTGAGGACCACCTGATCCACTGGTTTAAAGAGGGAGAGCCATGTGCAGCAGGGAGGGAGGCTCAGGCCAGACAGGCAGAGGAGGAGGAGGAAGATGAGGATGAAGAGTTAAACAATGAAATGGTAGTTGAGGATGATGATGAGGCGTGAGAGGATGGGAACGGGTCTGACAGTAAACTGCTCGTTGCCTTGTTGTTCGATCAAACTCTTACTAAGACGGTTGCTGCTGTTCAGTTTTTTAGATTTATGAAGATTTGGACTCAGTCATTCATCAGCATTTTTGTTTTATGGTACTCAGGTTGCCTTCCTCCATATTTTTATTTATGTATTAAGTTGTTTTTCAGTTTTTTCAGGAAACAAGTTGCTCATATATATCCAGGGTTGGGCTGTTATTGTTCAGCCTTTAGCCTTACTTTGCTCAGCAGTATACGCTTTGAGTTTGTTTACATCCTCAACCATATTTAGAGTGTTTAGAGAGTGTTGAGCAGACAGAAGAAGACAAAAGTATAACTGTAATCTTGTCTTTAAAATTTAAAGGTGATATTCATACTGGTTTAAATAAATAATTTGATTTACAATAGATTTTCCATTTTTTTGCTAAATAAACGCCCAGTCTGCTCAGTGATTAAAACAAATAAACACCCTGGCTATTATTTGGTATTTTACAGTATTCTGATTTTCAAGTAGTTTACTGTGGGTTCAGTCACAACTTGGTTCCTTTGTTTCTTTATTTCATTCTTAAAACGGTTTTAAAGTAAATTTCATTGTAGCCTGAGTTTCACCCCGAGGTATTTTCAGGTGGCTTCTGTTGTTGTGAATTTTATTTGCCTTTTTGTGTTAAAAAACAAACAAACAAAAAAACGTTTGTTTTTTTTCACTGAAGCCTTTCGTTTGTCCGTGGCTGTTTGGGTCTCGGGGGAAATGGGCTTCATCATGTTGTGTCCTGGCCACCTCTAGACGGGGCATAACAACTATAAAATCTAACGTCTGCTGTTGCTACCACAGAGGAGTATTTACAGCATCAGTCAGAAGAACATATTCCATTAGCGCTCATTTGTACTTCACTCAAATGATCATTAGATGGACGTGTTGTGAATTTGCTGTTAAATCAGCCAGAAAACAGTGTTTGACTGCTATCAGTCAGCTCACTGGAATAGAAGTTGGCTTGGAGTCTCTGTGTACGTGTGTGCAGATCCAGGAGCAGCTCTGGCAGCTGGTGTAGCTGTCAAAGACTTGGTAGTCATGCCAGCTGAGCTGTGGGACTGCCATGGCGGATCATCTCCTGCTGTGCTCCTTTCTCTTTCCCTTCAGTCAGTCTGAGTTCATGACAAACGGTCTGTTCAGGTCTCTGCAAAGAAAGCTGGAAGACTTTGTTCAAACAGACCAATTAAAAGAAACAAGTTGAGTCATGAAAAGCTAAATGTGCTCAATAATCTGTCTGGTATGATGCACTTTATTTTTCACAGACGCTCTTAAATATTAGAAACACATCCCTGCTTGGAGTTTGAGAAGATTAAAAATGAGCAACAAATGAATAAATATTTCATTTGTCTCGATGAAGAAGGTAAATAAATTACAGATTAATTCCAAAGTAAGGGATCTGCTGGTTTTCTTGGTTAATTCATTTTTCATGTCATTTGTTCAACCTGCTGGAACTTTGCTGTTGAATTTGTGTTTTGGTTTAGCAGAGTGGGTGTGACGTCAGTCCTGCCGCTCCACCCCCCCACGCTGCTTCTGTGCATGACTTGATGACTTGGCCACTCCGGCGCAATATGCTGGCACCCTGTGAGGCAGAATTTTGGCTTTGGATCTCACAATAGGAGGATTATGGAGGCATGGTGTCCAGATTAATATGGAGTCAATAGTCCGAACACAAGGCCACAATACCGTTAGGCATAGTGAAATAAAAGAGTGTCAGTTGTGCAGCCATCCAAAATCCACAGTGATACTTAAAAAAGAGTCTGTATAGAATATCAGCTATAAACAGACTTATTAAATTCTTTTCCCTTTGAAAAAAGTTTCAGTTACAACATTAATAAGCAGCTTTTCTTAAAACAGTCCCTTAACAACAGCAGACTGCAGTATGTGGACTTAAAATGGTCTTCCTGTGGGATTCCAGACAGTTTAACTCTTCATCCATTTACCTCGAGTATTATATTCCAGCATGTTTTCATTAAAGGAAAATAAGAGTGATATAATAATCTGTTGACAGGATGTACCACTGTATCTGTTAAGCCTGGTTAGTACTTTTGCCTTGACCCTACACCACAGTTACTGACACAGTCATGAAATCTTTGTATTTCCAGGTTGATGTGATCACCATCCAGAAAGCCTGAGGGTAGTGTTATCTGTCTGACTGTCAGATTGCCTTTTCTGGTGCAGCTATGCTTTCATCTGGCTTTTTTTTTTTACAGTGATTTGGAGAGGATGAAAGATATGGCTGATATGCATTGACCATAAATGTTGTAAATTGTTCTTCTGAATTCCCCTTCGAGGATCAATAAAGTATGTTCTATTCTGTTCTACTCTATTCTAAATACTGGGAACATGATCCCACTCAGTGGACTAATCACAGGACTTGCAGTTTATGTTGTTTCAACCTGTTGTTGGAGGAACTGGTTGTCAGGCTACTTGCGTAGACTCCAGCACTGAAAAAAGGGCTACGCAGGATTAGACCTACAGTGTAGGGTTAGCTGTTGATTCAACACGAAGTATAAACCAAGCTTTAGAGTGAAGTGTTGAAAGCCTGGACAAAACGGTGACGATGAAGACATGATGAAAACTGACCATTAGGCTAGCTCTGATCTCATGGGTAACTAAATTATTTAAAGGTTTAGTGAAATGATTTGTGTTTGATATTGATATCATTTTTTAAAAGCAAGTCCAAAACTCTCACTTTGTCTGGACTTCATGAAAAATGTGGAAAGTACAATAAATCTGGTATAGAAGAAACACTTTTTAGCCCACGTTCTTTTCACTGCTAGCACCAACAATTGGGTCATAAATCTGGTTTAATTCCCCAGCTGCACAGGTGTCTTTCTGTGTGGGGTTCACATGTTCCTTAAGGTTCTCTCCAGCTTCCTCCCACAGCCAAAAACATGCTCATCATGTCAAATGGTAAAGCTGATACACCTCGTGGAGTTCTTGCCCATCTGGAAAGACTCCCTGTTTTATGACAACAAGTGACCAGAGGAGGGTGATGCACGTCTCTTCAGTGTTTGCAGGCGGTGAGTCAGTGCCTCACAGTTACCAACATGATCAAAAGTGAGAAAAAAAGAGTGATAGATCTAGAGAGACCACATGCTGCTGCTGCTGCACAGCAAAAATCCAACAGAAACACAGTTTAACCCTTAAAGCCTGACCCATCAAAAAATAGTCAGGAAATGTTTTTTTTTTTTTTTTTTTTTTTTTGAACTGAGATGTTTATTGACCCCTTTAACAAAATCCATAAAAACAATGCTGTATCTTTTGTTTATGGTAATTTTTTGTATCAGAATTGATAAACTGAGTGGTTTTGACAACTGTTCTAGTAAAGTTTTTGGTAAATATGCATTCATATGCAGAAATTTTCTTGTATTAAGTCATTATTCTAAACTTGACAAGTAAGTTTTTCTTACTCCACTGGCAGATTTTTTTTTTTAAATTGTTAAAAGCAAATCCAACCTTATGTTTGTCTTTGAATATCTTGAAATAAAACATGTTTCTGGACTTGTCATTTGAGTGTGGTTCATATTAAGTATTATAAGACAATTCTTACTAAAAATAAGACAAAAACACTCTCTTGGATTTCAGTTTTTGCAGTGTGTAGACTTGTTATAAAATACAATAATCACACTTTTTGGTGAATAAAATAATAATAGTCCATGTATTGTACTTGACCAGCAGTCTTTAAGAACCATAAATTAACTATGGGGAAATTTCCCCAAATTAAAATAATGGATTCATTGTGCAGCTTGTGCGCTCTTTTTAAAGCTAACTTGTGCTTCACGGTTTGTCCAAACTGAGGTCAGTTTTGTGTGAATATGTGCAGAGTGCTGGTAAATATTCATGACAAGTTGAAGTGTTTAATTTTGACCTTGCTGACTCTGCCTGCTCTTCTCTGTGCATCCTAAGTTAGAGTTAAATTAAACATCAAATGACATTCACTGACCATTAATGTGCGCTCTCTTTTAGTAAAGTGTGGCTCCATTTAAAGAAAATGGTAAACATCCACTTTCTGTTTGCTCTCCTTCCTCTGCTTCTGAATGTTTCTGAATTCAAGCTTCATGTTGTTTTAATCATGAAAACGTCTTCATAAATGAGCATTAATTAACGGACAGACACTGAACTCCTCACACTGCACTGAGGAATGACATCACATGATGCTGATGACGGCTGACCACACAGGCATAATGTAGGTGGTAAAGTTTCAGGTTTGTAATCTTGTGATCGCATCAATCTCCTTAACTCTGGACTAAACAGAACAAACTAAACTCCATCACACACACTTAGAGAAAAGAAGGAGACAAATATGTTTGATCTGCTTTTTAAAAGCTCTTCACTGGGTCTGGTGAGAGAGCTTTTATTTCACACTTCTGCTAAGCTGCAGTTAAATTTATAGTGTAATAAAATTAATCTATATGAGAGATGGCAGAGGGGGAGATTGGTCCTAAAAGAACAGCTGTTTTCACTCTGGAGATAAAACAGGCTGAGCGTGGGGGGTCGTGTGTCCTGGAGGCAGCTCAGGCCACTTAACACTAACATTTACATTAATGAATTAGATCGCTTTGCTTCCTCTGGCCATGCTGTCCAGCAGCCATGAGAAGGTCAAACTACCTTGTATTGCTGTCACAGAACATGCGCTGAAGTTGAACCCCTACCTGACTAACTGCCCAGTTTAATTTATTTCCACTATGATCCATGTTTAACCTTTTACACTTCTCTGTCGTTGAAAAACGTAACAGAAATCAGTCTCTATCTGTCCGTGGAGGGAGCAGTGATCGGTCATGTAGGGTTTAAGTAGCCAAAGTGAAACAGCGACATCCCGTATTAGATCAATAGGTCTGATTTTTTTTTTATATATATATATATAATTATAGGTGAAATATGCAGCTGTATGCATAGTTTTTGATTTAACTGACGTAGGCAGGATTGATTTAGGAAACAGTAATATATGAACATAGGTCATCTGACTGAAGGGAAAGAGAAAGGAGCACAGCAGGAGATTTTTTCTGTTTTTTTTTTTTTTTTTTGTTTTTTTTTTAATTTTATTTTACAGTTATTTAGGTAATGTAGGTGTTTCTATTTAAAGGCTGACAGCCACTGGATTATTTTAATCAAATCCCGTACAATCTTGTAAAGAAAATCAATCATGAAAGAATTTTGAGATCCAGTCAAAAACAAAAGATGGACGAGGGAGGACCCAATTTAAAAGTGTTGAATCAATGAAAACCAAGAGTTTAAACAAAAACAAAACAAAAAATAAATAAATAAATTAAAGGAAAGAAAATAGAAGAAAAATAAAATCCTCCAAAATCCAAAGATAAACTAGAACAGAAGGAGCCGCAGGGAGACATGAAAACCAAACAGCCCTGATGTTTGTTTTCTCTTCATGTTTATGGAAGGTGACACATTTACACCACCTACTGCAGTGTTCTAGTGCTCAAGTCCAGGAGTCCAGATATGTTGGACTTGTGACTCAACTCGGACTTGTGTGCTGCATGACTTGGACTTGGACTTGAGCTCTGGCTGCATCAGGACTCGGATAACTCGGGCTTATTTATCAATAAGAATGAATGCATGAATACTTTGTTAATGTTAATTAATTATTTCTTCTGGTCTAAGGTCCAAATAACAGATCAGTTTTCAGGTTAAAGCTGACAAGTGTGTTTGTGCGTGTTCACGTGTCGTCTCCTTCAGTCTGTGGTCAGATGTTAAAGGAGGAGTCACGGGTTTTGGGTTTAGTGGTTTGTTTTTAAAGATGTTATGGTTAACGGTGACAAAAGCAGAACAACATGTTCACTATGTAAAAAAACATTAAAGAGGAGATGGGGACATTTTTATTTGAAAGAGAAAACTAAGATGTGAGCTGTGGTGATGTGCTGCTGGTAGGAGAGCGAGTGTTTCCATCTTCACAGAGATGTCCGTGCATCACTTCAAAAAGCTCTTTCTCTGTTTCTTCTGCTGGTTGTGACTTTAAACTCGTTGGCTGCATGCTAACTACAGGAGGTCACAATCTTCACATGTTGTCATGGGTAAACACTTCTTCTTCTCTCTGTTTAGTTCAGTGCTGTAAAGCCACCTCACTTCTTCCTGGTTGACAGGCAACTTCAAAATAAAAGCACCTTCTTCAAAATAAAACTGCTTTCAATGCATAAAACACTAAAAAGTTGGTTTATGATTCAACAGTTACAGAGTGAGTGTTGTCATCTTCACTGATATGTCCTGGGAGGGCTTAAATTTTTTTTCTGGACTTTTCCAGGACTTGAGCTGAGGTACTGAGGACTCAACGAGGACTCAAATTCAGGTGGAGAGGAATTGGCTCTGATTTTTTTCCTTAGTGATTCTGACTCGACTTGAACTTGAACACTGAGGACTCGGGACACGACTCAGACAACGACTCACTACAACACTGACCTACTGGAGTGAGTTAGCACTACAATAGCACAACACCAATGGCTGACAGTGCGTGAGATAGAAGTGAAGTGATGCTATAGAAACACTGGTAAATCTTGTCAGGCCATACAAAAAGAGGCAAAGAGGCAATACCCATCCCACAGGTGACTGTTTACTTCTACAAAATTGATCAAAGTCCACATGAACCCCTTTGACCTTTTTTTTAAACCATGAATTGATGCTACAGAAGCAGTTTTTTCATCTGCTGTCCTTCTGCTTTCCGAGACTGAAAACCAGCATAACGTACGACAAAACACTCTTGTTCAAAAGCAGCAGGCAGTATGCAGAACCCACTATGTACTACATTCATATATAGTATGTAGTAGGCAGTTTGGAAAACAGCCTTTGTCACACAGATGTGATGAAGAGACTCAGATGAAACTTATGAGGCGCAATTAAAGAGGAGGGAGACACAAAGTCACAAGGCAAAACCATAGACTAAAAAAAATGAACGTTATCTCGCTCAGCTTAAATTAAGGTCACCGCAAAAACTGCTCCCCCTGGTGGCTGGCTGCTGTATAGGTCAAAAACTCTGTCTCTCTATTCATGATGGGCTGTGGTCAAACTTTAAAAAATTAATACAGCACGTAGAAACTTTTCTCCCATCCGTATGCCGTGGTGGTTTGAAGATATTATTAGGCTGCACTGTGTCCAAGTCCTCTTTTTTCTGAAAAGTTTTTTATTTTTTTTTATTTTTTTAAATAGTAAGATATGCCAGGAAGGAGAGCCAAGAAATGGCAGCACCTCTGAAGGAGGAGTTTTGGCTTCAAAACAGTATAATAGTCAAAGGCGGAGCCATGCTGTCCATTTATATACAGTCTATGGGAAAAACTAGACCAGACACACAGTGAGCAAAAATTTTCAAAGTTAAGCAGGAAACATTAAAGACTTAACATGGAAACACACAAGAAATACTAGAGAACATGAGATAAAAGATGAGTAAACAAAAACACGACATGACAAAGAAAACTACAGCTTCATGGTTCATACAATAGATGAACAGAAAGTACAGTAGACTACTAGAGTAGCTTCACTCACTTTCTGTCTGGTATTTATGGATTATTTTTCATTTTCTTTTTCTTTTATTTCCACCTTGACTTTATAACTCACTTCTAATGTCGTCAAAAACCTCATGTAATGAGGTCCTCTTGTACTGGACTGATAACTAACTGATAAATGTCTTGTAGTCTCTCTCTCGCTCTCTCTCTCTCTCTCTCTCTCTCTCTCTCTCTCTCTCTGTGTGTGTATACAGCTCCATAAGACCCTCAAAGACCAATAGCAAAAATGCTTTAGGTCCTGCTCCATGTCTGTGTTCAAGCAAAATCACAACTCACAAATACATTTTAAATTTTCTTTTATGAAGCAAAACACATCTCATGTCCATTTTTAGACAACAGACTGCAACCACTCTAACCAGGGTTATGGCTATCATGTGACAGATGTGGTTTTTCTGACTCTTTTTTTCCTGCTGCCAAACAGCACAGCTTCATTTCTCTCTGCCTCGGTTGCTGTGGTGTTGTTGATCTCCAGCACAGAGAAGTCTCCTCTTTTCCGTAATGTCTCTCCATGTTGAAAATTCTGTGGGTTCGACCAGCTGGACCTTGAATATTTCGGGGTGTGTTATTTAAATTACGATTTATAAATACCTGATGAGGCGTACACCGTGATTGGCTCTGGTACGCTAGTTTCATAAATCACACGTGAACATTGCTGTAAGCTTGTTTATACACACAAATCTGCACCAATTCTCACACAAGACTGATAAATGAGGGTCACTGTGATATGTGAAGCCAAAAGTCCACTTGATTCATGACAGCATGTTGTGCTGGTCACAGGATTAACATCTCAACCCATCTGATAACAAACACACACATTTGACTTGTGGTTAAAATCTTAGAGACATTTACCTCAGGTTGGTACAGTTTGATTTGGAGCAGACTCTTTTGAAAGCTGAATGAGTCTGGAGTTTGTCTTTGTTACGGTCTCTCTCATTGTTCCCTCTTTATTCTGTTAATCTGGTACAGCATGCTGCTGCCTGCACGAGTCAACAGAGCTGTCAATCAATCGTCTTTAAAGATGAAACGGCTCATTAAAACAAAAGCAATCAGAAAAAGAAAAACACGAATCAACTAAAGAACTCAGTTTAATAACAAGGCATGTTTGAGGGAAATGTATTCTTGTTGCGTCGTTTCTTGTGGCTTCAAAATTCAAATGCAGCAGAATGAAGCTGGGGATCAGATGAAGTCAGCATGAAAACAATCACATCAGCAGCCTGCATCTCACACATAAAGAGAGAAGGGTGCAAGAAATTAGCAGTCAATGAAAAAGAAAAGGAAATAAGTGCTACATATTTTTTTATTTTATTATTTGAGCAGCATTCAGTTATATTTTTGAGCAAGCATGAAACAAATGACCTCATAGGACGGCAAAGGTCATGATTAGAATAATTTCACATTTTATCCCAAAAGCCAGGCAGTTCAGAGTGAAAATGTAATAAAATATGAACTTACCAGGGAGACAGGATTGTAATTTACACTTTAACAAAGTATGACTGAACTCAGATGAAGAAAAACAAGGTACAGCCTTGCCTCCTGTGGGCAAAACCTCTCAGAAAACACCCCTGACTGCCCTGCAGTTGCTGACTCAGCTGGTAAGTCAGGGTGTCGAGGGTGCAAGTTTTTATCCTCTTTAATGTGGAAAAGTTTCCCTCTGCCTCTGATATAGGATTTGTGATGATTTTCAGCAGACTGTGTAAGTGTCAGCAAAAGCCCTGTCTTTAGAAGTCTTTGTGGACGGATGATAACAGCAGCAGGGACAGCTTTTACACCCTGAGGCCCAGCATAGGTACAGATCACCAAACTCGGACCTCAATTTCTCCTCGTTCCCAGTATGGCTGTACTTTGACATCAGTCAGGCCCAAAGGGGGGAAAAAATCAAACAGTTCAGTGAGTGAAAACTGCTGTTCTACCTCAGAGATTATGGTGTCACATCTCTCCTCCATCACAAGCGCTGTGTGGCAGGCTCATCTGTTCTGTCCTGAGTGCCGTTCAATCTATCAAAATGCTGCCATGCAACACTGACCTTGGACATAGCAAGCAAGAGAGTTTCAGTTCTTGTCATTAAATATAGTTTTCTTCTCATAATAGCAAACAATCAAAAGATCAGTATTGACTATTAAAAGATCATCCAGTCCTCTCTCACCTCTGGTACTGTTCTGTCATCCTTCAAAACAGCTGCAATAACTCCAATACTCAAAAAGCACACTGCTGATCCCAATAACCTTGACAACCTCTGTCCTATGTCCAACCTCCCATTTCTCTCTAAAATGCTTGAAAGAGTAGTCACAGCTCAGGTCCACTCTCACCTCTCTGACAATAATCTGTTTGCAGAGTTCCAGTCTGGTTTCTGTCCCCTTTATAGCACTGAGAAAGCCCTGGTCAAAATCACTAATGATCTTCTTTTGGCAGCTGATTCTGGACTTTTAACAATCTTCATCCTACGTGACCTAAGTGTTTGGCCATTGTGACCGCAAGTATACCATGCTTGAGCACGATTCACTTCTCAACCGAGGGTTTTAAAGGGCTGTGTCAGACCAAAACAACTTAATATGGGCCAAAAAGTCACTAAAATTGTAATCCTGTTATCCTCTCTCTCTCATTGTGCTGACTCTGAGACTCTGACACCTCCATGTTAAGAGATGCTTCATGGTGGGCATGCCATGCATGTGCCTCAAGTCTGGTTCATGTTGGGGTAGTGTGACCGTGGGCTGTACTGACCAATGGAGGAGCAGTGCTGCTGAGGGAAATCGTGCTTAAGTACAGCATGGTTTGGATGGCCAGTGTGACCGCGCCCTAAGTCATACCTCAGTTTGTTGATCTTAAAAATCTCAGATCACAGCTCCCCCCAGTCACTTCCTGTGTCCCTCAAAGCTCTATCTTGGGCCCCCTCCTCTTCATTATTTACCTCCTACCTATCAGTCACCTCTTCTGGAAATTTGGAATTCACTTTCATTGCTATGCAGATGACACCCAGCTCTATCTCTCCTCCAAGCCTAACTCTGTCCTTCCACCTTCTTTCCTCTCTGACTGCGTTGCTGTAATATTATTATTACTAGCAGTAGTAGTAGCAGTGGTACAAAGGGAGTAGATAATAACCTGTGAGGTGTCTCTTGATAAGAAATTTAAAAGAAAGGAGTGCACTGTTAGTTCTTGTTAGAGAAAATGCTAAAGAGCTCAAACATCCTCTCCAGAACTCGGTTGTGGATTTGTTGCTTTGTTTACCTGGTTCTTCAGCACTAATCTAATTAATCTTGCCCTTCACCATGAATTGAAACACAGATTGTGCAGTTTGACTGCAGATGTGTCGACACACCTTTTGAATGATGACTGCTCAACAAGAGCATGAGCCTGGAGCCCACAGACTGTAAAGCTGTCAGCAGTCTCGTATACTTTGTTTAAGCTTCATCTGCCTCCTATTTCTTCTTGCAGACAGTTGCGGCCAGTTAGATATATTTCTTCAGCTGACATCCATGCTTCTTCTTTGAAAACAGTAACTTAGTAATACTTAATGTACCAAACTGTACCTTAAAAAACATTAATGTGATATGCAAATGCTGAAACACGAGATATACAGATGGTAGCATTAGCACCAGACGTGTAGCTGTGCAAAGCTTGTTTGGATAATTGTGCAAGACTATTTAATATGATGTCAATATTTTCTCTTGCCTTGAAGGTTATTTCACTCCTCAGCTCCTCCCTCTGCCTGCACTTTGTTGATTCATTGTGTCTCAAAAAGCTTCTTTTTGGTGGGTTGTGAAGGAAAGTTACAGCTATTTTCTCAACCCAAAGATGAAGGCACCAGAAAAACAAGGACATTTTTAATGCTTGTGGTACAAGAAAGAGCCACATGTACCTATTCATGCTCCCCATGTCACTGAGGACTCCTTTGTACACAGAATGATCTGGATTTGGATCTCAACTGGAACCTGGAGCTTTCCCATCTGTAGAGACCACCATAAAGGCTCAGAACCTCAAGCTGGAGGTAATAGGAAAGGGTCAAACGCACAGATATTTAGTTCTTCATTTAATGGACTGAGGACTTTCAAGACTGTGATCTTGAAAAAGTCTCTCTTCTAGATATCTGCCTGATCCTAATCCACAATTTAAAATCAGATTATCAGCACCAATAAAGGTTATTTAATAAATACTTTTTCTTAGCTTCCCGATCGGGTTGGACAGTCTAGTCTCTATGACAACACCATGCTAGCTGACAAAGTTTAGTAGAGAGAAGAGAGATCAGTGTTTTTCTCTGCTGAAAACTATTTCTGTGATTAGTTTAGTAGTGATGGTGGAGACTGGAGCTGAACTGACAGACAGAAAAAAGGACAGAAGAGAAGAACAAGGTTAAACAGGAGGCTAAAAAACAAGCTAAAGGCTAACACACAAGCTAAATTGTTTTGTGATCATGTTCATTTCAACTCACATGCAGCAGTTATTCTGCAGTGATCTGATCAAAGTTGAGAGTCTGTCAATAAAATGAAGAGTGAGGTTACGTTAGCTGTGATTGGCAGATGAGCAGGACATATGGATACGCTAACATTTCATGTTAGCCCACGGATACATCTCAGAGCACCGGGCTGTGAGAGGCACTAAATAAACTACAGTACAAACTAACAAGGTTTACTTGTTGTCACGTTTCTAACAACAGCGCATTTCCAAAACAAAAACACACGCCTTGTTAACTCATGTCATTACAACAGTGTGTGCCTGATTCTAGTCAAAAGGTGTCACTGCAGTCCACTTCATACAGAAAGTCCTCACAGCCTCTTTAAATGTAAATGATGAATCTTATCTCATAAAAAATTATAACATTTTTCATTGTTTTTACTGTTACCTGGTCATAATATTGTTTTCCTAACAGATGGTGGCTGTAGCCAACTTGAAGCTGTTTGATGACCACATTAATAACAGGAGAAAAAGAACAGTGACCGTATTTTTGTTTTTTGTTTTTACAGAATTTGTCTAGAGCAATCAGTTTTCTGCAAATTTTCAAAGAAGACATGAGAATCAAAGGGATATTGATGAAATTCTCCAGTTTGCTCCGGTCTGTTTGAACAAGTTGCTGACTTTATGTGTGTAACATTCAGGTACCCTTGGAAACTTGAGAATCTGACGATTCCTCCAGTCTTTTTCAGTTTTTGGATTTGACAGAGTTTGTAAATGCCAGTCATTTTAAATGATGTGGTATTATGTGGTAAAGGAAAATTACGCTAAGATTGGCAGGGAATTTCAAGCAGCTTTTGTACATAGGCGCCACCCTGTGGTGTTTGGAGGTACTGAGTAACTACACTCCTCGTAAGTTTAAAGTTTCTCTCCTTTCATTACTTTTTTTTTTTCTTCTGCTGTGTTTCGATATCAAAAGTTTCCTGTTCTGACACATCGTCGTCTTTGAGAGCCCCAGTGAATGTGTCTGCACAAATAACACATTTTGGATGATTCTTACACAACAGTGTTTGTTCCAAGTTAGTTGTAGCTGGCAGACCTGATGGCATACTCATCTCATCCTTGTGATGACAATCTAATATTTGATGGAGTCCAATGTTTTCATCCAGCATAAACATCATTTATAATTAGTATTGGCTCGCTCTCCAACCTGCTCGCACTGCAACAAATGATGTAATTAGCCCTCTTTGATGATCTCATCTCAGTGAACATCATACTTATAGCACCAAGTCTCATTATACACAATGCCAGAAGCACTTTTGAGAATTGGCTGAGCAATGTAATGGGCATACAGATACAGTCACGCAGGATTTTCCAATGGGATCAGAATGTGTTGGTGTGAGGTGTAATGAGCCAACATAACACGCTGTTTCACAATTTCTGCAAATTCAAGGTGTGGCATCATCTGCCCAAACGTGACCTGTTCACTCCATTTGCTGCTGAGTGGTGCATTTTTATCACCAAGCAATTCAAGCGATGACTTTAGAACTTCTCTAAATACCAAGTCAAGTGCTCCCTAAACTAACTGCCACTCCCCAAAGGGACAACCAAGAGGTTTGGCTTTACTTTTGGGGGGTTGGTAAGTCATGTTAGTTTGCAGTTTGGAAAGAGTCAATAACAGAGACCCGTCAGAAGAATTTGAAGTAAAATGTCTAGAACAGAGGAAGAAGCCTGCCCTCCATCCAGGACTTACACCGGTCCAGGATCAGGAAGCGAGGTGGCAACATCTCTGCAGACCCCACTCACCCTGGACACAAACTGATTAAGCTCCTCCCCTCTGGACGACGTTACAGAGCTCTGTGCGTCAGAACATCCAGACACAGGAACAGTTTATTTCCACAGGCCGTAACTCTGTTGAACAATTAACCTGCTATAAACTATAACTCATACACCTCATTAAACACTACAGCCTGTTGTCTGTTCCCCTTTGCACACTCCTTCCATTGCAAATTGCACATCTTTCCTTAATGACTTATTCATACATTGCGCAATTTAACCTAAATTTATTTTATTGTTTATTGTTATTTTTTACACAGGAGTTACTTTATTCTTTTTACTTACTTACTCTCTTTTATTAGTGATATTTAGTGTTTATTCATATATGTTGTACAGAGAGAGCACAGTTCAAACTGAAGTCAGATTCCTTGTATGCTCTCTATTCTGAAGAGTTGGTTACACAAAACAGTTGTTTGGAGGTGTTTGGGATTCAGAGTGAGGGATGACACCACCTCGGTAGGCAGATGTACCACCCTGTGTGCACACTAATGTCAAATCAGAGCACCAAGCATCCAGTTGCATCATTTCAACCAAACGCTGACAGAGCGCTGCAAAAGACTGAAGAGGAATAAATTCTCTAAATGGGCTGCGACCAAAACTCATTTTCTCCTTTTTTGTGGGCCAAAGAATCAGCGTGGCACAGAGCTGGGGATTCATGATGCAGCTGGCTTTAACAGGAATGCCCTGTTTCAACCAAGCGGTTCAGTTCAGTTCAGTTGGGTTCATCTCGGTACGGCACACATTTTGTAGCGTTCCACTAGAACCGAGGGGGTTCCCTAATCCCCGACCCATACCATCCCACTTTTTGGTACCCTTCTGTTAGGGTGTTAGACATACTGATCCAACCCCAGAAGGAGGAGCTAGAGTCACTACAGTCTGTTGATTGGTGGAAAGAATTTAATCGCTTGAAAACTCTTGTAATGGCAAAAAATATCCCATTAACTTAAACAATGATCGCCGCAAATTTAACAAAAGCAAAATAAGAAAGTCGATGCTTTCACCCTTAACGTCTGACAGCCTTTTCATCCTTTAAACGTCCCCGTTTGGTTTAAGTCTGTTGTCTTAGCGCACTCTGTTGATCTCATGTCCAATAATCCTCGGTCCTAGAAAGAAGAAAAAAAACACAAAAGTTAAAGTTTTCATCCTGAGTTACATCCCCAAACACAAAAATCTGTATTTTTCCAGGTGAGTCCAGCAGACGCGCTCCAGCTTGATGAAGATCCATCCCTCTGATGGGAGTAAATCCCCCTGACAGCTTTATCATTTAACACAAACAGTTAAACTTTGTTTCTTTGTACCTCACATATGCAGACACACAGTTTCCTTTACTTAAACTCACTGTGTTCTATATCACTGCAGACAAACTCTGACACGCTTCATTCAGCTTTCACGCTGTTTTCTCCTGTTCTGAAATTAGTCTTTATATCATTACTCTTAACTCCACCTTTACCCATTCTTTACAGTAGAATCACAGTTTTTAACACAGCATTGTATACAAATCAGTTTCTCCCTTCCTATTTCACCACCAACATTTCTCTTTTTTTTTTTTCATTTCTTTTGACAATAATTGTATAATGTGTCACTGTCACACCGTCATTCTATTACGTAGCTGAAGCTGCTATCAGCATCTGGCTAACACTTCACCTACCAAGAAGGGCACGCAGCAGTAGTCCTAATGTCTTAAAACTTCAGCTGAGAGGAAAAGGACTCGAAGAGTCTGAAGGGAAAGAGAAAATCTAACTTGAAGTTATGTAGCTGAAGTATGGATGTATGAAGCATGTTGAAGTATGTACCAAGTAAAGCAGAGCAACATGACACCTTAACAAAGTGTGTGTTTTCAGAATCCTAGTTTGATACAAAGGCAGACGTCCTTGCCTCTGAATAAAAGATGCATACACAGTGGCCCCTTTCAGAAAAAAAACTGTATCTTCCTCTGCATTATACATTTTAAAGTACATAACAACCAAAGTAAACAAGAAGGGTACATGTGCATCTAAATGTTATATAAATGCACAGATTTGAGACTTACATTCACTGCCATGAGCACAAACTCAGATGAGACTTTCTGAAAAGTCTGCAGCAGCCACAGCACGTCCATAAGAGGAGACTGCAGGGCATGATGATGCAATCTGTCATGTCATTTGATTCTTGCTGGACTAAACTGGTGTGTGCATCGACCCCCTGGCATCAGCCGTCCATCATCTGCCACCATTCAGCCCACCCTGCCTGTCAGCGCTGATGAAAGTCAGCGATCATCCTCACACCCACCTCTGCTGGGTATATTTGGAACAAAAGTACAGATCTCTACAGCACAAATCTCACAATCTGAGATTACTTTTCTTTCTTACTCGTCTTGATCTGTTGTGTGTGTTGCAAATGTGAGAGTTACTTCATCATTTTTGGTTTTAGTTTGTAAAGAATTTAAATTGCAATGCAAAAAGATGACTAGACCCCCCTGCCCCTGCTATCTTCTTGTCGAGTTATATGCATACCTTTTTTTCCTTTTGCAGCATCTTGCGTATGAAAATGTGGTCCTGTGTTGTTTACAGAACCAATCCAGACGCTCTGAAATGTGGTTTTTTGCATTAATCTCTAGCAATCAGATTCACGGTTCCCTTTGTCCAGAAGCCAGTTCAGATTTCACCCATTTTTCCTCTTCTTTTTTTAAAATTTTTTTAATTTTTTTTAGGGGGCTAGCAGTGTTGTTCCTCTCTTATCTTGCAAGCTGTTAGGACACTGTTCAGAACAGGGAGAGCGATGCTGCTTCTCCAAAGGTGAACATGCAAACACGTTTGTTGTAAGTTTGAACCCAGCACTGACCCTTTATGACCTGATCAACCAGGATTAACTTCAATACTCGGTAGAGAAAGGGGAACAACTGGGCCCCGCCTCTGGGCAAGGCATTAAATTTCAGAGAAATATCCTCAATGAAGAGCAGTTTGATAAGATTTTGACATTAGCAGGAATGTAAAACACTAAAGTGAAGACAGAGAACTTTTTGTTGTTGTTGGTATGGTTTGAGTGATATTTTGCCAATATGTTCTGTATTTTCATTTAAGTCTTAGCTTGAGGCAAAACTTTTAAATGAGCCAAAAGGAACTGCTGCTGGAAACTAGTTTTTTTATTAAAATGTGAAAGAACATACAAAAAAATGTCTCCTCAAAGGTGTAACTAATCATTAAAAGAGAATTGTAAAAAAAAAATCTAATAATTTTATTATAGGAAAAAGAAGACCCAAATAAACAAAAACAAAACAATAACAACAACAACAAAAAAAAAAACCTGCAACCCTAGAAATACTTAAATGTTAATATTTCTAAAATCTGGTTTTCTTAGCAAAAACTTGTAAAAATATAAGTAAAATTCATGATTTCTGTCATTTTTTTTTACTTTAACCTTTTCAGGAATACCTTAAAAATTCTACTGAGACACACTGATTTATCTCTTTTCATCACTTGGGAATTTACAGAGAATCAATTCATCCTTCAGAAACATCTGTTCATGTTTTCCTCCTCTTCCTCCTCCGTGTTCTCTGGTCTTTTCCTTATCGATGTCCATGTTTTTCCTCAACAGGGAGCTCATCTGTGAAACCTTTGATAGTTCTGACGCTTTGATGTCTAATTGAACGATTAAGCAACTACTGTCTGCACCTGTGAGGATTAAGTGTTGCCAGTTGGTAAATTAAGCTTGGCTTTGAGACTGCAGTTGCTTTCCAAAGCTGCTCCAGAGATTTTAAGGCTTAGGTGTTAGGCCTAATTTGGAGGACTGTGATTAGTGGGTTGAATTATGTTATTTTTCATTAAAGTTACAGCAGAGTTAGAAAATGCATTCACCATTTTGCAGACTTAATCAAGGGAACTGGTACGTGGCTTTCCGGCTCAGCTTTCCTGTGTACATAGCTGTATGGAAAACTACAGCGGCTACACTATAAAGAGCCATGGTAACATCTACCTACTGCATGTCACAGTCTCCTGGTGTCTGTCTTTATTCTATCCTTTACCCCCTGTAAAACACTTAGTCTGTACATCCGCAGCTACAGGGAAGTGTTGTAAAAGTTAGCTGCAACATTGAAACCCTAATGAGAGGCACAATTCCTGACATATTGCTAGCTTCAGTGGCTAGCTAAATGGGGTTTATAGTGAAGTATACTAGTGGTCATGTAAAATAGAATCCTGACAGGGTGAGCAGAAGGAGTGGGCCATACTGGGAATTTTAGTATGGATGCGGTACCAAGTAAATACAAGGTTAGTATCGCCAATGCCGATACCGATGCCTACGCCCATACCGATGCCGATACCTATACTTTTTACTTGAAATTTAATGATCATTGAATAATGTGATTTTTCCTTAGATTAGTTGGTTGTGAATATGATAAATCACTGGATGGGATTTTAGGCAAATAGAAACACTAACAGTCTTTGATTCTCCTTGCAGGTTAAAGAAGGGAGATTATACTTTATTAAGGCTGTACACTATCTCTCTTGTACCCCCATAATATCTTTGAATAAATAACAGCTCCAAGAAATTTCTATTTTTCTCTCCTTGTTTCAGCCTCTGTCTGAAAGGCTTTGTTTTAGCTGCTGTCTCTTTAAGGCTCCTTTTTTCACAAACCTCCTAACCCTCTGATTGGTCAGCCCTCTGGAGGTCTGTGGGCAGAACTAAGGGCAGACCTTGGAGTTTGAGGTTTGCCCCTTCAACTGTGTTGTGAACCAGGTAGGAGATCCTTATGTGATGACCTCATCATTTCAGCAGGTGTTGTGCTATTTTTTGAACGGACCATTTTGAGAAGTTTAAAGACAGATTCAGATATTTTTATAATATATGAATATTTAGCAGTTTGAAAATTTGCACACATTTAGTATAAACATCCAGCATTGTTACTTCATACCCATTATTTAAACTATAGGAAGGCATTTACCCCCTCTTTAACATCCACGTGTCTTTGTTGGTTACACATTGCGAGGGATACTGCCAAACCACACCATGCTACCAGATGCCATCTGTCGTGTGTACTTGTTTACATCAGAGTAACAGCGCATTATGGTAGAACATCTGGCATGGGGCAGCTACAGCTAATCCACAATAGATCACTTCCTCTTTGTGCCTTTGACAATGTTGAGGATTTGTTAAACTATCTGCAAACTTGCTGCTATTACGATTATATTGAGTAAAAGAATTCATGCAGCTCTGTCTGCCTCTGTTAAAACAGTTGAAGACTTTAGTGAGCAGCAGTGACTCAGCAAAAACTAAATGCTCGAGCAGAGTGTGAAGATGTTTCATTACAGTGTGTCAGACAAGAATTCTGCAATAGAAGAAAGCAGTGCTGTTTTTGACGGAGCTAGTTTTAGTCTTCTGGATAAATGTGTTTATTGGTTTTAGTCACATTTTAGTAATTTCTATATGTGATAGTTTTAGTCAACGAAAAATCAAAAAGGTTTTAGTCAGTTTTAGTAAAGAAAAAGAAAAGAAAAGAAAACAGTATTAGTCTTTCAATAAATAAATTAGACAGACAGTCAGTGGACAGACATTTTTAGAGTAGTTTTTTAGTGTAGCGTGTACCCAGAGAGGAGTTTAAACACACAGTCACTCCTTACTTATGACCTGGGTCATAATAAAGGATCCAGAAAACCAGGTCCAGACAGAGAACTGCTCCAAATCTATCAGAATATTAATGCTTTGATATTTTCAGATTACTAATCAGACTGCTTCATAGTTTGATAATATACCGTAGTTTAACGTTGAACTTCAAATCTGTTTCTGTTCATCATCATTTATAGCTTCACTTATTATTTCCTCTCCATAGTGAGTCCATATTTGGTCAGAACCTCGGCTCCAAACCAACTTTTTCATCAAACACTCAAAGTAAAAACTGGATTTAGAATATCAGCAGTTAATATTGATTATTGGTGCTCAAACCTGGTTAAATGAAGCTTAGTGTAAGTTCAATCAGGAAGACTGTCTTAATGCTCTCACTCTTATGGTTCCTTCTCTTTCTCTTTCCCGCTTCTCTCTCATCAGCTGATCAAGAGGCGTGTCACTTTTCCATCCATCCATCCATCCAATCACATCTTCTCAGTATCACTCGTAAACCAATCATCACATAGCTGTCAAAATTTAAATACCGTCTCTTCTGCTTGTCAGCTGTCTTTCAGGCTCAGGTCACAACCCTCCTCCTCCCCAGGCACCTCCAGTCTTCATTGCTTCAGTCGCAGTTCTTCAGCTTCCAGTCCTCTTCAAGTCATCCAGATCCAGCCTATTCAAGATCATCTACCACCACCAGTGTCTAGACTCCATCGGGGGATATTCATAATTTTTCATGTCACTGTACCCCCTATTATTATTTTATGCTTGATGGGGTCTAACCGCCAAATCTGTAATGTTAATAATTTGCTGCATTAAATCTTCACAAATTTGAACTGGTGTATAAGTCTCTCCTTGATTGAACTGAGGTTGGATAAAGAAGACACATTTAATAACACAGCTGCAGACGGTGCTGGTGTTTCAGTGTAAAGTGTGACCCTGTTAACTGGAGACTCTCAGCCGACCATCACTGACATGTTCAGCTGAGAGTCTCCAGTTAGCACGGTCACTCTTTACTCCAAAACACCAGTTGCTCTGTAACACTCTGAACTCCATAGAAGTTGACTCCATGGTGTAGTATCGTTTCTGACAACCGACTAGAGAACAACCGGACATTTTTATGCTGCTGAAAAATTAAAATTAGTGTTTAAAGAACGATAACTCAACCAAATGCGTGCGCATCTTTATGATGATGCAGGTTGTGAAGGGGTCTATAAATTCAGTGTCAACATGTGTCTGTGTGAGATAGATTACACAAACAACAAGCAGTAATGTCATGCATTTTGAACGTCTAACAGACCACACACTAACATTTTGGTCCAGTTTCGTCTCGTCAACAAAAACACACAAACATCTCATCATCTTTTAGTCAGAGAGCCATGTTTAGCTCGTCACCATCTGGTTATTGTCATGAAAAAAGGAGCGTCAATGAAATAATTTCATCATCACCATCACTGACAAAAACACTGAGAGAAAGCTTGCTCCACAACAGTCTGAGAGGAGATCAAAATCAATTCAATTTAACTCTCTCTGAGAGAAACTTTAAAATTTTTATTAGTTTAGATGACGCTGGACTATACTTTGGACTCTGCTGTCAAAATACCTCCAGTTCTGCTGAATTTTCTCCCCCCAAGTATCAGGGAGGTAATAAAATAACCCAATATGGAAATGCATGGACTACTTTCAGTTTTAATAACTCTCTTTAAAAACTGACAAGAACAATAAACCAGAAGAGAGAGAGAGAGAGAGAGAGAGAGAGAGAGAGAGAGAGAGAGAGAGAGAGAGAGAGAGACAGAGAGAGAGAGAGAGAGAGAGAGAAGTTTACTCTTGTTTCTGTAGACTCCTGAAATTTCAGACAGGACAATACATACACTGAGCTCAGCTGGTGTCATTGTCTAATATGAGCTTGGCAGGGCACAAAGCTCTGACAAATGGCATAACAGTTTTGATTGCTTGGCTTTATGGCCGGCTGTGAGGCAGCTGTAGAATGTGTGTGTGTGTGGTCACAGTCTATTGGTTTGTGTGTGAGGTTATGAGGCTGTAAAGCAGAGGCAGACAGATGAAATAAAGCTTGGATCCTAAAGACAGACAACCCAGAGAGATGGAGGAATGATAAGCAGGGGTGGTGAAAAAAATCTTTAGGGGTGGAATTATAAAAGGGGAAATAAGGGGTTCAGGGATGTGGAGAAAAAGAGATCAATGTCAGCAACTGGAAAAAGAGGTTGAATTTAGTTGTATGACAGGGAAAAAAAACTAAAGAGATGTTGGGAGAGGGATATATTGAGGCATAAAAGAGTTTGGTAAAAGAGGAAAAAGAAAGGGTAAAAGATAAAAAAACAGACAAAGAGAAATGACGTCAAACTCAACAAAGTCCTCGTGAGACTTTTGATCTGACGTGTCTGCTGTGTCGCATGAAGCTCCTGTGTCAGGAGATGCTGCTGTTGGAAGTTTCACCGTGACACAAATCAATAAAGCTTTATTGCCAACTTTCAAGTATTTTTGAGTTTGACGGGAATCAAAAAAAAAAAAAAAAGAATAAAAAAAAAAAAAAGAACAGCTCCACCTGCTTCAGAGATCATAAAGTTAGCAGACAAAATCCACAGACTTAGACATCTTTACCGTGATCCCACCAGCATTTCATGTTTAAACAGACAATATGTGAAACTCTCTTTTTCTGCTTTTATGTTAAAAACCAGCTCCTCCTCAGTTTCAGAACTATTTCAACAACATATTCTTGTTTTGCATAGACGGATGTGCTGAATGTATGTAGCTTCCCAATTAAACCTAGAAAAGAAAGATGAATTATAGTCAGACTGAGACGGTTCTGAAGCAACTTTAATTCAGCTCCATACGAGAAAATGTTTCTGCAATGAATGACTTTAATGCAAACATGAGGTTTGGCAGTCTGTTCCTCAGAATGAAAGATTTAATTTCCGTTGTCTTGTTGGATCATACATAAAGAAACCTGTCAGAGAGTAGACAGAGATGCAAATTCCTTCACCAGCCGGCCGAGAAAAGCATGAAAGGAGAAGAGTAAGACAAAAACAGCTTAATTATTGTTGTTCTGTGGGCTGTCTGCTCTAAAGCCCAGGTTTCTTCTGTCTTGTTTTATCCTTCTTTCAGCAGAATTCTACTTAGTGGGCTGAAAATAAATGTGGTTACTCTGACATCAAATCCTACATTTTCTTCATTGCATCTGAATGAGCACACAGTGCAGGAAAAGATGTCTCAGGCTTGTCAGCAAACAAATCTTATCAAATGTGTCCTAAGGGTTGAAAATATAACATCATAAGATCTGATATAGTATGACTGATTTGAAGGAACTGTGAGGAATGTCTGATTGGTGTTGTTTGCAGTGACATCTATGGCCAGAATCAGTAGTGTTGTTCCGGATAAAGACACTCAGTAAGTTTACCTGCAGTTTCAGAAATCGGACTATTGTCAGCTTAGTCAGCATGAGATCAGACTATTAAAATGCAAGTAAACAGCTCAGCCAGACCAAATATGGACTCTGCATAGCTTGTTTGAAACCCAGATAATTTGGTTGCTATTGGGCTGTTGTTGGACTCAGCAGGTCTCGGTAATCCTCAGCGTTCAGTCGGATGAGAATGTAGGTGACCATCAGTGTGTTTACATGCACACAGTAGCCCAGCTAAGGTCTTAGCTTGATCGTGAAGCCACAGCGGGGGTCTCGTCTTGTCTGCGTATACATGCAGAAAAGAGAATCGGACTTCTGGCCGAGTGCGTCGCACACTGCCTTGATAGCCAGTGCTGTCCTTTTTTCTTTTTTTGATGAGCCAAGCTATGAGTCAGTTGAACTAGTTCCGGTTCACCCGAAGAGGAAGCATCATTCTAACGCCAATGGCTGACATGGATGCAGCTGTAGCTCTTTGTGTTTCTCAAATACTTCTCATGTTAATGTACCTACACATTCGGTCTGTCATTATTCTTTTAGCAGCCGTGTTGTGTGAGGGAAGACACCGACAGCGGATGATACAGATGAGCCCTGCGAACAGAGGGAGTATGTTACTAAACATTGCAGTCACTGTGCTACAAAGAAGATCCCGCTTATGTTGGATGTAAGTTCGGAGCAGGGACTGGTGGGAGTTTTGAAGGAATTCACTGACGAAGAGTGGAGGGAGAACTTCTGAATGAGTCATGGCTCCATTGAGAAGTTGTGTGGGATGATGAAGGAAGTTTTAGCACCCTAGGCCATGACCTTTCAAGCACCCATACCCGTGCAAATGAGGGCCGCCATTGTCCTGTATAAAACTGTCTTGTGTGGAGTACAGGGTTGTGGCAAACCAGTTTGGGGTGCACAAGTCGGCCGTGAAGAAGCTGGTGGACCTTTTTTTTGCAAGGGAATGGTGGCATCGATTAGTCAGAACCTGATCCAGGTGCCCACACCAGGGGAAGCCATTTCTATAGCATGCCAGTTTGAGCAAAGGCTCCACATCCTGCAAGTGTTTGGCTGCATGGATGGGACCCATATCCCCGCTCTGCCTCCAAGCAATGGGTACAAGGATTTTGTAAATAGAAAGGGATGGCCATCTTATGTGCTTCAAGCCATTGTCGATGACAAGTATCGGGGAGTTCTGTTTTCTCTCTCTCTCTCTCTCTCTCTTTCTCTCTCTCTCTATCTTTAAATTATAAAAGTAGTTGGTGGTATAGTCTTACATCCATCTTTTCATGTCCTGCAGGTTTTGGAACATAAACTGCGAGCTGCCAGGATGTGCTCATGATGCAAATGTCCTGAGACAGTCTGCATTGTTTGAGCAGGCACATCTTTTACCTAAGGAGCCAAGAGAGATCAACTGAACACCTATCAACCTGTTCCTGTTAGGTATGTATTGGCTGAAGATGTTGTGTAATCCCTTGGTGGTTAAAAGCTTTCTGTTGATTTTATTTCACCTCATTTCTAACAGTTACTGTCACGGTTGATCACTAAAGCCTTTTCTGTTCTCTCAGGTGATCCTGCCTACCCACTCACGGACTGGCTCATCAAAGGCTACACACACACTCCACAGATCACCCCTGAGCAGGAATCATTCGATGTGTACCTTGGTTCTGCAAGGATGATAGTAGAGATCGCCTTTGGCAGACTGAAGTCACGATGGAGAGTGCTGCTCAAGAGGAGTGACTTTCACTTCACATTCACACCTCTTGTAATTGTCACCTGTTGTACATTGCACAGTTTCTGTGAGGCCAAAAAAGAATGTGTCACACCCACCTGGACAGAAAAAGCCCCAATTCTTGAATGCAACCTTCCCCAGCCAGGAGCCTGTGCATGAACTGCAAATGGCAATTCCAGTGACCAGAGAAATAGATTTGGACTCACTGAGTATCTGGCCACCAACTTTCCTCTGAGAAGACCACGGTTTTAGTTTTCCTTTACAGTGTCATTACAAATTCTACTCATATTACATCTAAGCTGTTTATATCACTTGTATCACTTTTTTTTTTTTGCACATGTGCATCCACATTTTTGTCACATGTTCTGTTGTACTGTCTGTTTAGATGGTTGTGTCCAATACATTTTCAACAAAGGGTCTTCAAGATGCTTCAGAGTGGTTTATTTTAAATCAGAAAAGGGACACATCAGTTTTTAAGGAACACAGCACACAGTACACATCATGTCTGGAGACAGTAGCTACAGTTCATGGAAAGCATGCCCATTGCATCTGTTCATGTAAGAAGAGTTCAAGTATTGGTATTGCGCCCAGTGTGGGTATGACAGCATGGGGTTCACAGGTGGCATGGGTTAAGGGGCCACAGCTGGACGCGGGCTCTTTATGCCCTCCAACAAAGGAAGAGATTGTGCTGGTGTTGCTTTGAATAATGCTGTTCACCAGCCGCTCCTCCCTCTCCTCGCTCCGCTGCAGGTGCTGCCACCAGGAATTGTCCATGTCCTCTATCCTTTGGAGGACAAGATCTAAATCCCGGTAGCTGTGGCGGCATCCACTCACATGTGATGATGTTTCCTACAAAAGGATGAGAGGTTAATTAAGCAATTTATTTTCCAAGTCCATGTTAAAATACTAATATACCACATACATCAGAGTTTTACACAACTTACCGGTTAAGGGAGGAGGAGTGTTGCTGGCTCTGTCGGGGATGGGTGTACTCCTGTCTGGCAGAGGAGTGCTTGTTCTGCTGGATCCATTGAATGTTGAGCTGGACAAAGAGTCCTCACCCACAGATTGCTGGGTGCCTCTTCCCCTGCAGGCTCCTCTGTTGCTGCGACGATGGAAATCTCTGCAAAGGGCACAAAACAAATGCTTACCATCCATGCCATCTCTATTTAAATTTTATCTGGACCTGAGACTACATAGAACTTTGTGCTAGCAATCATAATGCTCTCTGACTTTCCATAGCTACACTGCGCTTGCATAACATAACATGCCAGCCAAAAAAGTGGTTAGATAGTAAAAATTAACTCAACACTTGAGCCAGGGTCACGACCGACTGTTGCACAAAAAGCAGCAGTTACAGATACAAATCGTACATAGTAACATCAACCTATTAGCCTAGCCACAACTAGCTCTGTGTGTGTTCTTTGTTTCTCACCGGTATTGAATCCCACATCGTCGTTGTGGTCTACTGCTCTGGAGAGGGACCTACTCCTGTGTAAATAGTCCAGCTGTTCAAAAAACGAGCATCGAACACGGTCGTGGCCACTTGGGCAGTTTTTTTATTGGCAGTGAGGCGCTTCCATCTCTTCTGAGCTGCGACAGAAGGAAGATAGTTTCCTTCTCACCCCAAAAATGGGACTTGATGATCTCTTTTGCCATGGTGTTTGTTTGTTGTTTTGGAGTGCAGTGACCCTATTTATCTTGCTCATCTACTTCCTCTTCCGGGTGAATGTGCTTGCGTTGAACGGTGAGGTTTACCGAGACTTGTCGAGTCCTGCCGAAACCCAACAGGTGGCTCAATTGCAACTGCGTAATCGAGGTGTGTCAAACGAGCCATGCAGAGTTTGTGTTCAACCCGGCTAAGCTGTTTACATGCATATTAATAGCTCGATCTCACATCTCACTAAGTTCTTAGTCCAATTTCTGAAACTGCAGGTAAACGCACTGCATGATCAATAGCGTCGCTGCGCTCATACAGTCTGTGGCTCCGACACAACAAACAAACAGCATGACACATACATTAATAAAAACATGAGGAGCTACAGATGCATCCATCTTGGGGACACAGCGTTGCCTATCGAAGCAGAGTGAGATTTTCACGGCAAGACTACCTTTCTTTGATCAAGTTAACGTTTTGCAGGATTCAAAGTGATGAGGTGATGGGATGATACATGGTTAGACAGAATGACAAAATATGTTTAGATATGATGTGACACATAAGATGTGTTTTAAAACATTATGATGCTTAGAGGGCTGCATGTGTCTGTGCAGCTGTTAACGCTGCTGCCTCACACCAAGGTCACCGGTTTGATTCCCAGTTTTGGAAGGTGTGCCTTTCTGTGTGTAGTCTGCATGTTCTCCCCGTGCATGTGTGGGTTCTCTCCGGGTACTCCAGCTTCCTCCCACAGTCCAAAAACATGCTCATCAGGTTAACTGGTGATTCTAAATTGTCTGTAGGTGTGAGTGTGAAAGGTTGTCTGTCTCTGTGTGTCAGCCCTGTGATTGGCTGGAGACCAGTCCAGGGAGAACAGCGCCTCTCACCCTAAAACAGCTGGGATAGGCTCCAGAGTCCCTTAACAGGATAAGCAGTGTGGAGGATGGATGATGATTAGACACATTTGGCTTGTTTCATGATTTCAACAGCAAACAGTGCAACGTTCAACAGGACTTTTTAGGACAAGATCAAAATTAACATCATAAAATGCCACAACGACACCTGGGAGGCTGAAGCAACCAGTCAGAAATCTTAAAAGAAGCTTTTACACGAAGGTGCTACTCTTTATAACAGTGACCTTCCATGGGCTGAGGAGGAAGATATCCTTCACCAAAAAGGCATTTAAAAAAACAAAACAAAACATAACTGCTCATGCTAACCTGAGCTGTACCAAAATATGCAGCCCAAGAATTTCTCTTTTGTCTCTTTGAACTGCCTGCAGTAAAACCAAGGAGAAGGACAGACTGTTTTAATGTGGTGCTGTATCCTTAAAAATCCTGCTTCAAAGCTAAAGTAAACAAAGGAACAAAGACTTCCTAACTATTGACTGACAGAGTGGGGACAGTTGGAGAAATGGGGGGTCCACATGTGCCCACAGGCTGCCAAAGGCTTTTGGCCCCCTAAGCTGATAGATCCAACCCTGTATCTACCCTCAAAATGCACAGGCTGTGTTGTAAACTTCAGATGACACGTGTCTTATAAATGTATGCTCAGAGAGGTGTGAATTGGTGTTGTTAAACCAACAGTTGCAGCTGGTGTGTTAATGGGCAGTTAATGCGTTCTTTGCTTCCTAATAATTTACGCTCCCAGTTGATCGCTCCACGTCCCTCGCTCCACGTCCTTCGCTAATAATTAGAAACAGAAGAGCCTCGTTTCCAGTTGGTGCTTTTGATTTCTGGCAGGCAGCTTTTAAGGATGTTGAAAAGGCAGAGTGAGAATGACATTAAAAAAAAACAAAACAAACTGCAGAACAAAACGATGGTCTGTGTGGACATCACTTATAGATGGGTTCCAATTACTGAATTCGTGAGCTGCTTTTAGTTTGTCAACAGCACATTGACGAACTTCATCATAAAACCAACGGATTTGACAAAACAAAACAGTTTCAAACAGTTACAACAGTGCCAGTTGTAATTGGGACACAGGGGGTTGTAACACCCAAGCTGGGTGGATGGCTCCAGCAGATACCGGGGACAACATCTGAGATATCCACCCAGGGTGGGCGAGGGAGAGATAAATAAAAAAAACATATATATATATATATATATATATATATATATATATATATATATATATATATATATATATATATATATATATATATACACACACACACACACACACACACACACACACACACACACACACACATATATATATATATATATATATATATATATATATATATATATATATATATATATATATATATATATATAGCTAGCTAGCTAGCTAGCTAGCTAGATAGATAGATAGATAGATAGATAGATAGATAGATAGATATGTATATTACAACAAAAAAAACTAACTCATTTTCATATGACCAATTTTTTCTTCATCAAGCTAACCAGATTTGATTTGTGTGAGGGGTTCCTTTGGGGCTTACAGTTACAATCAGCTACTGACTTTTTTTTTCAACACACGTAACAAAGATTACAAGAGGTGTGGTTTTCTTGCATTTGTGAAAGTCCAAATAGCACATCATTTGGACTTCGTTTCACTCTCACAAAAATGTATCCGACACAAACCAAACAAAAACTCCAAAAATAGGTTTTCCCAGCAGCTATCAACCCCGAACGAACTGTTTCATCTGGAAGCCTTTAGAGTGGAGCCTCCCTCTCCAGAGATCTCTTTCTGTCCTTTTCTCCCCTCCCTGTGTCCCTTTTTCCCTCACTGTTTTTTTTTCTCAACCATTTTTTCGTGTTGTGAGGTGGAGCAAAGGTTACAAACAACCTGGAGAACAATAGGGGAGCAGTAATGACTCTGTGTGTGTCTGTATGTGTGTCAGTGCTCTCCAGAGACAAACTGCAGAAACCTATTAGAAACAGCTGCAGCCGCCCTCTGCTCTCTGTCTCCCCAGGGACCCCCAGCACACACCCACCGACCCACACACACATAGACACACAGACACACACAAAGTCCTACATATACAACACCGCCCTCCCCTACTTCGCCTCCCATCTCCTCTGAAAGGCTCCAACATGTCTTACATTCAATCAATAGGTCTTTTCTAGAACTATTTTTAATACAATTCATGATTTCAATAAAAGGCTCCAGAAAGAAATGACTATCTTAACATAACTGCACAAGGTTTTACTCAATGTGTGTGTAAAAATATAAATGTGTGATGGTGAAACAGCCTGAGAGGTTTGCCCTGAAGTTACAGGACAATATAAAATACAATATCCGTATAGAAGACAAACATTGAATCAATGAGAAAAAGTGACACAGTTTGATACCTGAGGATGATGGAATCTGCTCACTTGTGGATCTTTGTGATATAATGTGTTGATCCAGTAATTAGCCTTGTGCTCACATCAGTGTGCACTTTGTTGACACTGTCTGTCTAGAGTTTGATGGAGTGGTTTTATTTGACCCTTCAGGAGGTGTTTATAAGTCATCCTGGACATTTCTCAAAACAGATGTTAGACAGATCTCTAGGAATGTGATGCAGCTGAGGTTTGTCCTACATTTCCTCCATATTATTAAATGATAAAGTCATATTCTGTTAAATAAATTCTCAAAGCTTGCAACCTGGATTTTTGTTTGGACAACAGTAAATAAATAGACAATAATATCAATAGACAACAGTAGTGGAGTTGCACTGTTAGTTTGGCTCTGTTAGATTTTCTGACACCTGGAATGAAAAGTTAGAATATTGACTCTGTTAAGAGCTTCCTGCAGGAACTCTGTAGGTGTTGACCCAAGTCCAATCACCGACACCCTGCTGGTTTCAGAGAGCAGATCAATACATGTGTCCAGTCAAATAAAGGTTCAGACTCATAACAATTAGGGTCAGTGTTAAACATACACACTCAGTTTGTGCACGATTGCCTTTCAGGCTTTGCTTATTATGAAATATGAAAGCTTCTTAGAAAGTGTATCAGTGCATTGGCACAGCACACTTGAAAATTCAAATATATTCAGAGAAATGAGACACGAGAAACAGGGTCATCTGATGTGATTACTTTCTGTCTACCATTACTTTGAAACAAGCTGGCAGAACAATGCTTTCATTTCTTTTCATACAAATTTAATCAGCTTTCCTTCCAGTGCAAAAATAAAAATCACTTGTCCTTTACTGAACTCAGAAAACAGCGCTGCCAGGTCCTCTGTTGTTTTATGACTGGAAAATTCTATTAATTTATCAAGACTTAGACTTACGGGGGGCAATTTGAGATGTATTAAAAAAATTCATGGTCAACGTTTCCCTAAAAGAAGCTCCTGTAAACAAAGAGGGAAAACTTTGATGTTACTGCAGAGATGTCCTTCACTTTCTTAAAGCCCCACAAAGTAGCAGGCAGGAGAATAACTATCCTGAATCATACATTCATCTGCTTTTACCTTCACTCTGCCTTTCATAAAAGTGTCTCAGAACAAACCTGAATAGACCAGAGGTTTTCAATTACAGTATCCTATTTTAAAATCAGAGTTCAAAAAGTCGGATCTGTCTGGTTTGAAGCTGGGAGCTGATCATGTTTGTGCGTATTTCGACTCAGGGCTGTACGTTTCTTTTTTCTAGATGGTATGCTTTGGATTTTCGTTTGTTTGTTTTTTTTAGTTATGTTACAGCAGGCCTGGTGAATAAACATATCGTCCCAAGATGACTGGAGAAAAAAATACAAGTAATTCTTTGTGAAGCCATTTCAATATAAGAGGTAAAACTGATTAATTGCTTGGTGGGTTCAAATCAATGGGATGCATTTAAAAAGAACACAGTGATACACTTGGGTACAAAAGAAGAAAAATAAGCCATTTAATGCTAATTACACTGGCTTTAAACATGTTAATTATCCTGCTGGAGCATGAGAGCCATCTTTCATTTGATAAAATAAGTCTTTATTGATTCGTTCAAACAAAGTTATTAATTTCCAGCTCCTGCATCAAAGACTAAGACTAACATTTAATAAGGAGAATCTTTTACATAATACACATGTGGTCATCTTTGATTTGTTACTGAGACCATCGTCTTTCATAGCTGCTGATCACACAAAATATGGAGGGTTAAATGTGATGCATAAATCTCTTGAGGTTGGAGAAGGGCTGCACGATAAATTGTTCAAAGATTATCATCTCTGTTCACACATGTACATGATTTTTTTTCCCAGCAGCAGAATCATAGACTTAGACTTTCCATGTCCAAATATCAAAAGTTTTATTAAAAAAGTTTATCAACCAAAAAAAAAAAAAAACAAAAAAAAACAAAAAGAAAACACTCCAATTATAGGACTTTCTGGGCCTGATTCATGAGTTAGTAGTGTAGCTTTAGCAACCTCAAAACCTGTGAAAGCCTGAGCCAAAAAGACACAAATTCACAAAGTGTGCACAAAGGGTTAAATGCAAAAGAAACTGCTGCAGAGTAAAAGCGTTAACAGTCAGGCATGATGAGTGTGAACTTTTATCCACCAGCAGAAAGTTGGGGGTGACCACACTTCCTTTTTTAAGGAGGTGTCTTAGCCAAGCTTCCCAGTGATCAATCATGACAAAGTTCTACCTCTGGATGACCTTAAAACATTTTGTCTTTACCCAAAGGTGTTTAGTACTACTCTGAAATTACTATCTTTATGATTGCATCATCCTGGTATGCCACATGGTGTAAAGTGGAAATACTCAGTGTTTTTTTTTTTTTACATGACTAAACTGGTCTGTTAACTTTCTATCTCTCTTTATATTCTGATTTGTTGATTTATAGGACAGGCTTGATGGGAGTTACACGTGCGAGATGATGAACACCGACCTCCAGTATACTGACAGTCACTGCTCAAGATGAATTGCTTGATCGCTGCTCAGTGACGGTAAAGCAGGTTACGTTTTTTGCTTAAGGTCTGCACACTGAGTCTGTTATTTACAGACACATTTTTTGGATCCGTAATCCGAAAAAAAAAAATAAAATAAAATAAATAAAAAAGTCAGTGGAATAAAAGCACTGAATGAAAACCATTGCATTTAGGAGAAAATGGCTTTAAAATAACTGCAGTGACCACTTTGTGCCAGGAGACGAAGGTGAAAAATAAAAATGTACAGCCCTCAACAAGCAGACTGCACCAAAAACCCTTCAGCAGTGTTGCTTAAATTATTTCAGACCAATGACCACTTATCCCCCTACAAAAAAACCTCTCAGACCACCAAGCTAAAGAGCCCCCAGAAAAAACAGCCGGATAGTCAACTGATGTAATATAACCTTTCATCATACATGTACTCACTACTAGTACTGGTGCTAACGTTAGCTTCCACTGTGTCCACAATGCTCACTGCAGAGGCTTTCTATTCCTCATTTGGTTTCTTTTTACTGTCCCCATCTTAAGCCACTGATACATGAGGATTTTACCAGTAGGCTCATGGAGTAACGTTAGCTTGACCGTCTTCTCTGAAGGAAGGAGAGTTTAAGGAAACTTCTGTGAGTCCCGACAAACTTGTCTTATTTTTTCTAATTTACCATAAAGACAAAATTTACTCACTGTCATGGCAGACCACGATTTGAGAAACACTGCCCCAGAGCACACTTCTACATCCCTGAAGCCAGGTGAAAAGTTTAATCAAGGATGGTCAACAGAATGAATATTACCATCATTTGCAGAATTAGGCTGTTAAATAGTGTTTAATCTTTTCAATCTGAAGTATACACTCGGCTGAATCCCAAGAGCTGTTTAGATTTAACAGGCAGAGAAATAAAAATATCCCTTTCAGACTCATCAGGGTCAGAAATGCTGAAACTTCTTTCAGCCCACAATCTGCGACATAATCCTTTGGGATTTATTTCACCACATTAAAACTTGCTCATTAATTGGTCTCTGTCTCCTCCCCCTTCTTTCTAACTTGGAAAGGTCACAGCAGTTTCTCCCTCTGCTCAACAACCTCTCATTAAGAAATCACCGCGTCTGTTTGTGAGACGGGAGGGTTTAACGGCCTCACACACACGCACACACACACACTCTCAGCACACTGCAATGGGAGTGACTCAGAGGCAGTTATGCAAAGAAACAGAACCATTAAATATTCACACGATTAGTCTCACTCCACTGATGGATTTAACTGTAGACTGACCCCTGCATTGAACAGAGTCGGGGGTTTGGGGTTTAGGATAAATTTAGAGCAGGGAGGTTGGGATTAAGGCTTTTTTAATTAATTTAGTACAAGAACATCACTGGTGCAGTTTGTGTGTGAGAAAGTAACACTGACCAGAGACTTGTGGTGTATCAGTCGTGGATTAACTTCTAAATAAGCTTAATTCACTTTAGTGTCTCACTCGTATACAGTCAGGCTCACAGTCACACAGAAGGTCAGCGTGCTATCAAATCTGTATTCATCAGAGAACAGGAGCCAATCATTTGAATGTTTAATAGTAATGTTCCATCAGAGGCTCTTAGTGAGATGAGAGAGAGAGAGAGAGAGATGTGATGAAAGTCTGTGTTCCTGCAGTAACTTCAAACTTTTCCTGTCTCTTATCTTTGGTTCAGGAATTTGTGAACAATAGTCCAAAGACCACCATCATTCCCTCTTCTACGTCTTCTTCCATGTTGTGTTTGGTGTTAGCCGGTTGTTGCTATCTGTTGCTGTGTTTCTTCTTCTGCATTTTTGTGGATCACGTTTGGTCAGGTGAGATTTCTGTCTTGGAGGACTAGATTCTAGATCAGTGGTGGGACAGAATGGTTCTGTGTGTGGTGAGCTGTGTTGAGATTATCAGAGCACACCACACACAGTACGATCAAAACTGTTCAATGTCTGATTTTTGATCTTCATGTAGAAAATACTGATGTGTTTAAAACTACAGCCTTAAAGCCTAAAGAACAGCAACAAAGTCCCTACCTGTGACTCAACATCAGCCACTAATCATGCTAATTTATAGATTAGCATGATACAAACTGACTTTATACTGATGTGAGAGTTGTTTTTGTAAACATTAAAATTTGCAGTAAAAATGTTCATCTAAGCGTTTGGCTTTAGTGTTAAACACCTGAGGTTTGCAGATTGATGTGTGCTGAATAAACAACATTCTGTAAACTGATGTATGTTGTTTATTGCTCTGTTTCCTTTTTAACACCCAAGTTTCTGCGATTTAAATTATGAGTCCCATTTTTCATGTCATTGGTCAAGCGTGCCCAATAACTTATGTTATAAAAATTACTAATTTTTTTTCAGCAAAGAGTTTTTGCAAAAGTGCAAGAGTTTGTACCCCCAGGATCCTGATGAGGATACGCAAATATGATCACATCACTCCCATTCTGAAATCTCTTCTCCTGCTCCCTGTCCCACTTAGAATTAACCCATGGTTAGGTCCCGCCCACAAATGTGATGAGCCTATCACAGCACGTATAGTCATTGTCATACATTTGGACATTCTGTTAAGGTCTTAGTGACCGAGGTTGAACTTTGACCTGATTGCAGTCATGGAAGCAGACAAAGTTTTCACAGTTTTTATTGAGATGTTGGGAATGAAAGTCCAATCCTGATCCTGTTGTCTGTGATGCCAATCTGTGAGTTCCAGAGAGGTGAGTATTGCGTTCTAAATATGCAAGTGGAGAGTGTGGCAGTGAGACGGAGCAGCTGATGAATCCACGAGAGGTGAGTGTGGCTGGGAGGCAGAGCTGGGGCAGCGCTGTAGGGCAGGAATGGGAGACACTGCAAGAAAAGGAGGACAACGAGGGTAAGTCGAATGCTAAGCACGCACGAGGAGAATAATCAGAATTCAAACATAGAATCTGACGGCCGGAGTACCACAAACACTGAGGAATAACCCGGCGCTGGTCTCCTCTCTCCGTCTGCTTAACAAGCCTGCAGTAGTTGGCTTGATAGGAGGCAGGTATTCAGGAACGCTGGAGAGAGAGACCGCCAGGAGAGACCAGGAGCCGCCCACAGCTCTGAAAGAGAGGGGAGGGGAGAAAACACACTCCACAGCCACACTGGTCACCACACATTCACTGTTTCGTTTTCTGTTTTTGTTCAGTTTTATTATTTTTTTCTGAGATTTTAAGCTTGAAATTGGTCACATGGTGTTCATGGAGTACATGCAACTCTGACACAAGGTGTCCTGAGAGGCTGGGCGACAGAAAAGTGTCTTCTTTGGATAAAGTTGTGCAGTCGACCACAACATCAACTCAGTGTAAAAAAATGATCTGTCTTGAGGTAAGTCAACATCATATTTCAGCAAACATTTTTGTTACTTTGCTGGAAAGAAATATGTCTGACGGACAGTTTGGGATTTTCTCTAACATTAGCTAAAGTAAGCCTAGCGTTAGCTCCTAGCTGCGTTGTTCATCATGTCTCTTTGTTTGTTGGAGTTCATTGGCCTGTTTTGTTCTAGTTTTTGTTCTTTGGTGATTGTCCATCATTGTTAGCGGTTGTCCAAAGGACTCTAGTTAAGCTAACGTTAGCTTCTGGAGCTTAGCTTCATTAGCTTATCTGTAATAGTCCAGATAACAAAGGTTGACAAACGTTCTGCTGAATGATTCGGTGTAAATACTGTAGCTCCAAACTAACAGAGACACTCTTGGTAAAGATGGTAAAAAGGAGGTTAGATTTTTCTCATGACTGATGCTGATCCTCTGTCTTGTTGTCTGAGATGCTGATGGGAACCAGATGTGGTTTATCAGGTTTGCTCTGGGACCTGGAAGTTTTGTCTTGCAACTGAAGCTTTTTATGGACCTTCAACAGTAAATTGATTCATATATCCCTCCAAAGTGGAGTTTAGACCCTTTTGGTGCCTTTGAGATGATATCTGATCTTTCTGTCTTCAAAAATCATCAATGACGTCCTGTGAAATGTCTCCTACTGCCATAGTGCCTGTCACTGAATGTTCATTGTTTGTCCATGTGAGTGGAGGGGGTGGGGCTTAGCCATAAGTCAATTGATTACAAGGTCTCCCTCCTCACCTATCAATGCATTCATGGCTATTTCCTCCAGTACCTCAAGTAACTCCGCTCCCTCCACACCTTATGCTCCCTCCTTTCTGCAAACAAAAACACCCTCCAAACCCCCAGAACCAAGCTCCACATCATGGGTGTCTGGGCCTTGTTCTTTGCAGCTCTGAGGCTGTGGAACGCCCTCCCTGACCACCTGAGGGCCCCACAGACCGCAGATGCTTTAATGTATGTAACCTTCATATAACAAGGTAAAAGCTTATTGAGATGAAAATCTATTTTGCAAAAACGACCTGGCATCTCAAAACATTCATACAACAAACAGAAACAAGGAATAAGGAATATCAGCCAGAGAAATAAAAAAGAGTGCCATCTGATTTAAAAACAGTCACAAAGCCCAATGCTTTCAAGCTTCTTGGCTCTTAAAATTTCAACAAAGCTGTCAAGAGAGATCAGATCAGACAATTTTAATTCAACTTGCAGAGAGTTCCGTGCAGAGGCAGCACAATAACAAAATGCCTTTTCCCTCAATTCTGTAAGGACACGAGGCATTCAGAATAAAGAAGCCATTGGCTCTTAGACTGTAATGTTTATGGTTTCTAACAAGATGGATTCCAAGATGGTATAAGACTAAACCAAGTAGGGCCTTTTGAATAAAAGTCAACCAAAAAACAGGCCCTTAAAAACACACCTTTTTACCAAAGCTTTTTTGCTAACTGTCCTTTTTAGGTCTTACTTTTAACCAAGCGGCAACCTCCAGTCTGAAAATATGAGACAATGCTGAAGTGCTAAAGTCTGCTGTTCCTCGAGTGTCCGCTTGAGGCTGGCTCCGGAAGTACCAGAAGTCACGTACACACCAAGCCAAAAAAAAAAAAAAGCCATTTTCACGGCCAAAATAAGCACATTTAAAGCCTTGTACAGAGAATGTCTCCCGTCTAAATCGCTAATCTCACTAACCGCACGCACTGTACGGGGGTGAATTTTTTTCTTACTCAGCAGATTCGACAATATTAAGATCATCAGTTCATCCAATCAGAGGCACAGCTCAGATCACGTGACTGTGGAGCATCCTATGGCTTTTACTGTGGAGACTCACAGCACGCCTCATTACCAATATGGCCACGCTGGCCATTTTGCTTCAACAGAAACAGGTGGGTGACGTCGTGCAGACTACGTCCATTAATTATAGTCTATGCTTTTAACTCAAATCTTAAAATTTTTATCGTTTCACATTGTTTTTTTTTTTGTTTTTTTTGGAAAAAAAATCTTACCAACTTATCAACTATGGTTTACACATATCCACCTGCTTCTTCTGAAGCCTACAGGTGTTGACTTCCGCCAGTGATTATCAACTTCCAGTTGCCTTGCTACTATATGGCTGACCGCTGCCAGCAAGCTAGCTCAGAAAAAACTCACATGAAATTATTACTGCTAGACAGGGCTTTGTGTGAACTTTTGAAAACATCCACACTTATGAAGCCCAAAACACAGCCTGGTGCCACTATCACCTCCTCTCTACGTCAACTTTCCTGATTGACCCATCTCTCTATTGGATTACCACTTTTTAGGAGTTCAGTCTGGTAAACTTCTGACTTTTCCATTCTTCTTCCTTACTTTTTTTCTCCAATTGATAGTGGTAGCAAAGCATCTTACCACCCTTGTCTCCTTCTTTATACCTTCCTTTTCCAGTTGGCATGACACTCCCGTAGACTGTATAATTAATGGACATAGTCTCCGCGACGTCACCCATCTGTTTCTGAAAGGGACTTTTGAAGCAAGACGGCTGGCGCAGCCATATTGGAAATGAGGCGTGCTGTGAGTCTCCACAGTAACAACCATAGGACGCTCCACAGTCATGTGATCTGAGCTGTGCCTCTGATTGGACGAACTGGCGTGCTAAATATTGTGGAAACTGCCGAATTAGAAAAAAATCCCCCCCGTACAGTGCGTGCCGTTAGTGAAATTAGCGATTCAGACGGGAGACATTCTTTGTACCAGGCTGTAAATGTGCTTATTTTGGCCATGAAAACAGCTTTTTTTGGCTTGGTGTGTTTGTGACTTCTGGTACTTCTGGAGCCAGCCTCAAGCGGACACTTGAGGAACAGCAGACTTTAGCACTTCTGCATTGCCTCATATTTTCAGACTGGAGGTTACAGCTTGGACACTCTGCACTTTCATTGTGGGAACTTTTAATTGCCATGCGTAAACTGGACAACAACAACGGTTCAATGGAGGACTACTGTTTGTGCCTCTGAATCTGCTCACTGTCTTCCATCAAAATGTTCATCTGTTGCTCCACTTCTGCACTCAGATAAGACGTATTTAATATATACACCTGATGATCAGCCCACCTCTTCTTCAGCAGAGGGCTACCAAAGATCGTTATATCACCAACTGCAGGTCTGGCATGCATACTACAGCATTTTCAGTCCCTTTGTGTTTCCGTGTAAATGCAGATTTTTTTCTTTGCCTTTCGTTGCATTTTCGAGTGAAGCACTGTGAGACATCATGTAAACAGAGCCTAAGATCTAAGAAGTGTGAACATCAAACCACAGTTCACAAGCCAGTTAGAACATGTAGAGCTTCTGTAATCTGAATGAAAACAGACTTTTTTTATTTACAAATCCAAAGTGGTCAAAGTTTGGTTACAGGTCAGTCTCATGTGTTTCTAACAGACATCATCAGACAGACAAATACCCTGAAATGAACGTACCTAATTAATTCACTGATATTTTCTGCAGATTTTATCTTCAGCCATGTAAACTGAGTCATATCTTTTCCCTGTTTGCTTCAACTCCGTCTCCTGGGCTGGTGCTGTAGTTGGAGGTTCAGATGTGATATCAAACTCCCCTCAGAGAAACGGCTGATGACTTCATCAGAGTGCTGATGAAACCCGCCTCTCTCTGTGTGTCTCTATTTTTATTCTTTCTGCACTCCCTGTGCATGTCTTTTGGGGGTTCTGTGCACTCTTAAAAAAAAGATAAATATGGCTTCATTAGCAGGCAGACAGAACACCATCCAGAGAAGCACCTAATAGGTTAGATTGATAGATACAAGTGCAGCGGCAGGAGCGTTTTTTACACAAGTGAAGATGCTGTTCCATCATGCAGACACAGGGGGCACTGTTGTTCTGCATAATGGTATCTGTGTGTGTGTGTGTGTGTGTGTGTGTGTGTCTGCCTCTCCTTACACTGGCCAGGCTTCTCCTTCTCAATGCCAGGAATTAATGATTTCACCCTCTCTTCTATTCTCGCTCTCACACAAGAGCACACTCTGTCTCTCTGTTCTTTCTCCTTCTTCTCTCTCTCCCTCTCTCTCTCTCTCTCTCATACACACACACATACAAACACGCTTGATCTCTCTCTCTCTTTCTCTCTCGCTCTCTCTCTCTCTCATCCTCCTCCACAGTCACTCTGAAATGTGAATGCCTTGAATGACGATTATGTCTTACGGCCCGCGTGTTGATGAAGCTGTCTGGTGAGTAAAGAAAGAAATCTGTGTGTGTGTGTGTGTGTGTGTGTGTGTGTGTGTGTGTGTGTGTGTGTGTGTGTGTGTGGACCATCAGACATGACTGGCATCGGATAAGGTTTTACTTTAAGAAACATCAGTATTTTCAGACTGAAATGGTACATATGAAGCAAACATACATGATACGTAGAATTTGTGCATTAGCTTTCACAGCTCCTCACAGGAGCTGTGCTTACTTATTCAACCAACATGCACTTCATGGAGTGACACCACCAAGCTAATCCAGGCAGGCAACTTGAGCTGCACTTGTCTCACACTTAACATGCGTCATTTTCAAGAACACCTGACAAAAATATCCTTCTGATTTAATGCTCTGTTTAAGATGCAAGATTTATGGCCTCTGTCTCTGCTCAGTCATTGATATTGCTGCCCTGCTCCTGCGCTGTGCTCTGATTCAAAGTTCCATTATCTCCTCAGCATCCACCTGCAAGCGGTTTATGATGTAATCTCATCACCACAGACTCCAAACAAAATGAAACTGAGATGGAATGAAGTAAGAGTTTCAATGCCAAGCACAAGCAATGTTCTACTGCTGCTGAACTGCAGGAAGTGCCTTATGTAACATCACTTCAAAAATCCAGCTGCAGCCATGGTAAGGGTCGGTAAATTGGGGACCTGTCTGTTTTAGTCAAAGGAAACACCACAAAATGCGTACCATACCGAGACAAACCAAACCACAACCACTTGGTGGAAACAGGGCATGACACATCTGTGAAGGCTCCATTAATGCTGAAAGGTACATACAGGTTTTGGAGCAACATATGCTGCCATCCAAGCCACGTCTTTTTCAGGGACGTCCCTGCTTATTTCAGCAAGACAATGACAAGACACATTCTGCACCTGTTACAACAGCGTGGCTTCATAGTAAAAGAGTGCAGGTACTAGACTGGCCTGCCTGCAGTCCAGACCTGTCTCCCATTGAAAATGTATGGAGCATTATGAAGCACAAAATACAACAAGAGACCCCGGACTGTTGATCAACTGAAGTTGGTCATCAATCAAGAATGGTAAAGAATTCCACCTCCAAAGCTTCAACAATTAGTGTCCTCAGTTCACAAACATGAAGCCGCCATGTGTGTTGCCAACTCTGTAAGAGAAGACCAGGAGTATGAAATCATGCAGACAGAAAAGGCCATTTCATTGGGCCAAAAGCAGAGTACATTCTCAACGAGTCACCAGCCTAACATGTAGAGACAAACAGACAACCATTCAAACACTCATTCATAACAGCAGACAGTTTAAAGTGACCAATCAATCTGATGAGAAAACCCATGCATGCACAGAGAGAACATACAAACTCCACACAGAGAGGCACCGGAAAGGCTGAGGAATCAAACCAGGAACCACAGCTCAAACCAATGGCCCACTTTGCAGCCAATCCTCTGTTTTACAATTCAAATAAACCGCCACAAACTGAATATCCAATTAAAACTTAAAATACAAAATGTTTTGTATTGTAAGCCTGCTCGCACAGTAAAAAAACTAAATAAAGCTCACAGTAGCTGATGGTTGCTCAACAAAGCACTTGAATGACGACGCAGCTCTGCGTCGTCATTCGTCGTCATTGCTGATCCTATAACCAGATATATTTACCAAAACAGTCGAAGTCGAGCATTTTCATAATGTTTCACCACTTCCAGCTGAAGCTTTTATCTATTCCTGTCTTTCCTTTTTTTCTTGGCATGGAAAGTGGTTGTTTTTAAAGGCTGAGAGTCTCAGATTTAAACCAGCAGTTCCCCTGTTTGGTGCTCAAAGGAAGTATTTTGAATGTGATGGGGCTTTAATGGTATACGTAAGCAACATTAAGAGGCTGAAGAGTTGAATCTGAAATTGCTATTTGCCTCCATATTTCCCTTCAAATCTAGTTTAAAGAGGCTTTCTGAATGCAGTGCATTTCTCCTCTGCTCTTAGCAATAAATCAGACTAACATGCTGAATTATGCCTCCAAAGAGCCCTTTTTCATTTCCCCCTGCCATATACCACCACTTCTTCTACAAGGAGGAATATTTCTGTATTGATTTGCGTTAAAGTAGTTGCCTTTTCACTGTCCTCATCAGTTGCTTCTGTACAGAGGAAAGATGAGAGTCGGAGCTCCTGTCAGTGTCAGTTAGCTCTTTGGCTCTATTTTGGGAAACACAGATATACCTGTGTCAGATACAGCGAGGCATATGGAGCACTTAGTAAAGCACTTTAGCTCTGTGGTCCAAGTCCATTACAGCTCAGTGCTCCTGTGCCTCTGAGCACCTGCTCCGAAATGGTAGATCTTTTGTTAAATAATATAACAATCCTATATGGCTCAAGATGAAGCCACTCCCCGCCCCCTCCCAACCCCCACTCCAATAAAAAGGAGCTGTCTGGTGTTTAAAAGGTGTGGTTAGTGAAGGAGAAGTAAAACAACATGTTTTTCATAGACGTGAACACTTGTTTGTTTGTTTGGGGAATTCAACCTCAAACCCGCTTCATTTATATCGTTGAAGAATTCTTATACACACATTTATACAGCACTGGAAATGACTTCTTGAAACACAAAAGAAAGATTTTTTTTTCCAAATTGTGCAGTTTTGTTCCCTTTGAGCAAACTTTAATTAAGTCATAGCTGCTTCCATTACTCTTGCTGCCATGATGGAAAACAAGGAGGGCCACTGTGCTGTTGAATGCTGCAATTCACTCGGGAAAAACTACAGATTTGACTCCTGAAGCTCAAACTAACACCTACAGGCTGAAAATACTGATGTAGAAAATCAAAGTGATTCTTGTGGACAACATCACACAAACACACCACAGAGCAATAATCCCAGAGTGAGTGAATAATCACACACATGTGGCTCAGATCTTACAGGCAGTCAGGTCAGTATGTTAAAGGGGCTGTGAGGACTATCTGTTTGAAGGCTGGAAACGCACACACACTGTTGTTATGACACTGAAAAAGACGTGTTTGTTTTGAAGCAAATGAATGGAGATCAGATCTTCTTTGTAACACATATTTCCTTTGTTTAAGACAACTTTTTATCGGATACAACAAAACGGCAACCTCCAGTCTGAAAATATGAGACAATGTGGACGTGCTCAAGTCTGCTGTTCTTTGAGTGTCCACTTGAGGCTGGCTCCAAAAGTACCAAAAGTCACAAACACACCAAGCTGGAAAAAGCTGTTTTCACAGACAAAATAAACACATTCACAGCCTGACACAGTCCGACCTGATTAGGAAGCTCAGAAATAGCATTTAGAAATAACTTATTTTGGTGCTGATATTCTTATTTAAAGTTGTGGATTAGAATCAGGCAAAAATCTAGAAGTGTGACTTTTTCAAGATCACTTAGAAAGTCCTCACTGGACTTTAAGACCAGTCATGCCTCACTCTTGCACCTAGCAATGACTTCACACGTACAAACAGTTTACAAAACAGAACTCCTGAAAAGTGCTGTTGCTTTGGTATCTGTGAGTGATTAAAATGATCTGGGGACTACGTCACACTGGTGTGACATTGACAAGATCCTCTTTAAAGGACCCAAGTGCACGACTTGAAGTGGCAACAAATTGTCTCAGAGCACTGTTTTCTCCCACTAATGCGCTTAAAGAAATCTAGTATAAAGTGTAAACAACATTTTATGATCCAGACTGCATTTGTTCATATCTCTTCCTACACTGAATACACGTCATCACGTTTTTACATTTATATATTTAAGGGATACAGCCATGACATTTCTGTATTTAGAAAATTATGAGTAAAATTTTCATTTTTTATATTTTTAAAAGTTTATTTCCTTTTTTTTTTTTTTTAACAATTTATCCAGTTATTCTGAATATAAATGTATATGTTTTATTAAAGTTTTGGGTATAAGTGTTGTATTAATGTATAACAAAAGTATTATGCAAAAAACTGTAACTACATGTAAAAATGTAAAGATGTAAAATCAATAAATCAACCAATGTATAAATACATTTTTCTGTTTTAATTGTGTGAATCAAAGCAGATTAAACTTTGAACATTTAAAAAGTCCCAGCAAGTTATAAATGATTAAATCTGTGTTAAAAAATTAAAAATACCAACTCCTCCTTTCTGACACGTGACTCTGAGACTGATGACAAGTGAAGTCGTTGATCTGGGCCTGTTTGATAAATAGCATACATGCCTGCAGGCGAGCAATGTGTCTGAAAGAAAGTGCAAAAGTCTCTGTAAACGTGACCCTTGAATCTACGTGGCGGCCATGTGTCAGAGTGGATTACATCTGCGCCCTGATGGACAGACAGGAAGTGGGCAGCAGGGAGACAGGAAGCAGACCCGGGAGACACCAACTGAAAACTTGCCTCAGGCTTCTCTTTCTGCGTGTCTGTTCTACCTCCCTCCTCTGCTGGTGCTTCATCTTCCATGTGACAGGAGTCAACACTTTCACCAAGCAGACTTGTGGCTTTTTACCACTCTGGGCTTCAACATTAACAACATTATTCACCATAAAACAAAACAAAACAAACAAACCAATAACAGCAAAAATGTATTTTCAACATTGTTAAATTAAATTAATTGTAATCTATGACATGAACTTCTCATTAGTCCCATCCCATCAGGGTTGAGGGAGAAGCAAAAACAGAGAGAAGGGTAGGGCATATCAATCTAAATCGATAGTATTGATACCAAGGTGAGAATCGATATCAGATCAATACAAGCGTGATTAGATCAACACACATTCTTTCTGCCATTCAGGGGCGGGCATTGTGATACCACATGTAAAATGTCTACAAACATTCACGATTCTTATTATAATGGAAGAGGCAGAAAAGAAAATGTCAATCTCAGCAGTTGTAGGATTAATATCAGCATTATAACACTAAAAATAATGTTAAGACTGATCTTAATATCTATAGCAGGGTGAAAGACGTGGTAAGTTGCTGTGATGGATAAATGTCAATTCTTGTAAACAGTGTTTCTCATAAAAATCTGATAGTGTGCAAAAAAGTTCCTATGAATCTGATTTTATCAGTCTACTACACTGTAAAAAATGAAATTTAAAACGATTTTAAAGGAACTGACAAAAATAGAGCAAAAACATTGATGTCTACGACATACTGACTCAACAAAACCCACAATATCAAGTTTAGAAAGTAAATATTTTAAAAAGACTTTAAGATGACATTTCATAAAAAATAACTTATTTCATCAGTACACTGTCATAACCTCAAGGAAGGTGAATTATTTAATACTTGTCATGCTTTTGTGGTTACAGCATTTGATGATTTAAGGGACTGATTCTTTAATTGGTTAAAAATGGTAAAAATGTCATAAAATATTATGACACAAACAGAAATGGAAACTGCACATTTAAACAAACATCTAACATGTCGTTATGCCCCGTCTAAGGGACCCATTTCTCCCAAGTCGCAAGCAGCCACGGACAAACAAAAAGCATCAGTGAAAATAATTGTGATTTATTTACATAAAACAACCTACTAAATTTCTCAACAATCCAAGCCAGACTGAAAATACCTCGGGGTGAAACTCAGACTTCAACTGAATTAACTCTACAATAATTTAATTAAGAAAAGTAAGTGATCTAAAGGAAACAAAGGAATCGGTTTTCATTTAACTTAACCAGAGCCCCTCAAAAGTAACATTAATCATATTGAGACAACATCCCTACACTACCCAAGAAAGAATAACCAAAAAATAACCCAAAGTAACACAACGCGTGGCATGGCCGGTTGGGAGATGGGTGAGATGGCATTCCCCCTGCGATGCCCTGACATCATGATCTTCTTTAAGTACCGCCCCCAGCCTCCGACGCAGCCAATCAGCCACAGAGCGCAGGAACCAAGCCACCAATCGTTGTTAAGGCGAGGTAACTGAAAGCACTCACACCAGCATTCACACAGCACTACTCCAAAACATTATCTTAACACTTTTATTAAAAAAAAAAAAAAAAAAAAAAAAAAAAAAAAAAAAAAAATGAGAAGGAAAAAAAACATTACGACTTCAGTTGTATCGATGTTGTTTGAACAAGTTTAAAGCTTTTTTTTTGATACCAGGCTTTATTTGTCACTGTCATAGCAGTTAGAGTCAGGGAGGTCCACAGCAGCAGGCCGTCTGCAGCACTGATCCAGAGGAACCTTTGGGATCTTGGTGCTCCAAAGCTGACAGAAAAATGAAATTTAGAGGTGGGGGAGACTTCTATTCAGTACAGGTCTCTTGAATTGTTTGCACTTGTGTTTCAACAAGGATTTTTCATAACACTGATTTCACTAGAGGACATTAACATGCATAGCTGATACTTATGTAACCATTAGCATCAACATGACCCTCACACACACACACAAACCTACACATACACCTACACACTCTCTGTATCAGCACATACAATTACACTGTGTGGGAAATATTACGCAGTGCAACATTCATGTGTGCATGGATAGAATACAAACTGTTCAACATGAGTGTTTCCTGACAACTGCAGTGGAAGAAAGATATCACTCCTCCTTGTTTTGATTCCGAGCCTCATTCATAAACATGCTGTGTATCATATTAACGCTGTCAAAGCCTCTTTGTGTCAAGTGTCTTGAAACATTTGTTATGAATCTGCACCACATTACAGTGGCCTAGAGGTGCAAACGCACTTCATATGCAAAAACACGCTCCATATAAGAACAAAAAAAATTACAGAAAAAATAATAGATACAAATATAGAAACATGATGCAGAAGTGCTCCAGGCCTCTAGGGGCAGTGGCAAGTTTTCACCCGAGAGACAGACAACGGTGAGCAGAAGAGAGTAATGATGGAAAAAAAACAGTTCTTCTCATTATACTGAATCATTAGAATCAGTTCAGTGATTCATTCAAAAGATTCATTCACTGAATCATTCAGTTCTCTCCATGGCTCTGTCTGTGAATCAGAGTTTAATAAGCTTAAACACGGCTGAACATTTAGTTCTGCTCCCGATCGTACTCACAATCCTACACGCGAAACGGCCACTAGTGAATAAGACAAAAGGTTGAGAATTTATTCGGTAAAACTAGTCGGCAAAGCTGCTAAAAAAATCACATATTGTCCCTGACCACTCTGTTTATTATGTTCCGTATACAAATCATTCATTGACTGTCTGACGTTGAGTGAACAACTGACTGAGCTTGAATGTGTGAGACTGTGACTCCCCAGCTTCAGTCTCACACACACACTGTACAGACTGAAACATGGTCGAGTGTTCAAACGGTCAGCTGAGTACAATGAAGTTGAATATAAAAACTGACGGCACATGAAGAGCTATAAAAAGTACATACATTTTCACAAAACTTAAATGCTCCTGACTGACTCAGTCTGTATCACTGACCTGGAAGGGGGGGGGAGACTGACTTGAGAGACTCTTACAGTCTAGAGAGAGAGAAAGAGAGAGAGAGAGAGAGAGAGAGAGAGAGAGAGAGAAGAGAGAGAGAGAGAGAGGTGAGTGCAACTGAAATTTAGAAATGAATGAATATTTTCAGTAAGTGATTCAGTTCAGTTCGTTCACCCAGATGATTCATTTGTTTTGAATGAATCATTGACGAACGACACATCACTAGAGCAAGTGAATATGCAGTGATTTCTTTCTTGCAGTTGTTTTTGTCTATACAGCACTGCTGGATTTGCAGCACTTTCTGTGTTTGCATCAAGTTTCTGTTTTTTTGCTGTTCTTATAGGTAACATATTTTGGTATGTGAAGCGTGTTTGCACCTGTAGGCCACCATACTATACAGATGAAGACTGAATGATTGAATTTTTAGGACTATGATTACAATCAGTTATCATCTGGACTCTTTACATGTCAGCTTTGGAGTTTAGTTTTTTGTGGAGACAGTTTTATAATAAAGCAAGGCTAGAGTCACATTTCAGCTGATTGCAGCGTTTGTTCTTCTACAGGCAACATTTGACAAAGGCCAAGGTCACAGAGTGTGGCCAGTCAAAGGCTGAGTTAAAGGGCCACAAATTGTCACCTTGAGGTAAAAGTGTGCTGCTTTATTCTTTGGCAATTCTAAACTGATGGCAGAGACCTCAGACCGAGGGGGCCAAAGCTGCTGGAAGAACTTGTTTATTACTGTACATCCTCCATCTACACAAGAACCCTGGCTTACAATCTTATTTTCTGGTCAAATTGTAAAGTGACAGAGCACTGAAATCTCCTCCTGGGTTGGCAGCAGTTACTGTGGGGCTTCAGCTGCGGATGGAGCAGCAAGTTGTGATAATTTACCTCCATTTCTACCAGAGAAAAGAACACATCACCCATGAGGCCTGCGAGAGATGAGGTCACCTTCCATACTGCGGATGCTGGTACAGATTCAGGAGGATTACACATACGTACTGGAGGTGTGAGGTGTGTGTTTATGTATTACATTATATTGTGTAATGCTTGGCCTCCAGACTTCATTATGAGTCATGTTGCTTTTATGTCAACACATGTAGGCTGATGTCTTATTTTCATCTCGGGCCCAAAAAAAAAGATATTTTTATGAAAATTTGTGTGTTTTTTAAAGTATCTTTCCTTACCTTACACTGATCTAAAGAGGAATAAAATGCACCTCCCCCCATCTTCTCCTGTTTTTTTAATTTTTATTTATTTATTTTTTTAATAAATGAAGCCAAACTACTGTCAGGATGTGTACTGACATATTGCATTTATGACATGCTTTAAAACACAGGAGACAACATGTCTTCTCTCTAACAAACACTGGCCACAAACTGGACACTTTTAAGCCACATTTAGGTCCCCATCAACCACCCCCAGTGATCTGAGGGCATGTCATGAATTGGGGCTCATTGTTGATTATTTGTCCTCATACTCCTCAAGTGAATGGTGTCAGTATGGGTGATTATTTCTCCTGACCATGTCAAAACCTTCACTGCCAGAGTTTAGGAAGCATCCAGGTAAGGCTGTGTCAAATGAAACACCTGCAGTAACCAATGAGAGTGACAGACCGAATTTTACAGCTCAGGAACATGGCAGCAAATGTCAATACAAACATATTTGACTCAAAGGGAATAAGAGAAAAGACGACCATCTTTTGAATTATTTACAAAATATCTACTCTCATCCATTCATCTTCCTTACCGCTTCTCCTGTTCAGGGTCACTGGTGTCTGGAGTCTATCCCAGCTGTCTTAGGGCGAAAGGCGGGGTACACCCTGGACTGGTCACCAGTCAATTGCAAAGCTATCTATTTTCATATTTCATTCATTTTTTGCTGCTTAAAAGAACACACCCTAGGACAGTGAGCAGACAGCACTGATTGGCCTCCATGTTTGTTTATCCTTCAAAGTCACGTTTTAGCCTGTGAGTCTCTTGGAGGTGTCATGTTTCCAGAATCGTTATCACAAACGTTCAGTATGTTTACAAGCATTCTTCTGGAATTGTCTAGATCAGGGATTCCCAAACTTTCAGTCAGCAACTTAGAAACTTGATAGGTGCAAAACTGGGCTACCTATGTGCAGGCTTGGACTGGCCATCAGGATTTATTTATTTATTTCTTGCTGCACCTTGCCTTGGTAACGACGGCTCTCTTGGACCGGCCCGGGGACATGCAGCTGCAGACACCACTCACTCAGGACGAGATAGAGGAGGCAGATGAACTGAGTGTTGAGAAAGATTTTACACCATGTGAAGGAAGAGGTGATGCTGTGGTAAGCAGGTGTGCCTTCAGCATGGTGCGGATAAACATTCAGTCTGATAAACACTTCTTAACTGTCTGTGTTTTCTATTTATTGTCATGTAGTTCACAGTGCGCTGTGTTAAAACTAAATCTAATTCTCTAAAGTATTGGAAAATAATAACTGTACTTAACTGATTCATTGATTAGTTGATTTGATTAACCACTTCAGCCCCATTGTATACTTTTATCAGGATGTCACATTGCAGATCTACAAGTTTATAACTTACATGTTGCAGTGTGATGTGTCAGAGCATGTAGACCTGCTATTTTCACAGCTTTTCATCATTTCTATTCAGCCTATAATAACAGCCCCCCCATCATGTCACCAAGTGTTTAAAACATCAAAATGAACCTTTTAGTGCCCACAGTCCAGTTTTCATGAAGGACACTGATCTAAAAACTTAAATATTTAATATATTCTTTTATGTATTATTATCAGTCAATGTTTGTGGTTTAATGTCCTTTCAACAGTTTCACATTATACAGTTAAAATGAAAAAAACTTTTGTTACAATAAAACATGTACATACATATTATGCAGATATGTCTGTTCATTTATATTGAGCTATGTTTTGTCTAAAATAAAATTTTAAGTGTTTGTCCATTTTTCTAGATCATTATAATATTGTTTTCCATACTTTAGCCAACGAGTCAAAGTTCTGATTGCATGCAAACTCACTATTTTTGCATGTTATCTTGTAATCAAGCCTATTCCAAACTATTCCTCAACTTTGGTACCAGGCCCAGTGCAATCTCTCCTGTGGAGATGGGTCTCACCAGAGACTCCAGCAGCCCAGTGAGCCCACCTATAGATTATTTCACAAGCAAGTAAGCAACACTGGAGAGTTATCCTTTATTATTCAAGGCTCCAGGATATAAAGGGATACTGTTGAGGGTAGTGGTTTTATTAAGGGCTTGTGTGTTTGTATGTACATGAATGAGGAGAACTGGTACAGTGGTGGGCCGGTCTGGACCATAGACTGTATCAGGAACAGACGGGTGACACTGCAGGGACTACATCTATATTTTATGCAGTCAAATGTAGTTAATCAGACTAAGTTAATCTTGGATATGACTTTGAGCTCCCTTTCTAACAGCCATAAGGCGCCCGTCAGTCAAGTGAGCTGAGCTGAGTCACTAATTGGACAAACTCGTGATCGTAATATCTTCTAAACCGCTGAGTTAGAAAAAAATTTACTCACTGTACAGTGTGTGCCAATAGCGAAATTAGTGTTTCAGACCCAAGCCAAAGAGTCCAGGGCCAAATTTTGTCCCAGTCCACCCCTGCCGTTAGAATATATAGCCAATGTGCATGTGCTAATAACCTTATAAAAAATGTGTTCATTACTTTGGAAACTTAATGAAAGGTTAAAAGCTAAACAAGAAAAGGTTTCTCATAATATGCCTTTTTGCCTGCTCTAACATGCTCATAGTACTCTTGTGGAATTCTAACCTTATCTCAGGATGTCAAAACAGGACCTTGTCCTTGCAAAGGTCATGCATGGGCTTGGTTATAAGGACTTGGTTTGGTAGGGGTAGGCAATATGTTTTTTTATGGTTTCTCCACAGACAGTGAAACATCCACAGCCAAGGAAGTCGTGTTTCAGTCTGCCAGGAGACAATGAGTGACACGTGTGAGGCCAACTACCAATGGAGAATCGCCATCACCAGAAAAGGCCCAACCCATATTTAGAAAACTTTGTTAGTCCTTTAAAGGGGGTTCAGGGAGACTGAGATGGGTTAGGACTTCATGAACTGACCCAGAATCTGTCTGATGTCAGGGAAGTGTAGCTGAACCCAGAGACTCTGTAAGGCTTGTTAAGAGGCTTGGTGTAAAAAAATAGCTTGGAAGTGTCCTGTTCTTATGTATGTTTTTAAATTAGTTCAGATTAGTGTTGGGACTCACTCATTAAAAATTAATGTAATTAAATAGATGCTTTGTAATTCATTCATTGCAATTGCATGTCAATTTTTGACACAAGAAGCAAAATTTTGAATTCAAATGGATTTTTGAAGGTGACTGACTCCATGAATAGACAGATACATAAGCTTATAGGACAAAATCATGTTTATTTACAGTTAAACATCATTTTAAATGTGCATTTTAAGGAACTTTACTGTATTTTGAGCAATGTTTATAGGGCTCAACAAATAGATTCTTGTTTTTAAAATTGATTTTATGTTTATATGTTTAATCAGTCTGTTAAAATTACAATCAAGATGACCAGTCAGTTTGAAAGATGATATTAAACAGTGCTGGAGAGGACTAAACTTTACATTCTCTATAAATCAGCTACATTAACTGCATAAAAATGTGTCAGTATTTTTTAACGCAACAATTATTTTGTAATTATTTATTCATGATGGATGCGTCCCAGTCAGTTAAAACCTAACAGTCCCCCAGTGTGTGGCCTTCTTTACATAATTTTAAAAGCTTTTGTTTGACATGAACTCAATTCAGCCCTTACAACATGAGAAACCAAACTGTTCTTTGCTTTTTCACAGCAGATTTCTAAAGATTTAAATCTACGTACCATCACACATACATAAAGTTCATGTGAAACACTCGGTGGAAAAGCTTCATAGCCTCAGGTGGTCATTGAAAAGAGGAGGACATGCTTGAAAACCTGCACAGTTATATACAGTAAGTGCTTATGTACTACATGCAGAGCCTGCTCTCAGCATGACGCTGATGACTCAGTCATTTTTCATTCTGGTTTTAACAGAAGAACTCTGAATGCTGTGTGTATGGAGTTGCATACATGGTTGTGTGTAAATGTAGACATGTTTTTGCCTCTTAATATGTTCATGTTCAGTTCATTATGCACTTTAATGTACTCAACTGGAAACCTGTCAGGCAGTAAATATAATTAATCTTCAGTTTAGAAGGTAATACGACAGGATGTGTCATGTGTTAATTAAAGGATTAAGTTCATGAAGATCTTTATACTGAAAGCATATACCTACATGTCCATGAGTACGCACACCAACAGCATGAGGTTTAACCAGAAAGGATAAAGAGCAGAACACTTAATTGATCCTCTATGTCTCCTTACTTGCAGCATGAATGCAAAAGCGCAACACACAAGAGCTCATTTTTTATGTTGTTAAGCTGCTTTCACTGCACAGCTGTTGTAGAGTTTGCTGTGCTGACAGATCCCGCAGAGAGATTTGTCTTCTTTAGCGAGGTGTTGGTACAATATTGCTTCTAATATTGTCCTCAGCAACAGCAACATCAATATCAACGATAGGACAGAGCAGAGATGAGCAGAGAAATAGAGAGAGATGATAACAGACCTGAAACAATATTGAGGCACTCAGCAAAGAACACTACTTTATTTTTATTGCTTTGGAGAATAAAGTCAAAGCTAGCAAGGGTCGCACCAACACACACACACACAGGCTCAAAGTTTACTACCGTTGTTGTGGAGTCTGGGCACACAGCCCTATATTATTGGAGAAAGTCTGCTCCCTTATTGTTGGGAGGGACTGCAAGGACCCCAAACCAGACCATACATCCTAAAGTACAGTCAAATATTTATTATATACAGCCCGTGTAAGCAACTTATTGAGTGTGTCATTGTTAGAGAGCAACCTGCAGGGACTGTAGTCACTGTAGAAAGTCGCTTGGTCCTTTCTTTTACTGCTGAATTGACACATTTTTCAGCCTATGATTCTGCAGGAACCCCTCTGGCCTCAAGTTAAGATTTATTGGGCCACTTAATTCCAAAGTATTACCAGATGTTGCACATTATTATTGCTTAATTAACCATGTTTGCGATAATTTTCAACCTTTTTGAGATTATTTGCATTCATGTAAAAGTCTGGTTTCATTTTATCATTCTGATTACAAAGTTCACAACATAAGAAATGGGATAATATCGGTGAAACACCATCAAAGCTAGAGGAAATATTTGTCATTCAGAGAGAATGAGATGAAAAATGGGTCATTTCAAGGGTTTATAAAGCATTATAACATGAATAAGAGGTTTAACCATTTAGAGGTTAGAGAAAAGGGGGAAATGGAAACAAATATCATAGTTGCAAAAACATGAGAAAGGAGTATCCAAGTGCAGATCTACAGGAAATATTTCAAAAACTTCAAATTCAAAGGAATTCAAATTGTCAGCTGACTTCTGGACTTAGAAACTTGTGATACGTCATCAATCAAAGGCAAAGTTCTGTTGCAATTCAAAGTCCACATTGAAACAAGTTTGGTTGAAATACCTGGATGTGGACTCCCTCCGCCCCTTTTACGAAGTCTGTAACATAACGTAACTTAAGCGAACTTTTAACAGTCACAATCCCGTAATGCAATTCGCACCATCCAGTGAGAAACTCAAACAATGGCGGAGGAGAAGATGCACAACTGTAACTAACCATTGCTGCTGTTTAAAAATATGAATAAGATATTATTTGTGACAGAATTCTGTTTGAAACCCAGAAACGTTGGATGAGTTGGATAAAATCATATGTCAACAAATTGCTGGTAATGTAACTGGATATGACATGTACGTGAGTAGAAGGGGACGCTAGCAAAGTCCAATAGTAGTTGAATCGTTCTGCAGAGCTCTGAAGTCCAACTTCTGGAATGAACTTGCCAAGTTTGGACTTCCTAGAATGCAAGTTGGAACTTGTGAATTTTGAATTGTGAAACAGCTAGAGACTAAGTAGACACATGGTAAATCAACACAGGTGTGTGACTGGAAACAGGTGAAACTCATGAGGGGCAATCAAGAAGGGAGGGAAACTCAAAAAAAAAGAGGTAAAGAGGCACATAGGGACAAAGAGCTACAAATTAAACAGCAAATTAAGAAGACTTGACATGGAAACACTATGGAGAACATACAAGACAAGGATCACTAAATACCCAAAGAAACACAAGAAAAATACACAAAACAGGTAAACACAAGCAACACACAGCAAAAAGGCCAACATGACAATAATAACAGATGAAACATGATAATGATAATAGATTCATTAAATTAGGTCATAAACGAAAAAACAGTCCAATGTGGAGGGAGTTGTACTGGAAGGTCAAAATGTTACTTTAATACTCCTCTAGCATCTCCAAAAACAGGAGTACATCTGAGTTCAGCTGGAGGGGTTGTGGGTTAATCAGGGTCCTCAAAATAATCTTTAAATCTCTCTCTCTTCATACTGGGCAAAGTGTTTGAAAAATTCAATAATGGCAACTTCATTTCCTCATGTGCGCCCTGGTTGGTGCCACTGCCCCCAGCATTAAACAATGGAGAAACAGTTATAGCTGTCTTGATTATAGAGAAAATCAATAGAAGGTTACAGCTTAAACTAAGATGGTTTCTTTTTTGTTTTGTTTTTTTCCTACAGATGGGAACCAGAGATAGAAGTTTTAGTTTGTATTTTAGCTTGAAAGCACCTGTGTTATTTTATATAAAGTGTTTGCATATTGTTGAATAAGAGAAAAAGAAAGTTAAAGAGGATTTAAAGCTTTCACCACCAGAAGGATCCATTTAGACCCATTCCAAATTGAGCATTATCTACATAAACAATGAAAAAATTCTCATTTAGATCAACACCTCCCCTCCTGTAAATATGCCCACCCAACTATTTTACATGCCCACCCAGGTGCGGAGCCAGTGTCACATTGCAGAGGGGGCGGGGACTTGAAGTGGGCCCTTATAGCGTATTGGCTATTTTACTTGTTAACAATTCACATTATGGATCCAATGTGGATTTGAGCTGTATTTGCTGCTGCCAAAAAGGGACTGAATGAACGGCTTTAGCTTCGTAAATTAAAAAAAAGTCTCACACTTTGAACCATCAAAATATGAAAGAAAATCAAAGCTCAACAAAGAGACTAAAAGGCCAGATATTCTGTAAAACAAACGGTGTCGGGGGCGGGGGGGGCCATTCACGGGCTGTGCACCCCCAGTAGATCGACTGTGCCCCCCCACTTCACAAGGGCCAGACCGGGAAAAAAATAATATTAAAGTCCTAGAATCCTTTTTTTTAAAAAAAAATATTTACAACAAATGTTTTAGAGGTACCTTTAAAGTTCTGTCACCGTTTGGGTTTCAGTGTTCATCGCTGTTTATTGTGTTTAATATTGGTGCGCTAAAGCGCGCATAGTTGTGTGCACACCGGAGGGAGAGGAGAGAGAGAGAGATGCGTGACTTTCAGCTGTGGTTTAGTGCCTTCTTGTGGGCGTAAATTTGAACTTTGTACAGTCTTTGGAGTGATTTTTGATGTGTGTTTAAATGGCTATCATAGACATAGCTATACAGAATAAATCCAGTCATGATCAAGACTTTGTGCCCTCCTGCTGTTGCCTTGATGCCCCCCCCCCCTTGAATTTTGTCTGACGCCAACTCTGAAAACAAAGTAAACCCAACATTAGACGCTGCGCAGTGACAGCATCTAAAGACACACAGCTGATCAATTAGTAGAGTTAATAATGGGAAACGGAGACAGAAGGGCAAAATGGAGAGAGTGTGGATTATGATGAGTTGTGCAGCACAATGTGCGCTATTTCAGCACCATGGACATTGCCACGGATTTATCATTAAACAGCGACCTGCTGATAATCTAGCACCACAACTGCCGATAGGCTATTTCAGCACCATGGACAGTGCCACGGATTTATCATTAAACAGCGACCTGCTAATAATCTAGCACCACAACTGCCGATGGGCTATTTCAGCACCATGGACAGTGCCACGGATTTATCATTAACACTAGAAGGACTAAGGAGGGATCATTTGATCCCTATACCTTTGGTGACTACAGAGGGTTCATTTGATCCCCCTGCCATGGAATGTGGTCTGTCCAGTATGCTAATAATGTGTTCTTGCTGGGAGTTGAATGCAGATTGTCAGAGGAGCTGCTCTGGGGGGAGGGGGGAGAAGAGGTGTGAATCACAGTTTTACAAGGATTTCATATAACCAAGGGTAATTTCCCAAAAAGGAAGAACTAGGTTTTCCAGCAACTGTAACTGTAACTTCATTGCTTCTGACTCCGATCTTCCTCTTGAAAGCTTGAATGTTATTGTTTTTTTTTTAAATACTCTGCATTGCTTGATGCTGGATAACCACATATTTATCTTTTTATGTACTGGGTGATGGTGCTTGGCTTTCTTTTGTGGCTGTCCTCAGTCTGAACCACACCGTGCATACTGCTCATAACGTAGACCGTCTTCTTGCGGCTGGCTGCGTACACTGTCAGAGTGGCGTCAGTTGTTGAAAACACCTGAGTGCTGAACTCATTGCATTTAGTCTCTCGAGCTGAAGGAGGAATTTCTCTGTGAATCTTATTGAGTGTCTCAAGAAGGGTAGTTTTCTGGCTAAGCAGCTTTTTTTGCAAGTGTGATGGAGGTGAAAAAATTGTCCGTCGTGACAGTTCTGCCCTGGTCCAGAAATGGTCCCATCAACTTCATTACCACACTCTCGGACAGTCTCTCCTCTTTGGGATGACCGGGTTCTTTGCCAACATATGGAAAGATATTGCAGATATATTTTGATTTCAAGTCGCAAAACTTGATACCAAACTTACCTGGTTTTGTAGCAATATATACATATATATACTAATTTGATGTCATTCAAATAGATCAGATTCAGAATCAGCTCAGCCTCAGTCACATCACAAGAAGACCAAGGCCTCATTTAGCTTTCACACCTTGCATTGTACTCCCAGCATGTGGCTGCCTGCAATTAGTGGCACGTTAGAATAACAACAGGGACTGCTCAGCCACCGCATTCCAGGGCAGGGGATCAAATGACCCCTCTTCAGTTCTCAAAGGAGTACCCAAAAACTCCAGTCTTGCTAGTGTTAAACAGCAACCTGCTAATAATCTAGCACCACAACTGCCGATAGGCTATTTCAGCACCATGGACAGTGCCACGGATTTATCATTAAACAGCGACCTGCTAATAATCTAGCACCACAACTGCCGATGGGCTATTTCAGCACCATGGTTGGGGGTTGAGTTGCTGAGAAGAAGTTTGTCAGCAGGACGCAGGAGGCAACAAGATTCTTCCTCTGCTCTTGCTCCTTACACTTTAGTGCGCCCGACTTGTGTTTTTTCATTTTAAAGCTATTTAAGCGAACACACACAGAGTAAGTAACTAGGGCTAACTGCACACTCAGAGACCACGGTGAAAAAGACCACGCATGCACGTACGTCAATCAGGTGTAACTTTCTGTCTGCGCGTAGACCCACAGAGAGAGAGAAAGATTGACAGACAGCGCAAGAGAGGTTGACATGGTAAGTATGACGTCACATTAGGCTACCGCCTCACGGTATTTCAGAAACACTCTGATCTGGATTGCTTTTTCCACTTATATTTATGTTTATTCTTACACTTATATCCTTACAAATACAGCAGTAAGAGACTGACTTTCCGACTTCACGTTGTTTTTGTTTTTTTCGTCACCGGTCTTGCGGTGGGCCCCTTCGTGACCGTGGGCCCGGGGCAGCCGCACCCTCTGCCCCCCCGCCGGCTCCACTACAGTGCCCACCCCACAGATTAGGCTAGAACCAGCCCTGCTCACCAGGAAGGTGGATTCTCCTCTTTTGGAGTGACTCTGTTGTATCAAAACAAACATGAAAGGAAAAGTTTTCCTGCATTAATCTCATGCTGGTTTATTCAAGTTTCCCAGCTACAGCTGAGAGAAAAAAAGGATTCATCCTCCAGCAATTATCACCTAAAGCTGTGGAACACACTATCAGCAGCAGACAGCTCGCTCATTACTTTAAATGAAAGCTGTGAACTTATCTCTCCACTGTAGCCTTGAACCATTTATTCTAAAGGATTTTTCTTAGCAGAGCAGCTCTTATATAATGTGTGTTACGATACACTTTTTTAATATTGTCCAACTTTTATCTGTATTATCTGTGTAATCAAGGAAGTTAGGATTCCCTGGGACTCAAATTTGCTTTTGTTGTAGCTTAAACTTCTAAAACATTCTGAACGTAGCATTATTATATAGCTCTTTTTATAGACAACGACGTCACAAAGGGCTTTACACAGACATCACACATGATTAACTGACTAATCTGACTGTATTCACTTTAACCCACAACTTTTCCTTTTTTAACCTCATAAAAGAGATTTTAGTGCATAGACCTCAACCTATTCTTTGACTGAGGTGGTTTAGAGTAGTGTTCCTCAAAATGTATCAGACCAAGGACCACTTATCCCCCCTAAAGAAAAAAAAAACTTCTCACAGACCACAAAGCTGAAAAACAGCCCAGATACCCAACTGATGTAATATAAACTGGCATCATACATGCACTGGCACTAACGTTAGTTTCCACGGTGTCCACAGTGCTCACTATCTCCATCTTAAACCACCTATCATGATGATTTTTGGACCACTAGGAGGCGCTGGTGGACCACTAGTGGTCCGCAGACCACAATTTGAGAAACACTGGTTTAGAGAACAGAAAGCTACTCCTTGAGAAAGAAACAATTCTTCTCCCTCAGCAGACTCCAGACTGGCCGTGTTGGGGTCATCCGTGTGCACAGACAGTGACTCATGGCCTTATCTCACATGCAGGCTGCCCCCGGTCACAACAGATTATAGATTTAATCTGTGGAACAGCTGATCAGTTATCATGCCTCTAACATTGGGTTTGTTTTTTTTGCAAAGGATGAACACAGCATAGACCGTTCCAGGAACAATGTCGTCAGTAATCTACACACATGGTGTTTTGGATACAAGAGTACAGAGCACCGTGGAATACCTTTAATCTACCGATCTGTTGGCATGCTGAACTGGCAACAACACAGACACACCTGTGTGTGTTATCTGTCCTCCCTGGAGCTCAGAGATAAAGAGAAGAACATATTATGGATTGTGGATAAACCTTCACTGGGCTCTGTCTAAAAAAATGCATTTCATGTGCTCATCAGATTACATAAAATTAGCTCAGAGAATTAGCCCCACACTTATTACTGTGTGGGTGATAACAGACGTGCAGTTACTCTGTCTCTGCTATTCTGCATGGCTTTAGTCAAACTTTGAATATTTTTAGATGCATATCCATCATTTCACCCACTGATGTCATTTTTGTCAAATCATAGTTTTGTTTTTCGTGATTTGACTTAAATATATTTCTGTGTATTTCATTCAGACAAAAAATGAGTGTGTGAATCTGGCTGTTAAAACGCGCTCTGGTTTCAGAGCCCTCCAGAAAAACTTCTGTTTTTGATCAGGCACTGGAGCAACATTAAAAACATCTGGTTGACTTTCAAAATAAAATACGTCATATCATTGTCAGGGGCGATTCTAGAGTCTGTTGGGCAAAAAGTCCACCAGGGCCCCCCCAATCAGTGTATATCACCATCCTGTTATTATTATTATTATTATTATTATTATTATTATTATTATTATTTAAAAAAAAAATCAATTTATTATATATATTTTTTCATTTTCTGCGGTTTTATTTTCAAAACTGCTACAAATTGTAAAATGTTAAACCGGCACTATTAGTTAAGGCTGGGGCTGATAAGCATCCATTAATTTACTACTTAAATTTATCAATGACACAACACAGAAATATGGACTCTGTGTTTGTGTCTCCCTGTGGAAACGTTGCTCCAAGTGGTGAAGATGACTTCATGGAGGGTGTCCACTGTCATTCACTGTCAACTTCCCTCGCCACCCACCCCCAAATGTTCTCAGAGTGATTTAGATCAGGGGAAGATGCAGGATGGTCCAAAGAATGAGCTCATTCCTCTGGAAGACGTCCTTTGTCAGGCGGCCATTGTGACCTGTAGTGTTGTCCTGTTGAAAATCCAGTCATTAGCACACAGAGCAGTGCCCTCAGTCATGAAGGATGTCCCTGCAACATCTCCACATAGCCAGGCGATGTTTGACGGCCCTGAACAGCCTGAAGCTCCATTGTTTCATTGAAGGAAAAAGCAGCCCAGATCATGATGGCGCCCCCTCCACTGTGCCGCCTAGAAACCATCTCCAGTGGGATCTCCTCGTCATGTCAGGAACGTTGAAGCCATCAGGACCATCAAGGTGACATTTTTTTCCTCAGAGAATCAAACTTTATTCCTCCTTTCAGTGTCTCATGTCTGGTGCTCTCTTGCGAAGTCTAAATTTTGTGGTGTTGAAGTAGACGAGGCCTGTGGAGAGTTTTTTTTATTGTTAAAGCTCTTCTCCCTCTGATGCCATCTGATGGTAATTGGGCTGCAGTCGAAACCAGTAACAGCCTTAAGGTCCAGGATCGTCCTGTGTCTTGACAGACAGCCAATCAGATCCTCCGGCTCAGCGCTGGTGAAATTTTTTTGGATCTACTACTTGACTTTTTTGTTCCATAACCCTCAGGATCTTTAAAGAAAATTCAAAATGTTAAAATTTTGATCATGTGTGTACAACACAAACAGATGCGATGAGCTGAGCCAGAAAAGCAGTCAATAAGTTTGAGGTTATTAGAGCCTTATTAAGACAGCATAAATGAGGAGTGATACATCATTGGGCAGGAAAGAACAGGAAATCCTCAATTGGTGATAATGGAGAAGAGAGCCAAACCACAACAGAGTAAAAACTGAATGGGCTTAGATCTGGTGTGAGCCTATTGCCAGATCTGGCAGGTTGGAAACCTCCAGAGCTAATAAGTAAGACTTCTATTCTTGTCAGATGCCGAAGCTTGATGCATCAATTTGCACAGAGCAGATGAAGCATTACAGGAAGTCTGGCACTGAAACAACTTCAAAGCATCCAGTTGATATCTGAATAAAGCACTCCAAGGTGGTGTCACGTCAACAAGTTAGAGGCTTTTAGAGGCCAATAAAGAGAACAAAAACGAGAAGAGGCTCATCATTTTGGCAAGAACCTCAGGAAATCCACAGCCTTGTAACTCCGACTGTCTGGCTCTGTCTGCTGATCCTGAAAATGCAGCTGATGTGTGCTGAAGGACGAAGGAGGAGGGAGACAAACTGCAACAGAGGTGAGACTGATCGAACGCTAACGGAGGTTCGTCCTGATGCCTCATCTACACAAGAACAACAAAATGCAAACAATTAACTTGAATATTCTAAAAGCTTTTATACTTTACATAATCAGTTTGGAAGTTTAAATTGTATTACTTCCACAGATGACACCAATGGTAGTGGCTTTTCATCAAGTCACTGCAGCTTTGCATGAATTAATATGGTTTACAGCTGGCAGCAGCTGGTAGTACGACTCCAAGTATTTGAGCGCGAGTGAGTTAACCTGCATTAAAGTATATTTGAGTAAGCTGAATCTCATGGGCATCAATTAGTAACAGCAAGAATAACTAACAGTCAGATTAACCCCGTCTGAACAGCTCAAAGCTGGAGTTTTTTTTTGATTGGTTTAATATAAACAAAATTCTTGGCTCAGTCAAATGACTTCTCTTTGCACTCAAGCATACAGAGGAGGGAGCTGTCATCAGATGTGGATTCTCAAGTGCATCTGAGTCACAGCCTCTCTGTAAAATCCAGATTTCCCTTTGGGTACATTAGATATACTAAATTAAATTCAAATGAATTATGTTCATTTACATTTTCTCCCCATCTTCAGACACATTTCATAGTGAAGCAGTCATTACATTACTGAGCTGTATCACTTGAGGCTACAGGGACCTCAGCGAGGATTGGTCCTGTTTTTATTTCTGTCACTGACATTTTCTTGTTATTGCACGAAGAAAAGTTTCATCAGATCCTGTATATTCTACGCTCAGATGGGCCCTGAGAGAGAAAGGACCCCCCCCCCCTCCCCCCAGTCCTCATATGAACCATCTAAGAAGTTCCCTGTTATCAGTCACGCTTCTGTAAACTTCAAACTGTAAGAAAAAAGGAGGTTCACAAGCGAGCCCAAAGCGGCGGAGCACAGTTTGCATGTCCCTCTCTTTGTGTGCAGCTGTGTTTTCTCCTCCACTGTTCTCCTCTTTTCTCCCCCAACTCACCTTCTCTCTCCCTCTGTCTCATTCTGGATCACTCAGTCCTTCTCCTTTGACTCGCCTTTCCATCTCTCTCTCTCTCTCTCTCTCTCTCTCCTGTGAATGCCTCTGTTATTCCTATTCTTATCTACTCGTCGGTGCGAGGATAAGAGCTTCTTTACTTATGTGCTCCTGCTCTCCACAGGGAAGGAGCAGACAGAGAAAACATTTTAAAAAGCTAAAATTACATGCAGAGAAGCAGGACAGAGAGGAGGAGGAGGGGAGGGGCGAGGAGACATTTAAGACTGGAGTCGCATGCAAAGCAGAGGAGTAGGAGGAAGAGGGGGCTGAGGAGAGGAGGCAGATTAAAATTAAAACAATATATTTTAATTATTATTTTAATTATTCGGGGGTTGTTCCCTTCATGTGGAGCTAATCCTCTCTTGGCTGTGTTTTGCCCACAATCCCTTCTTGGACTGGGTGACAGAAAAGAGGCTTTTTAAGGAAACTGGATGCTCATATAACCAGACACACTCCCACCCGGGCACATATGTGCATAAAAAGAGGCCTCACATCCATGCAGTATGCTGTCAGCTGCACAAATAAGTTCAACTTCCACAGCATGCTAAACAAGTGCATTGACAGCTCTGCACACGTCAGGGTGTGTGAGTTCAGGCCGGCCCTCCAGAGGCTGTCACACACACAGACGGCTCATTAAAAAATTTTATTAGCCTTCAATCAGGCCATGAGTAGGCCAACTACACTATTACAGAGTGAACATGTGACTGAAACATGACTGCAGGAGACGTGATCCAATCAATGAATCAGTGGGTGTCTGTGCGCGTGCCTCACGTTATTACAGAGTGATTTAAATGAAATATGACTTGAGGAGAAAGTGAACAGAACAACATTAAAGTGAATCACAGCTGAGGTATTTTTTCTCTCCTCTGCTGAAACTTTAATGTGGGGTTTGTCCTCAGTGACTTCTCCCTGCAGCTGCAGAGATAACATGAAGTGCCACAACTGGGAGAACATCGCTGCAAGCTGGATGTCGACTGGAAAAAGCAATCATGGGAAACTCAAGTAGAACTCCTCCGGCTGCAGAAGGTAATGACGAATAGATGCCTTACATAACCGCAGACAGGTGAATAATCCAGAGTGGGATTTGACTTACCCTCGGTTGTGAAAGGGGGGAATGATAGTCGATGATTGATTTTGATCAAATTTGTTGAAAAGGGAAAACTTGGATGTTTGTCTGGGGAAAGAGATGAAAATAGTTTTTTGTTCATCTGTTTTTCATCCACTCGGATAAAACATCATTTCTCCATTTTCCCCCTGCCTATGGAGTCCAAACACTCATCTTCCACACAGTTATATTTTATGTGAAACACTGTTATTGAAAAATTTCCATCCTTCAGCATAAAAAAAGTTTCTAAACAGAATGAAACAAAGAAACTTGGACCAAAAAACTTGACAGAAGTACCTCACAAAACAAAAGAACTCAAGGATCAATATGAAGGCCACAGGAGTTTCCATTCAATCGATGAATGCTATCACTTCTGAATTACCTCTCCTCAGGGCAGTGTTAGAGTAGAGCTCCATAGATGCCAAACCTTATTTGCAAACCATCATAATTTTCAGGAGCAAAAGGGAATTACTAGGTACGCCTGAAAGGCAACACTCTCACAAAAAGATATATAGAATTAATGTGTTGGATGATATAGTGAGAAAAAAAAAATTGAGAAACAGCTCAGTGTGTAAGGACAACACCAGGTTTTCATTTCCCCCTGATTTGCTTCTTAAAGAAAAACAGTTCACTTGTGGAATCAAATTGATCATTTTCATTAAAGCCAAACATCTTCTCATTGAGCTGTTTTTGTTTTCACTGACAGCTTTTGAAGGTCCAAACCAAATTGAATTATGTTTTATATTACTTTCACACATTAGGTACACCTGTTCAACTGCTCGTTAACACCTATATCTAATCAGCCAATCACATGGCAGCAACTCAGTGCATTTAGGCCACCTCGAGTTTACGGAGAATGGTTGAAAAAGGATAAACTTCCTGCAGTCTTTCTTAGAAGAGTCACATGATATTGCTGTGACTTGTCTGTCAGCGGATCCTACCTGAAGTGCCCTGTTGTCCGACTGTCGTCTTGCCACTTTTTCCTTGATTAATTGTGTGCATGCTCCAGATTTTTCTTTCTCACATTCTTTTCATTGGTAACTTTTTCACACCCCAGATGTTTTGCCTGCTTCCTTGATGTATGTTTTGTAGCAGGAAAGGCATGGGATTTCAACAGAGACGTTACTCTTTCTGTAATAGTCACCATGGTCCTTTGGATGAGATAAAATAAGATAATCCTTTATTTTACATGAAAGTGTATCATGCAAATATTGCTTTAAGGTTATAGCCAATAAATGATACAAGTGCAACCTAAAAAAAATATGTACAGGACCATTAACCCCAAGGAAATATGTAAAGAACCAATATAAAAGTGCTAAATGGGCACAGACTGATAACGTAAAGGTATAAAGTCTTCTTGAAAGGGTGAGACATGTTGTCCATGAGCTTGACCATCATTCTCCTGTCAGCCTCCACCTCCACAGGATCCAGAGGACAGCACAGGACCGAGCTGGACTTCCTCACCAGCCTGTTCAAATTTGTTCTCCTTTGTCCAAACACCACCACCAGAAGGCGAAATCCTCCCAGAGTGGTGTTTGTGTCCAGTGTTAGCCCTGTTAGCCATACGTGAATAGCATGGCACTGCCTTCTATTCTGCCCTCTGGTCTTCCCTCTTGTGCTGGGTTAGCACAGCTAATCTCATTCATCTCATTTGAGATAGAGCTTACGTGATGGATGGAAGAGATCTATTGTCTCTTCTTAGCTTGCACTGCAGTGCCAACACTCTGTCCTTGCCTCCTTCTCCTCAGTTTGTGGGGAACATTGGGCCTACCCCCAGTTAGCATCAACATACTACGGGCTGCTAACAGCTGCTCTTGTGAGAGATACACGTTGTGAATATTCACAATTTACAGTTTCATTTAGCAGATACTTTTGTCTCAAGGGACGTACAACACTGAGCAGTTGGGGGTCCAGTGCCATGCTCAAGGGCACCTTAACAGTGCTCAGGAAATTATGCTAACACCTCTCCATCTATCAGCCCTTTTCCCAATCTTGGTCAGTGCTAGGACTTGAAATTGAACCTGTGACTCTCCGGTTACCAGGCCAAGTTCCTGTGGACTGAGCCACTGCCACCGTCTGTTCACAGGTAAGAACCTGGATACACATGGGAACAAAAACAATACAAAAACACCTCCACAAATGTAACCAATTTGGCGACCATGGCCAACAAATGAACCGCAAAGAGTACATTTTATATATATATATATATATATATATATATATATATATATATATATATATATATATATATATATATATATATATATATATATATATATATATGTACTGCTTGACAGTCATCTCACGGTGATGAATCCGTAAAGATCAGTTCAGAAGTTAAGTATGCTGATACCGGCATTAGAAATTAACAGTGAAATACTGAAGACCACAGAGGATGAGACGCCCCAGAGGCTTTCAATGCAAGCTGAGCAGAAGCTGTATTTGCACAGAGGCCTTTCTACTCAGGTAAAATCCTCTCCACACAAACACTTCCTGTAATGCTTCATTTTCTCTGCTCTGATGTCATATGAACTGTGAGTTGAGGGACTAATAATTGGTTAGACACACAAGGATCAGGGATTAAAGCTGCTAAAAAAGGTCACAGCTAAAAGATGCGTCCTATGATATTAGCCTGAGTCAGCTCTCCACAAAATCTGACTCATTCACTCCCACTTCACTCAGCATCATTTGTTTTCTTAGACACATGAATTCATCAGAACCCTTTGTCCTTTCAGGTTTTCTTTACTTGATGTCACCCATGTTTTCTGAGAAAGTCCAGAATCAGTCTGATATCTGTCAAGCATGAGAGAAAACATAAAACTGCATCAGATGAGGGAAAAAACAAACACCATTTGAGTCTAAGGGGCTATAAAGACAGTAAGGCTGGAGGAGGTTTCTTAGAAGTAAAGTAGTAACAATGTCTACAAGACAAGCTAATTTTATTTTATTTTATTTTTTCAAACACAAGAAGGCAGGATGCCAGATGAGCACCAACCCAAACAAACAGAAATCACAATATCCCACCGATATCAGGAAACAGCTCTTAAAAAATGCCAGAGGATGTAAATATTACAGCTGAATACATTTCTGTTTAATCCCATTGCGTAAAGAATAAATAAAGAGAGAAAACACATTCCAAAAACAATATTCTACCAAATATATCCAATAGCAAATGCCTGCAGGGACTGAATATGAATACTCGAGCATGTGATGGCAGCAAAGAGGAGGAGGCACATACAGAGACGAGCCCACATAAATAATCCAGTAGAAACTCTGAGGTAATGCGAGGAGACAGTATTTGGTATGGGAAAACACAACCAAACTGGGTTATTGCTAATACACTGAGAGGAGGAGAAGAGGGGAGAAATAATGGGGTGAGGAGTGAAGAGAGGACGATTATAATCATGGGAGGAGGAGAGAGGGAGGAGAAGGAAGGCAAAGCAGGAGGAGGAGGAGGAGAGGAGCAAATAAGAGAAGGAAAGGAAGGAACAGAGGAAAATAAGAGAGGACAAATGGAGCAGGAGAGGATGAGACATTGTTAAATCTGTAAATAAAAGGAGAAGGGGAAATGAAATAGGATGGGAAATAAGAGAGCCAGAAGAAGCAAAAGAAGAGGAGGGAGCAGTGCATAAAATAACACTGAGGAGGTGGGGGGGTTAGGGTAATGCAGAGGGGGAAAAAAAGGTGATAAAGAGACGACCAGGAGCAGAAATTACATGATATAAAAGAGGAAGCAGATTATGAAGATTTGAGAAGAAAATTGAGGGATGAAATGGGATAAAAATGAAAGAGCAGGACGGAAGCTGAAAAGAGATAACCCTCTTATATGAATGATCACCTGTCTGTTGCTGTAGCAACCAGGAGTCACCTATTGTCTCCATATATGTCAGCCTGATGCAAATGAGAGTGTGCATGTGTCAGTGTGTGCTGGCATGTGTGCTTACACTTTAATCAGGTGGTAAAGCTGTTTTTTATCAGCTGGATCAATCAGGACAGGTACCTGCTGGTGTGAAAGTGTGTGTTTTATGTAAGTGTGTATGTGTGTTTGCGTGAGAGAGAGGTGTGTATTAGTCTTGCCATCAGGGAGCCTTTATCGATGCAGTCGAGAAGGAAAAACAGAGAGATTAGTACCAGATAATCTGTACACGTATCAATAAAAGCCTGTAAACACTTGCACATAACCACACACTCATATGTATGCACAGGACAAACACACGAACACACGTTAAAAAAAAGAAAACACCTTTCAACATTGTGACTTTCAGCATTTCACTGGCATTTACAGACACTGTAAATGGCGAAGGGATTTTCATCTTAGGTGACATTTGATGCATTTCGATGCTGCACCTTTGAACCGGTCTGTCTTGAATCTGACATGAAACATCGAGTCAAACGTCAAACACCCTGGTAACACTTGTCAGTCTGATGTCATCTGAGCATTCACAAATCTCTGATGTGAGGAGAAAGCACACTGCAGGGCCCAGCAGTCCTTGGAGAAACGGATTATTCTGACTCGCCTGCTATGATCCACAGATCAGAGGCGCTGTGGATTCAGCTGAATCTGTGGGCTATTTAAAGATTTACCATGTGCAATTTAACATCCAAACAGAAGCACTAGAATAACAAAGTCTCTTATCGTATAGTTAAATTAGATGTAACTAATGTGTCTGCACAAGACTGGTGCTCAAGTTTTTCAAACCCTCTTCATCATGTTCAGTAAGGTCACCAAAGGAAATGTTCTGAATGCTTAAAATCAGAGCAGAGGGACCAATCAGCCTTCTTTTGTGTTTCAGTAGTTCCTTTCTGGCAAACATGGGATCAAACCACCTCTGATGAAGCAACAGACTTTGGTCCTGTTTCCACCATGTGGTCCAGGATGGCTCAGTACAGTTTGGTATGGGTCAGACCTGTAAAGCCTGTAAAGTGTCCACAGCAAACTGTGCTTTCTTGGTAGGCAGTGTGTAAGCTGGAAGACGATAGCTGAGTCAGCTAGGTAATGGCATAATAAATCCAACAAAGCAGATTTTCCATTTTCCAAACATGTCATGATTGGCAGCAGGAAACATGAGAGAGAGGTATGGGGTAAGGTTACTGTCAAAAAGATCTGTGTGTACACACACACAAAATCATGCATATATACAGTGAGCCAGTGAGGAGCATGAGACGTCGCTGTCAAACTGTCATTGAGGCAAATGGTGTAAACACTCACTACTGACTTTATCAGTTGGGGCGATCTTTGTTATTGTCTAAATTGTTGAGGTAAGAAATACTGAACCAATGAAAATGGTGTTTCTTCTCATTCATTAATAGTAATATCAAAGGGAACTAAAATTCAGGGCAAATAGGAAAAACACTCATGTTAATAACAATATCTCCAACTTACTGTGAGTAGTCTAATTTAAATGTTATCATTCTACTTTTGTAAACTCTTGTTTGAATTAAATCATACACATAATGTGTTGTGTATTCTCTCTGTGAGAATACACCTTATGAAGTTACAACTGTACAGATTGAATTTTTACAATTGTGTTTCCTTAATAATGAATACAAACCTGTCAAAGATGCGTCACAAGGCAACAGGAATTGTGCATCAAGTGGAAAACATTGGTTCTTCACACTGTGCATGCACTGTAAGTAAGCGATGTGTGGTGATCTGTGTGGTTTGGAGTGTTTTTCCCTCTCCCTTCTCTTACAGAGCTGTGGGCGGTTCCCTCGTCTCCTCTGTGCCGGCTCTCTCTCCTGTGCTCCTGCGCACACCTGCATGCAATCAGCCATCTACACCTGCCTGCAATCAGCAATCACCATCTGCATTTAAGCTGCTGCAGAGAGAGAACCGGCGCCGGATTATTCCCCAGTCTTTGTGGTACCTTGGCCGTCAGAGTCCTCTCATAGATTCTGATCCTTCTGTTTGTGAGTGGGCTCTGTCGCTAACCTTCTCTAGCCTCTTTGTTCCTAGTAACCTCCATTCCTGTTGCCAAGCCGCCCCATTTCTGTTCCCAGCCACACTCTCACCACACGGACCCAAGCCTGCTACCCTGCTTCCCAGCAACACTCTCATTTAAGCCGTAAACCCTGCCTTCAAGTTCCACGTCATCCACAATTACAATAAAAACTGTTTAAACCTTTATCACCTTTGTCGCTGCTTCTGGGTCAATTAACATTCTTGTTGTCAGATCATAACACGTTGTTTTGATTGCATAGTCACAGAATGGAAGGGACTGAATGAAATCAGGTAAAAAAAAAAAAAGTTTTTATTTTTCCTAAAAATATCAAAGTGGTGGCACAGAAGTGGCTTCATTATACTCTCTGATTCAGTATTTGTCTCTTGGTACGTAACTTTATCAGTTTGCAGCACACTGCCTTCTGTTCAACAATGACACCAGGCTATTACACAGGGAAATAAGACACAGCCAGCTGAGGGACAGCCCAGACAGAGACACCTCAAGAGTCAGGCCAACAAGGAAGGTTCTCCCAGTGCAATGACACCAGGCAGTCAGTGTGTCTGTTGTACTGACTGCCCGGTGCTGTCCTTGCTGTTTTATTTCTCTTTATAACTGCCCTGGCATTCTCTGGAGAACTTGGCCTTCTGTTGCTGTTTTGAGAATATCTGCTAACTGCACCTAGCATGGAAAAAAAAAAAAAGATACCAATAAAATTATGTACCCAGAGACAAAAACTAAATTAGAGAGAATAATGGAGCCACTTTAGTGCCACTGCTTTGATATTTTTGGAAAAATAAAAACATTTAAACAATATTATAAAAAGATAAATTTCTCCTCTGCCGCTATGCAATCAAATCAATGCTTACAGCGCATGCACAGCGTGAGGAATCAATGTTATCTACTTGATGCATAATGCCCGTTGCCTCATGACATAGTTTTGACAGTCTTGGTTGTCAGATTTGTGTTCATAACAAAGGAAACAAATGCATAAATGCAATCTGTATATCTAATTTTGTAAATTTGTATCCTCATCGGTTGTATTCTCACAAAGAAAATACTAAACACATAGTTATGTGTATGATTTGATCAAACAAGAGTTTTCAAATGTTTCATTTTATGCACAACCATAGATTATCATGCATACATTTTGTTTTGTATGCATGAACATACAAATCTTTAGAGAATAATTTTACCCCATAAAGAGGGACCCAAGTGCAGATAAAACTCAAAATGGTTTTAGTAACCAACCCCCAAAAAGTCCATAAAAACAGAAATCCAAAAGGGCAAACTCAAACAAAACTTACACCAATTAACCAGGAGACATGGAACAAAAGGACTGAAAGGCAACATGACAATGAACTGAACTCAAGACAGAGATGATCAGGACAAAGGGCAATCAAACACAGGTGAGTGACTGGACACAGGTGAAACACATGAGCAGCAATCACACAGGAGGGAAACAAGGTCAGGAGAAGATACAAGACAAACAACAAGAAACAGAAGGAACTCAAGAATGTAACTTAACCACTAGAAGAAAGAAACACATGGATTAGTAACTATCAAATTAAAAACTAAACTAAGAAACAGGACAAGACACACAAGGGAAACAACACCAGGAACCACAAGAAACAAGGAACACTGAGAAAACACAAAAAACAAATCATCACAAAACAAAAAGAAAGTATCTTCATGAAGTGGAGTGGAGATTCAAACATGGCAGGGTTATGTTGTACTTTTTTTTCTGCTGTTGCATGGGATGTGATGATTCTTTCAACCAATCACTGGACTGCAGTGTTTCTAGCTCCACGTTTCGGGGTTGGATCAGTTTGTCTGGCACCCCAAACAGAAGGGTGCCAAAAAGTGGGACGGTACAAGTTGGTATTTTAGGGACCTGTCCTGGTTTTAGTCGAGGGAACTGCCACAAAATGTGTGCAACACCAAGACAAACCAAACTGAACGGCTTGGTGGAAACAGAGCTTTGGAGCTCTTTAAAAAAAAAAAAAGTATTCACAAAATTTAAATCAGAGGTTTTAACCATTTGTTTGCATGTCTGATAATGCTTTTCACGAAAAAAAAAAAAAAAAGCTGCCTGACATGAGTGTAGACCAAAGAGGTGACAGGGTTTAACAGCACTGTAACTTCAACTCAACTTGTGCACACGATATAAGGGAGCAGGATCATCTTGAAAATATTATTTCCATTATTTAAACGATGCCTGCCTGTAATGTGGAACCAGCGCCGAATGGTACATCTGACAGTTTGTTTGGCGTCCATCATTTCACTGCAAAACAGGTAAGCATATGAGCATATGAGCCAGCTGTTTAATAAGCATATGGAGCTGTGAGATCCAGAACCAGAAAGCAGCATGAATTTGTCCTGCTCTTTTGAATGTTTTTTCTTTTAAGTTTAAAGTTTAGCGCACATTCAGAATCTTTTTGCAGGGTGACATGTTTTTTACAGACCCTGGAGCAGGAGCCTCAGGAATTAATAAAAACAATGCAGAAATGATTGATCTTTGCTGATGGCTTTGTTTGTTTGGTTGCCCAAGAGGAGACAGAATAAATTTGGTCTGTCTAATAAAAACTCTTCCACATAAAGGTGGGCCCTGCAGACAGGATAGAGAAAGGGTAGAACACAGTGTATTAAATGAAAATGATTTGAGTGAGAACAGATGTTTGAGACTAAAATACAGGAGCTACAAATCAGGAAGAAGGGTGTACAGAGAGGCCGAGGAAGAGTGTGGTGAAAAATACAAGTAGGCTCCGGTGGGTTAAAGAACAGGCGCCAAACCAGGACTAATGTTTTCTCAAGATGCTTTTAAAAAAAATGGACAGGTCTAGACCTTTGCAGCATTTAGCAAGTGACAATGGAGAGGAAAAACTTCCCTTTAACAGGCAGAAAGCTTATGTTAGATCACCGTCTGCCTCAACTGTGTTTGGGTAAGAAAGAGGGATAAAGAGAGAGATGGACAGTATTATAAAATAACGAGGGTGTTATAGCAGTGATGAGCCGGAAGCTGGCAGGTCCACAGCAGCAGCCAGTCTACAGCAAAGATCCAGAGGAACCCTCATGACGGGGAGCTGGGGGACTCCCAGATAGGTCTGTGGTCTGTGACTGTAACGATCAATAAGATCCAAAGTTAAGGACAGGAAGAGATAGCTCATTGTCTCAAATCTTGCGGAGCCGGTGCTTTTGGTCTTCGGGTCCACTTTTTATGCTTGTGTCAAGTGAGTCAGGTAACAAACAGAAGGCTCTGAAGTGCAAAAGCTTGTCTTCAAAAGATCATGTAAAAATGCATGTGAAGTCCAAATTAATTGAGGTGGGACTGATTGTGGAAGGTGCAGCGCATCCTGCAGTTGCTTCAGCGTTTTCGATCCAAACACAGGGTCTTACGTTTGAGCAAAAGGAGCTTCTTCTTATGCATATGGAACATGAAAAATCAAAGCAAGAAGTAGTACTCAAAAAAAGAAATCGAGGTAGAGTGTATCCATCATATAAAAAAATAAGAACTGGAGGGATATCACCTGTCGTTAGGTAAGGATGGTACGGGTCTGGTGATATTTCAGGACAGGGTCCCCAGCTTATTCGTCCTTTTCATATAAAAAATCTGTGTGGTGCCATCGTTCAATGAGACAGATCTATATTTGTTTTTTGTGTTGTTTGAACATGTTGCTAAGGGCAGAGACTGGTCTGATGCAGACTGTGCTCTCTTGCTACAGTGCAGGAGGTGTTTTCATCTTTGAGCGCTGAGGACTGCACTAGTTATGTTAAAATTAAAGCTGCAGTGTTAAAATCGTATAAGCTTGTCCCTGACGCCTCAAATACACCGGGTGCGTCTGCGTTGCAGCTCCGCTGCGCTGCGTGTTGACTGCGTTTGTCAACTTACACCGGCTGCGTCGCGAGTCCGGCAAGCCGCAGAGCTGGAGTCGCGAGACCGCGGACTTCTCGCGGTAATTCACGATCCCGTGAGAATGTTGAAGCAAACAGTAGTACGACAATACTGTACGGTGCACTACTCACCATTCACTCCCAAAACACTTGAAACACTCTTCCATGCCATTTCCTTTTTGAGATTATCTTTATAAAAAGGATGTGTTGGGTCATAAATTATTCTGTGGTTTTCCACCTCAATGATAAGCTTCTCCTCGTCCATGTTTTTCACTGTTTCCCCTCTGTAAACTCTGACCTGTTGACTACTCGCGTATCTCTGCTCATTGTGAAGAGCTGCTATTGTAATCAAGCTAAATACGATCTAGATTAGACACGGTTTGTTTTATTTTGAAAGTCTCAGGCTCTTTTTATGTAGTTTCCGTGCACTACTTCCTGTCCCGCTCTCTACTCTGAATTTATGCGTCACAGCTCCGTCATCCGGCAAAAATAGGATGGCTGCGGATTAGCTGCGACCTGTCGGACCAGAGACGCAGCTGAACCGCAACGGAATGGATCCAGTGTAAGTTGACACATTGACTTGAATGGATTTTAAACTGATCCGGCGCCTTGACGGAGCGGAGCTGCAACGCAGACGCAACCGGTGTATTTCAGCCGTGAGGCTTACAGCTAAAGCTGAACCGTTTGAGCATCTTATTGTGGACTGTGTTGGCCCTTTGCCGTGTTCCAAGTCTGGTTGTAAGTATCTTCTCACAGTTATGTGCCAGAGTACTTGATATCCTGCTGCGTATCTGCTTAGATCCATTACAACTAAATCAATTGTAAAGGCGCTGACACAATTTATCTCTGTCTTTGGCATACCTAAAACTGTGCAGAGGGATCGCGGTTCAAACTTCACATCACATATGTTTAAACAGGTGTTGAAAATGTTAAAGATAAAACAACCTCTCCTCATCTTATCTTGCACAAAGTCAGGGCGCCCTGGAAAGATTTCACCAAACATTAAAGTCACTCCAACGTGCGTATTGCACTGAGTTAGACAGAGACTGGGAAGAGGGTCTCCCATGGCTGATGTTGGCTGCAAGAGAGGCAGTGCAAGAGAGCACCGGGTTTAGCCCTAATGTCTTGATTTTTAGTCACACTGTGCGTGGTCCTCTATCTGTTCTCAAAGAAAACTGGGTGGAGACGGAGCCACTGATAAACTTGATTGACTTTGTGAATGGATTTAGACATTTTTTGTTGCTGGTGCCATGGCCAGAGAAAAACTACAAAGGTCTCAAGATAAAATGAAAAAACTTTATGATCATAGTACAGTGTGCCAGGAGTTCACTCAGGGGGATCAGGTTTTAGCGCTCATGTCTCTTGTTGGTTCTCTGTTTGAAGCAAAGTTTGTGGGCCCTCATACTGTCACTGATAAAGTGTCAGATCTTAACTATTTAATTGCAACACCAGGACGGAAAAAGTCAAACAGCTTTGTCATTTGAATTTGCTGAAACCTTTCTACACGCATGAGCCAGTCCCTGGAGTATGTGTTACGGCTGAAATACACCGGTTGCGTCTGCGTTGCAGCTCCGCTCCGTCAAGGCGCCGGATCAGTTTAAAATCCATTCAAGTCAATGTGTCAACTTACACTGGATCCGTTCCGTTGCGGTTCAGCTGCGTCTCTGGTCCGACAGGTCGCAGCTAATCCGCAGCCATCCAATTTTTGCCGGATGACGGAGCTGTGACGCATAAATTCAGAGTAGAGAAGATCGAGCGGGACAGGAAGTAGTGCACGGAAACTACATAAAAAGAGCCTGAGACTTTCAAAATAAAACAAACCGTGTCTAAACTAGATCGTATTTAGCTTGATTACAATAGCAGCGCTTCACAATGAGCAGAGATACGCGAGTAGTCAACAGGTCAGAGTTTACAGAGGGGAAACAGTGAAAAACATGGACGAGGAGAAGCTTATCATTGAGGTGGAAAACCACAGAATAATTTATGACCCAACACATCCTTTTTATAAAGATAATCTCAAAAAGGAAATGGCATGGAAGAGTGTTTCAAGTGTTTTGGGAGTGAATGGTGAGTATTGCACCGTACAGTATTGTCGTACTACTGTTTGCTTCAACATTCTCACGGGATCGTGAATTACCGCGAGAAGTACGCGGTCTCGCGACTCCAGCTCTGCGGCTTGCCGGACTCGCGACGCAGCCGGTGTAAGTTGACAAACGCAGTCAACACGCAGCGCAGCGGAGCTGCAACGCAGATGCACCCGGTGTATTTGAGGCGTTAGTGGTGTCGTGCGCCCTGTATTGACTGTCAGCTCGGTGTCCGTCACTCCTGAGGCTGAAGTGGTTCCAGAGTTTGATGAAGGTTTGTTGAATGGACGGTTAAAAAAATCAAATTCAGTTAAGTTGCTTTTGGAATAGTGTGAGGGAGCTGGACAGCATCCCCCTCACTAAGGTGAAAAAAAAAACACAGGCATTGACTATGAAGTTTACCACGGTCTAATATTTGATGTTTCTTTGTTTATGTTTTATTTTGGGAAAAATAAACCCTTACTAATCTCTCTCTCTCCGAGGTAATCGTCTGGGGGTGTTTTCATGGGTGCACACATGAAGATGCAGCCGCAGGACTCCAGCAGCTGCATATTGTGTGGCGGAGTTGAGGAATCAGGGGGGAGAGAGAGAGGAGGAGGGTAGAGGGGATATTTTGTTTAAGTTTCTTGAATTTTGGTGATTCTCTAGTTTAGGTTTTTAGGTTTTAGGTTTTTTCTTTGATCTATATTAGTAGTGGCGTTATTTGCAGTGTGTTTGTTGATTGTAGCTGTTGTTTAATTGTAGATATGTTTTAAAGTCAGGGGGAAGTGTCACAGTAGTTGTACTGGTGTGGGAGGAGAGTAAGGGGGCAGAAAAGGCCAATGAAGATTCAGCAGTATGTATGTGTGTGTAGGGGTGGGGCTGGGTGTGTCTCTTCTGCCTGGCTGCTGCTGTGATTGCAGTATCAGCTACACCTGTGGATTCTATTGGTGTGCCTGAAATCTGCCTTATGTAGAGAGTCTGTGATCTGTGTGGGGGAAGAGGGAAGTAAAAAGAAAAGCCTGAGCTCTGGAACCGTGTTGTCTGCTCCTCATTTTTTCAACCTGGCTCTACACCCTTCTTCCCTCGTGTCAGTAGAGGTTTATTTACATCTAAAAACCTTACAAATACATTAATGTTTTCCTTTAGTAAATCTGGTTTCCTCTAGTTTTTGTCAGAACCCACGAGCCCGGTTATGACAACTTTAAGTAGTTTTGAAACCAGTACTTTTAAACTTTTACTTAAAGTGATTGATTGACTTAAATAAAAAGCTTGAGTTGATACTTCATCTTCTAAAGAAGTCTTTTTAAACTCTAGTATCTATATTTATTTTTGCACTATACACTTTGTTTGCTACTGTGACCCCTGAATTCCCCTTCTTGGATCAATAAAGTCCATTCTTTTCACTCTTTCTCTCTATTCTATACCTCTACTAGAGTAATGAATGTGAATAATTTTGAAACTTGCTTGCGGTCACACTCCTCCAATATGAACCAGACTTTAGGCACATGTATCTGTTGTGTCAGCACAATGAGACACAAGAGCCGTTATTGCTTAACCCTTTAGGTCCCACCTAATTCTGGCCATTTTACCATACTTTTTTCAAATGCTTATAACTGAAGAACAACAAGGCCAAAATTCATCAGTGACACCTCATTTGAAAGATAATAAACTCCTTCAGAAAATTTCATGTTTTAATATGTGGCTTATTTCCTTATTAGCCAAAATGTTGCTGAAACACTTTACTTTTGTCTACATTTTTTTCAACCTTTTTTGAAAATAAATAACTTCAAGATGCAATATGCAAGACATTAACCCTTCACCACATCATGTCTACATCTTGTCGACAACATCTGGGTAAAATTTTAGCTTTCTAGGTAAAACCATATAGAAGCTGTAAAGGTTTTAGTCTCAGGTGACCAAACCTATCAAAATTGTGCCAAACGGTGCCAAATGGTTTTTACTCATTTCTCTCACATAGGAAACACTTCTGTCACATTCATGATATATACTACTAATACTACTAATGCTACTGAAGAAATATGAAAATTATAGTACATTTTATATCAAAATATAACTATATGCAAATTATACTTGTAAAAAAATAAAACTTTATACAAACTATGCTATCTACCAAAATGAAAATACATCCAAACTACAGTTTGTTGCCTGTTGCGCAGAGTCCTCTCTCTTTGTGCCATGCTTTGAAACAGTTTCTTTTTGGCACCTGGCACAAGGGCACGTCACAAGTGCTGCAGTCCAGAGGAGTTTTTCTGCCGCAGTGTCTGCAGTTTTGCCTCCCAGCTGTGGCTGCACTGCCCTTCTCAATTTCCTGTCCCTCTGAGAAAAAGTGCAGGAGGTGTGATTGTTCTGGCAGTTGGGTAGAGGAGAAGGAGGTAGATAGCTGTGATGTTGGCACAGATCCATGATGCACAAGTTCCTCAACAAGGGCCTAATAGGAACTTCTTCTGTCCCATTCTGATGGAGGTCTCTTTTCTCTGGTGTAGAATGTGGGCATTCACAATGACGATATCAACAAAGTCGGAAAAGAAAGTCTTGTACTACCGCTTAGTTTTGTGAAGGACAGTGTCGTAGCCAATGAGGGCATCAGACAGGTCAACACCTCCCATGTGCTGATTATAATCCTTCACAGGAGCAGGAACAGGCACATCCCTCTGCACCCAGTGTCCAGCCAGACTTCCAGACCACATTACTACCTGTAATTATGTATATGAAAGAAATTAACAAAGTGAGGATAAATATCTATTGCTGAGAGATAGAAATGTATAGATGGATAAAAAGATACCTCAGTGTCCATCCACTTCACAAACAACAAACTGCCATCTCGGATCCACTTGATGGAACCCCTAGGAGAGCACCTGGTGAGATTGTTTGCTGTTGTTCTCGGAAAGCCAGCACGGTTTGAGTGGATGGTACCACAGGCACCAGTCTCTTTCTCCAGAAGGTCAGCTTAACTGCAATTAATTGAAAAGTCCCTCTTTGCCTTGAAAGTGAACTTCATCACCAAAAACATTTCCACTGCATTTCAGCCCTGCCACAAAAGGACCAGCTAATATAATTTCAATGACACACAGGTGTCACACACATTAACACAGGTGTGGGTGTTGATGAGGACAAGGCTGGAGATCAATCTGTCATGATTGGGTGACTGGACACTTTAAAAGGAAGATGGTGCATGACACCATTGTTCCTCATCTGTTAGCCAAGGAAACACGTGCAGCCAAGAGCCTAACAGGAAAGTTTATAGCAGCGAGTAAGATTGCACCTCAGTCAACCGTCTATCGAATTATCAAGAACTTCAAGGAAAGAGGTTCAACTGTTGCCAAACAGGCTCCAGGGCGCCCAAGAAAGTCTGGCAAGCACCAGGACCGTCTCCTGAAGGTGTTTCAGCTGTGGGATCGGGCCACCACCAGTGCAGAGCTTGCTCAGGAATGGCAGCAGGCAGGTGTGAGTGCATCTGCACACACAGTGAGGTGAAGACTTTTGGAGGAAGGCCTGGTGTCAAGGAGGGCAGCAAGGAAGCCACTTCTCTCCAGTAAAAACATCAGGGACAGACTGATATTCTGCAGAAGGGACTGGACTGGACTGGACTGGACTGGGGTAAAGTCATTTTCTCTGATGGATCCCCTTTCCGATTGTTTGGGGCATCTGGAAGAAGGCTTGTTCAGAGAAGACGAGGTGAGTGTTACCATCAGTCCTGTCTCATGCCAACAGTGAAGCATCCTGAGACCATTCATGTGTGGGGTTGCTTTTCAGTCAAGGGAGTTGGCTCTCTCACAATCTTGCCTAAAAACACAGCCATGAATAAAGAATGGTACCAGAACGTCCTCTGAGAGCAACTTCTCCCAACCATCCAAGGGCAGTTTGGTGATGAAGAATGCCTTTTCCAGCAAAAGTCATAACAAAATGGCTCGGGGAACAAAACATTAAGATTTTGGGCCTTTGGCCAGGAAACTCCCCAGATCTTAATCCCATTGAGAACTTGTGGTCAATTCTCAAAAGGCGGGTGGACAATCAAAAACCCACAATTTCTGACAAACTCCACGCATTGATTATGCAAGAATGGACTGTCATCAGTCAGGATTTGGTCCAGAAGTTGATTGACAGCATGCCAGGGAGAACTGCTTAGGTCTTGGAAAAGAAGGGTCAACACTGCAAATATTGACTTATTGTATGAATTCTGTGCAATTCTCAACAAAAGCTTTCGATACTTATGAAATGCTTCTAATTGTATTTCATTATACCATAGAAACATCTGACAAAAACACCTAAAAACCCTGAAGCAGCAGACTTTGTGAAAATGGAAATTTTTTGTGTACAGTCATGGCCTAAAGTTTTGAGAATGACACAGATATTACATGTGTAACCACTACTGGAATTGGCCAGGACATACAGCTTATATCCCCACTTTGTTGGCTTGTTTTTGATGTACTGTTTGATACCACTCTGTACTTTAGTGGGGACCATTCTCTCATCCACAGAAAAGTACCTGTCTGGATGAAAGTTGGACAAGCGGGCCTCAACAATCTGCAGAGGGGTTTTGTTTTGGCCAGACGGTCATAAGCTGGTGTCCCCTTCTTCTGTTCATTTTCTTGGTCTGCTGCAGGGTCACTCATGTGAAGAGCGTTGGCAATGGCACAAAACTTGTTCCTTGACATCACTGTGGGAGGAAATGGCAAGTTGAATAGATTTGTTCCCTTCCAGTAGTCTGCTAGCTGAGGGCACTTCACAATCCCCATGTGAATGACCATTGCCACAAATGAAAACATGTCACTTCTGGTTATTTTACACCATTTCTCCAGATTCTTTTTTTGCACCATAAGCATTGGTGTTCATAACCAATGTGTCCATAACTTCATCTGTTAAAAACAATTTGAAGAATTGAAGGGGAGTTGTAGCTACTTTGAATGTACGCTGTGGTCCAGGCAGTCACAATTGTTTGAATTTCAGTAGGGGGGGCTCTATGTGCTCCTCTTCCACATCATGCCATTGCTGTTCAACAGCATCTCGGTCACGACATGCTCTGGCTGGCTGTCGCCTGTCTGCTCTACCTCTGCCATGACCGTGACCATGACCACGACCGTGACCACAAGACCTTGATGAAGAAGCTGAAGGTCCTGCTTCTTCAGACAGGGAAGGGGAGGGAGTACAGGAGCGTGTCCATTTTGAAGAGCCAGCAGCAGTTGGGGGAGGTGATAATTGTCTGTCAGGCTCCCAGTTAACCTCACACACACACACACACACACACACACACACACACAAGAAGACATTTTTTTACCTTTTCTCATAAAATTACTGACAATTTGAAGGAATAAGAGGAGAAATATGTCTGAAAGAGAAATCATTCCACCTTTATTTGCCAAAGAGTATTTATATTTACAATTTTTTTACTATCTTATTATTGTATCTTATCCTTTATTCAGTCAGGAATGTCCCATTGAGAGCCCGGATCTCTTTTACAAAGGACTTAAAGTCAAGTGTGTAAAGTGTAAAAACAAAAGAGTAGGGCTAAAAACTAGAGGTGACTTGCTATTTTACAGCACACTATACATGATTACAATGATAATCTTACTTATCAAAAAGAGCATCCAGGCCTTCTCCAAACAGCTCCTCTTTGGCAGAGTTGTACTTGTGGACAGCGAACGAAAAAATATTCAAGGTTCATCCAGCTGAACCTTGAATATTTAGAGGCATGTACGATTGTTTTCAGCTGCCAGAAGACAAGCTGAATCTAAAACCAGCTTCATCAGTGTTTACGGTCTCCTTTTTTTGTCCATTTTGCTCTTCTTTTTCCAGAAATTTTGGAAAAACTCGTCAAAAATAGTATTTTCTGCTCACTAGTTCTTCGATCTCTGATGCACACATGAAATGAGAACGTAATGCATTAGGTACTTGCAGATATAATGTTTTGTAATCACTGCTCTGAATACTACTGAATACTACAGTGGACACCGTTCGAACATTAAAGCGATTGGCTAAACTTTGAGTGATTGACAGGACTGTTTTCAAATGCAACATGCAACTTATAAAACTATTACAAAGGGACACCGTGCACCATTGGACAGTCAAGCAGAGAGTGCTTGTTGTCTATCACAAGCTGCCCTGCGATGAAAACTCAACAGAAATCGATGGGGATACTTTTGTTATGCAGCTAGAAGCCTACAGAAAACAAACATACCCAGTTTTGTTGGATGAAAAGTGGCGAGGAAATGAAATAATACGGCAAAACTGCTGTTGATTTTGAGAACGGACTTTGGAGACAGACATAAATTGGACGTTACAGGAGCGATTTCACCACTTGGATTAGTTTCATGGAACAATAGTTTTGATATTTTTTGAGCCCTGGATTCCTCTGATCAAACGGAGTGTAAATAATCGTGGAACGAGCCGCAGATGTGTAATGACCCCCAAACAGGTCAGAAGTCCCAGATGTTGTGATCATTCTCTGAGTGATTCCTTCACTAATTACGTTTTATTGGTCATTTAACATCCAGCATTAACATCCAGCACTTTGAAGGTGAGAAGAGGGAGGTAACACAAGAGAGGAATGAGTCTTTAGGGGCTTATTAAGGCAGCCTCATTAAAGGGAATTACAATAATCCAACCAGAAGGTAATGAATGCATTGATCAGTTTTTTTTTTTTTTTTTTTTTTTTTTTTTTTTTTTCCGTAAGTAAGACCTGACCCCTTCTTTATTATTACATTTTTTTTTTTTATTTTATTTTACTATAAAAAATTGGTTGGGCAGATCATTAGCAACATTGATGGTCAAAAGAAAGAAGTGAACTTCAAAAATGTCAGTAGAAAAAAAATCCCAATATTGAAGAAACTTTTGAAAACGTAAACGCTAAATGTCAGCAATTACTGCATATGACAAAAAAGATGTACAAGGGTATACACAACGCTATAGAAAGTCTCCATTTGAGTTATGAGTTCATCAAATTGAGTCCAAAGCAGCCTTTTCCTAGGAGGAACAGTTGACATTTTACTTTTACTCAGCCCAATATTTCTGGGCTGAAAAAAGTTTATACACTGTCCTGCTTGTATTGACTAGTGCTCCTCACTGACAACAATGTATGCTGATAGCCACATGCTACATGACAAATGACCCTTCAGATAATCATAAATAAAGCCCCCCCTGAAGGGAAACCTTGACATTTTGAGTTATTTGTGTTATTTTTCAGTGTTACACTGCTTTGGTTTCTTCAGGTAGCTCGATTCTTGTCCCTCTTGCCAACATTTCTGCTCACATTTTAGAGAAATTAAGTGATAAAAAAAGAAGTTTGGAGGATATGCTTTTTGTTTTTGTTTTTTTATCAGTTTGATGTTTATATAAAAACCTTATTCATGTGTGGGCTTGATTGATGCAGCTACGGTCAGCTGGCATCAGTTTAATTTTCATTCTAACCAGGACGAAATATTTCCATGTGACCTACTGGGAACTTGTTTTTAAAGCCAGCCTCAAGTGGCCAGTGGAGGAACTTAAAGTGTCTTTCCTTGACTGTGGGTGTAATGTAGTTGTGGGTTGACTGATCCAAATATTGATACCAGTGTTGGTATCAGTATTGATGAATACCTGCATGATAATACTGATACTTAAGTTTCAGTTTCTCTTCTCTATATGTGCTCCTCTCACTCTCTTCACTCATCCACACTCCACCCCTTCTCCCCCTCCTCCCCTGCTGGACTGTGAATCTGGTGTTATTTTACAGCTTAATACCAAAATACTACAAGCTGTGATGTTTTCAGAGAACGAATAAGTTCTGTGGCAACACCACATACTGTCATGAACTATGAACCAGGGGAGGACACAAATGCACAACTCAAAGCCAAGATCCAAAGACAAAGGGTTTTAATAAAACGTTCAAAGTTTGGTACACAAAGGAGGTAGTCGGCCAGGCAGAGGTCATACACGGAGACACAATCCAAAGACAGGCAGAGGTATCCAAAAACACGAGGCATGGAAGGCTAAACAAGATTAAAAACAAGGTTTGTGATCGGCAATACTAGACTATGGAAACAAGGCTGGGACGAGGACTATGAAGTGCAACAAACTGGCGACAAGACAGTGAGAGACATGAGGTTAAATACAAGAGGTATGAGGAGGAGGACAATCAGGAATGAGGTGTGACAGACGGGGGCAGGACAGACAGGAATAAATCTAGAAAACAGAGACAAGAGTTAGACAGGAAACCAAAACATGAACTGAAATGTGCGAAATGACAAACTTCTACAAACGTCTAATAACAGACCAAAAAGAGAACTCTGAGTCAAAGTGAACAGAGGGAGGAAGAGAATCCTCAAACTACAACCAGAGCCCAGGATCAGAGACAGAAGTCACTAACAGAGTCCTTTCAGCAGGACCAACAATATCCAGGTAGATGATTTATGGACATGAAAGTAAGATGAAGTCATCTCCAACTTTCAGTCTCTATGTTCACTCTGTAATGATAACATATATGACAGGTGCACCCCACTTCTAGCCCACTGACTGATTATAAGGGGTAAACAAAGAAGACTATAATGAACAGAGAGATGGTCCAGATTTCACTGATCACCCTGATCAGCTGCTCTCGACTGGTAAAAGAATTTCCGGCGTGTCTGAAATTTCGGTCCTCTTACTGGATCTTGCTCCATAAAATCAGTGTTGCAAATTGATCCATGACTGAAGGCTTTCTCCTGATTGTGCCTGATTTAAATGGCACTATTGCAACACATCACAGGAAGTAAACAGCACAGGAAGTGAACAACACATAAACAATAATAATAATGATACATTGGTCAGTGTAGAATTTCAACCTGTAATCCTATCAGAACAGGGATTTCTGTGGACTTGTATCGCATTGAAGTGAGGAAAAATGTTGAAAACAAAAATGGCTCAGAGGGCAGTAATCAGGTGAGGTGGTAATATCAATTAAAATGTGTTAAATACATATTCGCGCAGGTAAGGCTGCCGGCCCTGATGGCGTCAGCCCCAAGGTGCTTAAAGCTTGTGCCCCACAGCTCTGTGAAGTGCTCCATCGCATCTTCTGCATGAGTCTGAGTCTCCAGAGGGTCCCTGTGCTGTGGAAGACTTCTTGCATCGTTCCTGTACCGAAGACACCGCACCCCAGTGACGCCAAGGACTACAGACCGGTGGCGATGACGTCCCACATCATGAAGACTCTGGAGAGACTCATCCTGGACCTGCTGCGGCCAATGGTCACGCCTCTTCTAGATCCCCTCCAGTTTGCCTACCAGCCCCGACTGGGAGTAGAGGATGCCATCACCTTCCTGCTAAACCGCATCTACGACCACCTGGACAAGCCGGAAAGCACTGTGAGGGTCATGTTCTTTGACTTTTCCAGTGCTTTTGACACCATACGACCGGCTCTACTAGGTGAGAAGATGGCAGCAATGCAGGTCGATGCTCCTCTCATCTCATGGATCGTTGACTACCTGTCTGGCAGACCACAGTATGTACGCCTTACACACTGTAAGTCAGACAGAGTGGTCAGCAATACCGGAGTCCCACAGGGGACGGTCTTGTCTCCCTTTCTCTTCACCCTCTACACCACTGACTTCATCTACAACACCGAGTCCTGCCACCTTCAGAAGTTTTCTGATGACTCGGCTGTGGTTGGATGCATCAGCAAGGGTGACGAGGCTGAGTACAGGACTGTGGTGGGTGACTTTGTTGAGTGGTGCAAGCAGAACCACCTCCTGCTCAACGTGGCTAAGACCAAGGAACTGGTGGTGGATTTCAGGAGGAAAAAGAGGTCACTGATCCCTATCTCCATTCAGGGGGTCCATGTGGACAGAGTGGACAATTACAAGTACTTGGGGGTGTACTTGGACAACAAACTAGAATGGAGTAAAAACTCTGATGCCGTCTACAAGAAGGGTCTGAGCCGCCTCTACTTCCTGAGGAGGCTGAGGTCCTTCAACATCTGCAGGACGATGCTGTGGATGTTTTATGAGTCTGTGGTGGCCAGTGCTATCCTGTTTGCTGTGGCATGCTGGGGCAGCAGGCTGAGGGTGTCTGATGCTAACAGACTCAATAAACTCATCCGCAAGGTCAGTGACACTATCGGAGTGGAGCTTGACTCTCTGAAGGTGGTGTCAGAGAGGAGGATGCTGTCAAAGCTGCATAGCATCCTAGACAATGTCCGACATTCGCTCCACAGTGTACTGGTCGGTCACAGGAGTGCTTTTAGTGCAAGACTGATCCCCCCACGTAGCACCACTGAAAGACACAGGAGATCATTCCTGCCTCTGGCCATCAGGCTTCATAACGCGTCCCTTTGACTCTCACTTCATAATAGCTGTTAACTTGGAATAGCTGTTTTGACATACCTGTTTAATGTGCAATACCTGCTTTTTTTGTTTATGTGCAATATCCATTATTATGTGCAATATCTGTTATTTTATGTGCAATATCTGTTATTACTGTTCATTAAGTGCAGTATCGGTTTAACACAGATCATAAGTGCAATACCTGTTCTACAATATTATACACTGCCTTACCCACAATGTAAATAGTTTCTTCTATCTCATTTATCTTGTTAGTACTTATTACTTATTGATCGCTCCTGGTACTTACCACTTATTTGTATTTTATTCTATTGCTTATCTTATTGTTTATCTTATCACTTATTTTATTTCCCTACTCCTGTACTATGTAAGAGCAACGGTCACGCTGAATTTCCCTCTGGGATTAATAAAGTATTTCTGATTCTGATTCTGATATATGAAAAAATAAAACAAAAGAAAATCTTCATGCATCAACCAAAATCAACTCAACTGAAGATGACAGGAAAAAAAAGAAAACATAAACATTACAATTCATCTAAAGGTTCTACTCCTGTTTGTGGTGAACCTATCAACAGACCAATCATGAGATCCACAGTGACCAGCCAGGCACAGGTTAGGTGACTTCACTAAGTGCCGTTGTTTTTGTTGTCATGTCAGACAGATGACGGTTGTGTATCTACAATCAAAGCTGCGTATTCTCTGACCTCAATTTCTGTGTGTGGAAGTGTCAAAGGAAACAGAGTTGTCAAAGCAGAGATCTGCATGTTCTATGTGAGCACATAGCTTCTGCCTGACTGCAGTGTGAAAATGTAAATCATGAGGTTCAGTTGTGCATCATAAACCATTCAGCCATACTGGCCCTCATTTATCAAATGAGTGCGTGCACAGATCTGCATTTATCAATCTGAACGTGGGCGAAGCACACAAAGTTTGAATTCACAACAATCAACAAATAAAGTTCATGAAAACATTCTATAGGCTAACCAGTTTGTAGTCCTGCATATTGGAAATATTTTGTATAATCTGCATTGGACATGGTGCAAGTTCGTCTGTTCCTCCGTCACTCATCCCTGAAACTGACACAGACCCGGTAAGAGCTCCACTCCTTATTCAGACAGGTTCAGACTTCTTTCAGAGCTCAAACACATCTTTAACAGCGATCCTTCAATGTTTCTAGACCTGAACAGGAATGATTAATATTTCTATTCCTTGCAGACGTGGTTTTTCAGACTCTCTTTTCTGGCTGCTAAACAGCACAGCTTCATTTCTCTCTACCTCGGTTGCTGTGGTGTTGTCGCTCTCCAGCATGTAGAACTCTCCCTTGCTCCATAATGCATTCCTCCATGTCATAAATTCAGTGGGTTCGACCAGCTGAACCATGAATATTTAGGGGCATGTACGATTGTTTTCAGCTGCCAGATTTACCAATACCTGAGCAGCGACCACAGTTTGAGCCGAGCGAGATGACATCCATTTTTTTTTTACAGTCTATGGATGGAATAGCCATGAGTGTGTGCTTGTGTGTGGACTCAGCAAGATCACAGTGAGTAACCTTAGCTCTTTGCATCACAGCCTCTAATATCAGTAAATAAATATGCAACAGAAAAGTTGATATTGACTTTATCTTTCTGTTCCAGTTTAAAGAGAAACTCTTTCCTGCAGCACAGCTCTCCTCAGTCAGCTCAAATATCTTTTGCACTTCCTGACATATCACAATAGAAAATAGAAAGAATCAAAAACTTGAACTGGAGACACAATGGACAAAAAGTGTAGCTCTGTGTCAGCTGCAGTGGAACAGATTTGAGGGAACTGGGAACTACAGAGACCATTTTCCTGTGCATGCCCATATAGATGGAAGACATCAGAGTTAGCGGTGAGAAACAGAAGATTTTAAGATAGAGGATGCACCAGCTGCTTTTATATCCGACTTGTGGACATACAGTATTTTGGTAGACAGAAGAGATAAGGCAACAGAGAAGTAACACAAAACGTTCCAGAAGAAGTGAGGAAATAATCAACCAAGGCCAATGGATTGGAAAGAAAACAGTCACAGCCTTGCCTCCCCATATCAGTTTGAAAGATCATGAGATCACATCATGTAACTCTGCTTACTCAAAGAGAACATAGAAAATGTCTTTCTCTTCATATTCAGAGTGCCTCTCACCCACCAAGGATGGCTGGACTTTAAAACAACAGAGAGATCAGAGCTTTTCACGTTTTAAATTGTCTCTAAAAATAAGACAGATAAAGCACCTGGGACTTGTTACCAAGATATTACTGTATAGACCCAAATACAGGAAGACCCCAATTATAAGATGACCCCCCCTCTTTTCAAGATCAATCTTAAGAAAAAGACACTGATAACCAAGATTTACTGTATTTAAATAATTTTTTATTGAAATTATGAGAAAATGATTATATTTACAGCCAAAAACTAGTCTAGTCTGTATTATTTTGATCACTAAGATCTGTGTTTCAAATGTAATCCTGATGAGAGCTCTGCTAATGATGCCTTTGTGAAACTCACACCCTCCTGTCAGTCTCTTGGAAACGGCTGCTTTGAAGAAAACTATCAGTTTTTCTTTTACAGTTACTATTTTTCAGATGGTCTTTTTGGACATGCCATCTTCAGACATTACTCTCTATAACTCCATATTTTTTGGCTGCCAGATGGTTGTTTAGCATCTCTGCTACACTGAACATCATTATCTGAAAATTAGCATCATATCTTCACCTCATTTGTCTGTTAACTTGTCTAACTTTTGATCCACTTTGCTCTGGACGATCACCACAGCCACAGTGAGGTGACTGGCTTTACAAAAAGCCGGCGCCTTCTGCTGTTACGGTCGTGTAGCGACTCTAGACAACTATCAGCACGTGTCAACAGTTAGACCTTGATTATAAGACGACCCCACTTCATTTTCAATGAAAACACCTAGTCTTATATTTGGGTCAATACTGCCGTGCCATGAGATTCTGACATCATCACATCTGTAAGACACACCTCCATTCAACTTCTCTGGTTCAGTTTATGTAAAATGAAGAACGATGGTAAAACAGCCGTGTTCATGTGACAACAACACAAAAATATGGACTCTGTGTTTATGTCTCTGCCCCCCCCCCCCCCCCCTTCTCTCTCTCTCTAATCCCAACATAGTCCTGGTCCTGGTCCTGGTTCTGTCCGAGGTTTCTGCCTGTTAAAGGGAAGTTTTTCCTCTCCATTGTAACTTGCTAAATATTGCAAAGGTCTGTACTCATGGTGGGTTAAGATGAGATCAGACTTCTTATCTTGTCTTGTTGGGTTTCTGTTAATAAAATTTTATTACCATTTACAGGTCTTGACCTGTTTACGCTTGGAAAGCGTCTTGAGATAACGTTTGTTCTGAATTGGCGCTTTATAAATAAAGATTGATGATGATGATTGATGACAGGAAACTGTGATCAGCAACAATGAATTTGCAGCCATATGCAATCTGGTCTAGTTTCTCCTTCCTCCTGTTGAGTCTTTTTCTTCATTCCTTCAAGGTGTGTTAGTCTAAAATAAACAGTATGCAACAGTAACAGTCAGAGTCACTTGTATGTATGTGTCATATCTGATAATAGTGCTGCGTGATTGGGCTTTCTGATGAACATGGAAGACTTTCACAATAGATCCAAACTTACACTGACTGAAATGTTTGGGCCAAAGTTTATCAAAAAGGGATAAATTTAAAGACATACTAACTCTGTCTGCAGCGATTAACTAACCAGCGTCTGATGGTACTCAAGCTGGTTTTTCAATAAAAAGGCCGACCAGCATTTCCTGAGGGTAATACACTTACAATGGACACTTCTCACCTTCTCCTTCTTCATATAATAATAGAGGAATCTGGTGAGTAAAGATTATGAACAGGTCTGATCAGCAGCTGTAATTAAAGTCACCTGTGTGGGAGCACGGAGGAGCAGCGCTTTTAAAGAGATTAAGATGTTTGCCAACCTCTGCTGCTAAATGTCGACTTTTTGTTTTGTAGCGTGCTGATTATGTCATAAGACCACAGTGGAGCTGCTCTTGTAATCTCATTACTCTCATTAATTTTTTATGAGGTGATTTCTCTACTGCGTTAGAGCAAGTCAGAGGTTCAACAAATGGGCCTGGAATAATGAGAAATATAATTAAGGGCACCTGTTGTTAACACAATGTGCAGCACACTGGGGGGATATTAAAGATTAGAGGATTTTTGCAAGGCAGAGAAAAACTTAATCCTTGTTTGTGTCCTAGTTTCACTGCTAAACTGACTGATTTGTTGTACTTTTTTTTTTTTTCATACAACAGGGTTGATACTGATACCGATTATTAGTAGTTACGGAGGCTGATATCCAATATTTGGAGCCGATAATCATTAGAGGTTAAAGAAGGAAGGCTCTGTCCATATCCAGATCTGTATTTAACATGGAGCATAAACAGGTCTCAAGCCTCTTTGCCAACAGCTATGAGTTCAGACCCATCGGTCTAGAGCCAATATAATAAGCCAATAGAAGAAAAAAACAAGCTGTAAACAAGTATTTTTTTTCCTGGTGTGTTGTGTGTGTTGTGTGTGTTGTCCGGTCTCTCCGCAGCCAGCCTTGAGAGGAATCTCAAAGAACTCCAGTTTTTAGAACTTTCACATGGGCTTCGTTTCTCAGAGCCGGAGGTTGCTTGCCTGATACACAGGTTGCCGAGTGGAGGCCTGTGAGCAACAGAGGACAAACGCCATAAAATAATTATAACAATAACAAATTTTAAAAAAGAAACAAACAAAAGGGAGAGACGGTTATAAAGAATCACAGAAGTGCACCTAATGTTAATGTGTCAGAAATGAAAGTTTGTGGTATGAATAAAAATAAAAATTTTAAAATATAAAACAGTCCTTACCAGCCTAACAGCTGAAATACACCTGATAGGTTTCCATTCAAGTCAATACGTTAACTTACACTGGATCCATTCCGTTGTGGTCCGGCAGGTTGCAGCTAATACGCAGCCATCCTATTTTTTGCTGGATGCCAGAGCTGTGATGCATCACTTCAGAGTAGAGAAGATTGAGCAGCAAGTAGTGCATAGAAACCACCTAAAAAGAGCCTGAGACTTTCAAAATAAAACAAACTGTGTCAAAACTAGATCATATTTATTTTTACCATTCTGACAAAACATCACAATGAGTGGAGACATGCCAGGAATCAACAGGTTTGAGGTTTAACAGCACAACATGAATGAGGAGAGGTTTATTGATGGAGAGGAAAGAGCAGGAGTTCCTTGGTCTCATGACTCCAGCTGTCTGTCAGTCCTGTGGATTGTCGGACTGAACACGCAGCCGGTGTGAGTTGACAAACAACCAAAACGCAGTGGAGCAGAGCTGGACTGCAGACACATCTTGTATATTTTAGGTGTTAATGTCTTTGCAAATGATAGTTTCACAAAAGTGAGTACACCGCTCACATTTCTGCAGATTTGAAGTATATCTTTTCATGGAACAACACCGACAAAATGACACTTTGACACAATGAAAAGTAGTCTGTGTGCAGCTCATATAACAGTGTAAATTTATTTGTCCCTCAAAATAACTCAATGGAAATATAAAGAAGTAGTGCTTATTCAGGCACTGGCCTGAACTAGTCCTGAACCAGCACTGGTGGAAAAGTGGTATTTGAGGAACCTTCCTAAATGTTTAGGCATGCAAGCACCTCTTCCCTCTTTTGACTTTTGTGTAGAATAACTTGTTTTAATTCCTCTGTGTAAAATGTGTTTTATGTTTAAAATTACATTCTACTTTGTTTGCTGCTACCTACAGACACATTTAAAAGGGCTTGTATAAGTTATTTTTTGGGCTTTTTATGCCTTTATTTTTGAGAGGACAGGACAGTGGATAGAGGAGGAAACAGGGTGAGAGTGGGGAGTGAACAGCAGGGAAGTAGCCACAGGTTGGACTCAAACCCGGGCTGTCTGCTCAAGGGCTCTCTGCCTATATGGAGTGTGACCTTAGCCACTAGGCCACCTGCGCTCCCTCATTTCAGAGTTTTAAGTCATCAAATGAATGACACTGATTCAATATTCTTGGCATGTAATAGGTAGCAATATATTCATCATCATTAATTACATTTATCGTATCAGTCTGATATACAGTTTAGAATCTTTGAAGTCTTTTAGTTTGAAATTGACCAGATGCTTTATGCTGTTCTGGTGTCTGACTTCCTGACTGGATTGATCTGGTCTCCAGTGACAACAGACTTTAGCTTTGTTGCTAAAACACGCTGTGGTGCTCTCTGTGGAGCACTGACTAGAGTGGGTATAGATCAGCTCTAGTATGTGTGGCTTTCATGATGTGAAATCGACGGGTAAGATAGCTGCTAGCAGTAGCTTTGATCCTGCTGTTTGTTTTGTTTCAGGATTGCCAATAAAACAATGAACCAGGCAGCACAACAGAAGCAAAGATTTCTTGTATCCAGAGGATGGAGAAACCTCAGACTGCTCGCTCATCATTAACTCATCATTTTTAGGTGTCTCTTCCTCTCCTAATCTCATCATCTCTCTATTTCCTCCTGGCTCTGTCCCTCCTCCCAGCATCCATTCATCTGATCCTCTTTGCAGCAGCTTCCTCTGTGTGTATTCTGACCTTTTAAAACAGCTGCTCTACCTCCGCTGCACACACTCTTACACACTTTCACATACACACACACACACGTATACGTGCACATTGGCGTCATCACATTGGTGTTAGACAAACAGTGTCTGTGTCCTCGTGCCATGCTGTTGACATTTTGAGCTCTGCAAGCCCTCTCTCACACAAACACATGGACCAACAAACACACCTCTCACCAGCTGTGTGTCTTTTCTTTTTTTCTCACACACCAAACTGAATCAAATATGACCTTCATCTTCTATGATCTGGCACAGTCTGACAAGTGTCTAAATCTGCACTGACCAACCAAGTAGACAGATACTTATTTATACAAGTGGAGCATGATACTCATTTATACAAGTGGAGCATGATAAAGAGCTGATCACAAAGGAACAAAGACATTTTTTTTTTATCAATGTTTTACACAGCGTCTTTTCTCTGATAGACTTGAGGTTGTTGTTGTCCCAGGTGGACCACCTCAGCAGCAACAACAAAACAGCAGTTGTGGTGGGGGGGGTCTAGCACATCACCAGCTTAAAGTCCAACAAACTCTCAAAAGCTGCGCTCAGGAGCTGAGCTGAGCCCACAGCAGAATACGACTGTGGTTTGTTTACGTGGTATATGTGTCTGTAATAAGACGCAGACCCCTCCACTGTGTGTAAACAGTGCATGCACAGGTTTGAGGTATGATACACTGACATATTCTTCCCCAGACAGTGGATCTGTGAGCTCCATAAGGGGGCTGAGGGTCTTGCTTACAGATTCCCAAATTTCAACGCCCTGCCAAGTTGGTACCAGATGTCTGGTCTTTTTATCTGCTCTCAGAACCTGTGATATGGCCTTTTCCTGTTCAAAAACTCGCTCTGTCATTTTTTTTTGTCATTTTTTGGCGTGACCCCCATCTTGTTGGTGTTTCTGTGATGAGTTGGTGAGGAGGCAGGTGCAGCTCAGCCTGGGCAGTGGCCAGTTCTTTCTTCCTTTTCCATGTGTTTGAAAAGGCACTCACAATCCTTTTACACACACCAATTGTGCGCTCCTCATGAGGATCTTTCACACTTCTCTCTGTTAACAAAGTTAAAAGTTATTACTTTAGTTTCATCCACAGAGCATCATTAATCTCTACAAACAAAAAATAAACAAACCATACATTAATCAGATAACAGATAGTAAATTAATCAAATTATTTTGTACCGTGGAGGTGTGAAATTTAAAATAATATTCACTAGCCTACATTTTATTCAATTTATTAAATATTATAGTATAATAATATAACATAATATATATATATATATATATATATATATATATATATATATATATATATATATATATATATATATATATATATATATATATATATATATATATATATTATAGATAAAAGCAGGTAAAAAAAAAAGTCTTCACTTATGTCAAACAGGATAAACCAGATGGAGGAACTGTTTTAGAGGAGCATGAACTCAAAATGAATAATACATCCAGAACATAACACACTCAACATAATATACAGTGTATTGTAAAATAATAACAGCTCTGCTTTTTGGATATACCAACTTGCATTTATGCTACTTGTTTACTCAACTTGGTGGAATATATTAAAATAAAATGTTATAGTCAAACAAAAGAGAAGTTTGAAACCTACCAATGGCGAGATGGAGCCTGTGACCAAAGCACTGCAGCCTTTTCCAGTCATTCAGAGTCACGGCCTTCACTACATTTGTCTGTAGTTATGCAAACTTGAGATTCTTCCCTGAGACCCCACGACTCCAGTGCTTCCTTTAATCCCTCTGCTGGAGTCATCTGTGTCATCAGGGAAATATGAAGTCTGTAAGCACCAGCTGGCCAGTTCACAATCATCGGTTATGAAATGGATCGTGAGGCTGATGTATGGCTCCATGATGCGGCTCGACCATAAATCCGTAGTACATGCGAAATACTTCAGTTCACTGAGGTCTTTTTCAACTTTCTGTTGAAGCTCGCCATACAGTTTGGGCATTTCTGTTTCAGTGATGAGCTTGCAGCTTGGCACTATGTATCGTGGATCAAGGGTTTTGATCATGTCTTGAAACCCTCTGTGCTCCACAATTTGAAAAGGGACCATGTCCATGTCACAAGTGTATCGTAACGGCTAATGTAATGTCCGTCCAACGCTTACTATTTCTGTCATAGGGAGCAGCATGCAAAAAAGCTTGCGCAACAGAGGTCTGTGACTGAGTAGAAGGGAAAACTTTTTTCTTCCCTCCAGTGCTCGATGACTGAGTGGGTTTTTGCATGCAGTGCATCCGCTGGCTCTCTTCATACTCTGACATGTTTCGTTTTCAGATGGTAAAACAAATTGCTTGTGTTACCTTTGCTTGCAGGCACTGTTACTCGACATATCTTGCAAATGACCTTTGTTTGCTCAGAATCTGACTTTAAATCCAAACCAAGTCCAAATTACCGATGTAGCACCGTTTTTTTAACCAGCTCCTCCTCGTGCTCTGTTGTCTCTGAACTGGAAGCCATTGTCACACTGAGGGACATGCGATGGCATAACAAATGAGTGTTATCGCGATAGGTTGGTAGAGTCCTAATCTTTACCGTAGGCCAAATTTACATAATTTCTACTGTCTACCGCACACTCCCAGCGTGTTCATACTGACAGTTTGGAAAAACGTGATGCACCTTGCTTACTTAGCTGTTTCACTCCAGTCATAAAGTTGAGTGTAATGTTGGACACTTGTAACCCTCAGTGGTGGCTACGTAGCAGGAGGTGCAGAAGGAAACCTGTGAATAGCTGGGAAATGGGATCATCAATTCTGGTAAGTGTGAAGCAACAATTTTTGATTGAAGATGACACTGCCCTGTAAAATTTTGTGCACTGCTCTTGTAGGTACTTAGATGCTGCGTCTCAAACCAGATACACTGCCTGCACTGTTTCCTACTCGCAGTGTTTCCCTTTCAAAAATACATTTACAGCTGTCAAGTGCCTCATACAATCCAACTTAAGAAAAAACACAGAAAGAGCTGGTGTACAGCAGGAAGAGGGAGTAGCAGTGGAAGGATTTCATGACATGTTTGTCAAAAGAATAATAATGAGGTAATCTGAGTGAGTGTGCGGCTACACTTGAAAGGCGTCAGAAAAGAAGATTATTCATTACTGCGTGCTTCAACACAGGAGTTCTCTGATACTCTGAGGATGAGAGCAAATGCTGTATGCAGATCCACAAAAACCACCTGAACAGAGGTTTCATTTTTTAGATCTTTTTGTCAATAGATCAAAGTATTTTTCTATGACCTGATCTAATATTTTACTTTGGACAAACTGAAACCAGAGGCAGCATTTAACTTTTTACTTTTATTGTACCTTTTTACACCCTTATGCAAGTGGGTGCATTTTTTAAGCACAGGTGATTTAATTGTTACACCATTCAATACAAATTTTATTTGAGATATTCAGAAAAAATTCAAGATAAATAAAAATTAATCTCCAAATTGTAACAGAATAAGCAGCTCACCTTATTCCTTTACAGGCCTCATTCTGCAGTCACAGACTCTAATGTGTGCCTGTCTCTAGAAATGGAATTGACCAATTGTGTGACAAACTTCAATGTATTTATTTATTTTTTTTAAATGAGACACGCCTGGAATGTATGGAAGGATTGGTATTTATCAATTCAAGAACGCAGGTGAGAACTATTCTGTTGTTTAAGATCATGGCAGGAATATGTGATGTCATTTTTTTTCTTGGGATTTTGGTGAATGAGTTGTTTACTGTAGCCTATTGTTCCCAGTCTCCTGATAGAATACTCAATTTAAAGTACTCACAAAGCTGCTTTGCTGCTCTTGAGAGCCAGTTATAGGCAGACAGCTTGCCTCCAGTTCTGCAAAGCTTAAACTCATCCATCAGGCTGGAATCATGCTTCCAGGGAAATCTTAAAGCCCCTGTTGTGCACAAACTCCAAAGGAGTGTGGAGCCTTTCTGTGCATAATTTTGAAAAAGTTTCTCCAGTTGCAAAATGCCTCAAGTCTGTTAAAATTTGTGTGGCTGTGTCTACTTTCCCTTGGTAATTTTATAAACTCACAAATACACAGTAACCAGCAGCTTCAAAGACTGTCTTTCTTTCACATCAAAGACAGCTGCCTGCCAAATGGCCAATCAGCATGTGGCATTGAGGGGAGTGAGGCCAACTGGATGACAAAGACAGAAAGGCAGCGATATTTAGACATTCAGCAAGAGCTATTAAAAAACCCATGGGATTAAAAGCCAATGAAAATCGATATGCCATCCAACCAGCCAATGGGTTGACAGCTAATTATGAAACTCTGGCAGTTGGAAAGACGGACAGAAACTTGGCATTGATTTAACCTCAAATCTATTTCCCTTTCAACCCCATAGTTGTGCTCACATTTTGAATTTAAATCATTAAAACATATTGTCAAGAGTAGAAGAGTAAACAGACTTATGATGGAACAATTAATCCAATGTGGACTCAGGACACCAACAGGCCAAGGGAATATTTCTTCCAACTGTGTTTTAAAGCTGCCCCAATAAATTATTGTTCTGCTTTTAAAATAGACCTTAAAAACATTTGTTTTATGATTCTTAGTTTAAATTTATGCTGGAAAAAATAACCTGCACTCTCACTTTGTGAAAATCATTTCAACTATTAACTCCACGTTGTTTGTGTTTTTTTGTTTGTTTGAGGTTTTTTATTTTTTTTTTGTGATGGTTTATTTAAACTTTTAGGGGTTTTCATTTACACACTCTGAAAATGGAAATTTTCAGGCGGTCTGTCCCAAAAGATTCCAAAGATTGCTTGTTCTTTCATCCCTCTGTCAGGTTTGGTAATTCCTGGACCCAAGAAATCAGATGGATTCAGAAGACTAGAGCTGAATTTTATTTCTTCAGAAGTGGAAGGTTTTCGTTGGAGCACGGCAGATGACTGAACAATCAGGATTCTGGAGTTGAGGTGTGATCCTGAGACAAAAAGGAAACAGGGAGTAGGTTAGGATTCAAAAAAATCCAAAATTCTCTCAAGACAGGTTCTGAGATTTCAGTAAGTACCAAGAGTTGCACTGAACACTCTGGTGAAGACTGGTTGAGGAGCTGGGGTACATATACTGCAGGAGCTTGATTAGGAACTATGACACCCTCAAGTGTTGCCAACTCCTCAATAAGGAAAGATGGCTGTCCTAGAAGTCTCTAGAAGTTGTTATAATCTAATTTTAATAATTTGCATGTCATTGTCAGGGACACTATAGGAGAAAACCTCATGGGAAAGAAAAAAGTGAATAAGTTACACTGCAAATATGTCAAGAGCTACAAATGAATGTTTCCTCTGTTAATTCTTGTTTGTTTATTTATTTATTTATTTATTTATTTTCATGTTAAAATTACAACTTTCAAAAGTAGCAAAAGGGACTGCTGAGCAAGATTTGTTTCTGTGTGCAAAGTAAACATCCAAATAATACTAGGATGTTTGGAAAAACTGTTAGAAAGTCATTGATCTGTTTAACAACACTTTTTAATGATGAGAGAAGGAGGTGGGAATGGGGCCATCCCTCATTCAAGGTTCCAAATGAAGGGGTAGAGGTCTGCATTTTATTTAGCATTCAGGTAAGGTAAGTATTGCATATACATTTACATATTTCATCTGTTGATATATTGATTATTTTAATCTTTACAGTAATTTCAGTTTACATGAAGTCCTCCCTCCATGTGAAAACATGGTTGTTAGCATCTTTTATGTGTATGTTATAGTCTAATAGTCCCAATATCACTTGATTTAATTAACTTTTTCAACATTATATTGAGAGTGAGGAGGTTGTGCTTTAATAAACTAATGCATAATAATAATACATAAAAAAAGCCCTGTTGTACTACTCTACACAGATGTGTAACGGCTCATTTAATCTACATTTTCACAACTAGCAACCAGAGATTTTTTGTGTTAATGCTGAATGTAAATGTAGAACCAACATATGTCAATTTTTAAAAATACAGATCTATTGATAGAGATGTTTTCAGTATTAGTTTAAGTAGATTCAAACTTTGAATTTAACATTAAAAAAGGAAGAAAAGAAAAACATTGCTACTCTACAGCAGGAAGGGTTTTTTTCATCACATCCGACACAACTTTTAGTCACAACGTATAAAATAGCAGCCAAGACAGCAGAGCATCATTTCTGACCGGGCAGAAACCCAGCACATCTTAACAAGAGTCCAAGTTCTGCATTCATTTTGTCATGTTCATGTTCATTTCTGCGTTTTTCCATTAAGCTGACGGATACAGACCAAACGAAACAGTACCACTGGAAACCATGGGGGCAGTGTTGCTGTAGTGAAATTTGTGAGTTGGTGAGGAACTTACTCCTCTGTTTTTGTCTGTTGTGTTAGAGGTGCATTAGCACTACCTCCTCCACAGCCGCCATGTTTGTTTTTGAATTTGTTGTTGTCATTAACTTTTGACTCAGGGCTTTGTTGCTTAAAAGGGGAAGAATCTGCTCAGCTTAACCAGAGCGGGAAAAGATGTTGAGCAAAAGTTCAGACACAAATACTTTCTCTCGCCTACACACCCGGGCAGTAACTACATGAACTGACAAATAAAAGTCAGAGGTTGCAAAGGTTGAGAGAGGTCTCAAAGATCCTTGAGTTTCAAACCAGCAGTTCTGCTGGATTTGCTCTTTCTTGAGTTGTACTCGTCATGTCATCAATAAAAACCCTTTACATTATCACACAGCTATTTCAGAACGTGCTCTTTTTATGTCCCCCTCTCCTTATGTGTTTTCTGTCAAACTGTACCAGTCAACAGTAAAAAAAGTGAATCCTCTGCCTCGAACAAGGCTGAGTGAAATTCTCTGTAAATTGAACCAATTCAGTGCCTCACTGCTTAAAATACCAAAAATCCATCTCTATACAAGGTGAACTTGAGAAAGATGTCACATCCAGCCTTATAAATTTCTGAGGATAAAACCTCTCAGGGGATTGGTTCAGACATGGGAGACATTAATTTTGCTGACCTCTGTGACTTCCATTCTATAGACAGAAGTCAAATACGAGAGCCATCCTCAGGAGATAAGAGTCTAATTGAAAATCAGATGGATCCTTTGACCTTTCTAGTTAATTATACATTGATGCTGTGGCTTATTCTCACACAGACTGCGCCTGGAGTTCAAGCTGGGTGGTCAGAAAACTAAATTAGGCTGCAGAAGTACTCTGCGGATAGTTTTGATGAGTAAAGTTTAACATTATTTTACATTTCTTACACTTCCAAATCCCCCTTGCAGTCCCTGGTGGGTTAAAGAACTACTGAAGTGTAGCGTGTGACCACAACCTGAAAACTAGGCCAAGTCTTTCTGCAGCAACACTACTGAATTAATTCAAAATGGCCATATGTCTCCTGGCTTTGTGTTTATGTTCTGAGCCAACAGAACCTTAAATGTTATCCAGCCTCAGATGAAATACACTTCATTAGAATAAAGAACAGACAACACAGATCTGAGTGAAATCCTCCCAAACAGTTTGCATGAGGCCATGATGCGACTGGATTTAACGAAGTAACACTCAGGGCTTTAAAAAGCTCAACATTCTGAGTGAAAGTCACAAAAGGACACCTTACAAAGTCATAGTCTTAGGTTGCCACTGCACAAACTCACTAACTTGCTTCATTACTCACAACCAAACCCCTAAACTTTGATGAAGACAAGATGACAAGAATCTCCTCCCAGTTACAACCACCCAACAAGACAAGCACATAGTCCCTGTGAAGTCACCCACTGGTTTCTAAGTGTTTCTACCCTTGTGAAGCTGCACAAGGGTAGAAATGCTAACTCAACCAAACTCTGGGTTGGTCTACACAGAGTGAAAGAGGTGAAGCTCTTGACATACAGTTAAAAAGCATCCTGGAGTGTGTGAGACATTCTTAAACCGGGGTGCCACAACTGGCATAGTGGCGGCTTGGTTCTGCTTATGCATGAACTATCAACTATTTTTTAGATTAATTGTATAATATGAGAATGTGAGTAAATATAAGATAAAATAAGTACAAACTGCACTGATTAAATGTTAGACTGTGTATTAATGACTGTGAGAGTTTCAGAGTGGGGAAGTGCAGCACACAGCTGCAAGCGGGAGTCAACTGTTTGCGAGGGATTTACGGCTGCTGAGATAAGGAAGAAGGAACTGTGCTGTCAGTCTGAAGAAGAGCAGTGCACAACACCCAAACATACACATATAGGAGGTAGACAAGTCAAATGTAAACATGGTGAGATTTGGGTCCCTCAGGTAAGGAGTCATGGTTTAGTGACTTATTTTGAATTTAAATTCAAGTTTTTCTCCTGTTTTAAAGATCAGCATACAAAGTTAAGTGTTATAGTTATTAACTTAAAAAATGAAAATATCAATTAATGATCAAAAATCATTTATAAAAAATAGCTGTCCCTTGATTTCATGTCACTGGTTTTACCGTTTGTTAATACCTTTTTTTTGAAAAACTGCTGCATCCCTGCAAACATCTTCTTGGGTCAAGAGGTCATTGGAGGCGTGTCCTATTTGAAGAGCACATGGTAAGTCAGCACCTTTTCTTAGTATGTTGACAATTTTAAGAATTTACTAGTCATTTCATGTGAAGTTTTTAAATGTGTCACTGGTTTTATGGAGTTTATAATAAGGGGAAAGGAAATTTGATAAAAAATAATTGATCAGATTGTAGGATAAGCTAAAATATTTTTAAGTTAAGAAGTGTAGTTTTGCCTGCAGTGACCACCATCTTGATTAGGCCATCTTTTCTGTAGATTTGTCACTGGTGTTACTGTTCTAGTGGGTAACACCAGTGACAATCACTAACACAAATCCTTCCCTCCCCCAATAAATAAAGAAGTAAATTAATAAATATATCAGTGGTTAAATAAAACAGGCTTATTAGCATTTTATTGCTGTTTCAACATTGTAACCATATGACTGTCCTTTTTAAAGATGGCAAAGTTAAGTGCTGCTGAAAAGCAAAGACTCCACAGACAGCGCAGGGATGCCGACCCAGAAGGCAGATCAGCCTACCTTAAAAAAAAAGACAACAAACTTACTTAAATGATATAGCAACTCAAAAAAGAAAGAGAGAGTGAAGGACCTCACAGAAAGGGAGAGGAGACGAGAGCGGAGGAAATGGCGGGTCAGGCAGACAGTGCACAGAGAGAAGGTCAGAGCAGAAAAAGCTCTCATGACCCCCTCATCCTCTCCAGACAGTGAACCCAGAAGATCAAGGTCAGAGTTCAGACAGTGTAACTGTACTATGATGTATATACCAAGCACGCAAACACCTACCAAACAAAGGTCTACACAATATTTGTCACATGGCTATAGAACGTATTCATTTTTCAACAAGTGTCATGTTTTACCAGAAATCTAGTACACTCACATTATATTCCATCTTTCTGTGTTATAGACAAAAACTACAAGGGCGAAGAGTACAGAGGAGAGAGGTACAGAAATGGCGTTGACACTGTCAGAAGTTGCAAGAGAAGTTGGAAAAGCACAAAAGACAACACGACAAATATAAAAAACGTTGGCACTATTTGCAGGGTAACGGTCAAGACATCGACAGCCCAAGAAAAAAAGCAAGAAGTATACTGCAAGGAAGTCCAAGAAAAACTCTCATCTTCCACTATGCTCTTTTAGTGGAGCTAAGAGCAAAGTACAAAGCAGCCAAAGCTAAAAAACAAAACAAAACAAAAGGGTATTTATAAATATACTGTCAGGTAAACTTCTCAGGAAATACAAATTAAGAAAGTTGTGTGAGCAGAGTATTGGTTTTTCAAATCACCAGTCCCTTGCCACCAAACAAACCGCAGAGCAAACCAGAAAGTTGTAAAACAGTTCTACATAAGAGATAATGTGAGCAGGCAAACTTCTGGCATGAAAAACACCACCACACTAAGGAAAATCAGGAAACTCCTTTGTGATACCTGAAAAAAACCTCCACAGACGATTTGTAGCTGAGCATGGGCAAGTCTCTTATTCCTTCTTCTGCAGGGGGAAACCATTCTAGGAGGTGACACCAAAGGAGAGAGACAGAGAAACTTGCAGTTCATTGTGGACAAAATGCATAAACTTGTATGGGGCTGCGTGACCTTGGTCTGTCTTTCTCCCCAGAGGTTGAGGACAATGCTAGTGATGGTGCAGGGGATGAAGCTGTTGTCCTCCGTGGATTTGCCGCAGTGGAGCACTCCGATCCTGAAAAAGAGAGTGACGTTCCAGATCCTTCTCCCTCTGCTTCCATTTGGAGTACTGCAGCCAATTTACTCGTTGAACTAAAAATAAATATATGAAGAGGAAAATAAACACCTTTATGTCACAACTGGCGTACTGACATGTAATTTTAGTTTCCAGACTATAGCTTCTGATGTTGTAATAAATAGATTTTTTTAACAGATTATAACAAATTTGGAAAAAAAAAACATTGATTTTTATTAGATATCTTCTTGGCTGAATGTGTTTTAGGAGGAAATTCATTTTTTCTTCTGTCATCCAGCTGAAGATCCACTTGGCGAACCCCTCTTCTTCTGTTTCTTTACTAAAGCATTCTGTAGCACGTTCCACTTTGCCTTACACACATCACTTGAAATAAAAAGGGACCAAATTAATTAAATAATTATACATATGACCAACTTTTGCTTTTTGTTTCTTCCCTCTCAGGTACTTGACCCCAGGGGACTCACGGTCAAGCCCAGCTTTTAGCTATTGTCTAGGGCACTCAACAGTTTGCAATTCTGTCCACATGGTGTGTTCTGCCATTGAAAAGGTGATGATGGAGAAGTTTCTACCCAGACCAATAGAGGAAACTTGGAGGGAAGTGGTAAAGGGTTTCTGGGAAAAATGGAATTTCCCATACTGCTTGGGAGCAATTGATGGCAAACATGTACACATACAAGCACTACTGTTGTCTGTGAGTCAGTACTTTAATTAGAAAAGACATTTTCCATTGTACTGATGGCACTTGTGGATGCAGACTGCAGGTTCTGAGTAATTCAAGTTGGGGACTTTGGCAGAACCAGCGATGGAGGTGTATATGCTGGATCTGATTTGGGGAGAGAAATGGACAGTGGAACACTTCATGTGCCATCCAGTGCTCCTCTGCCAGGTGCAGCTCACCTGGGTCATATGCCATAATTCATGGTGGGTGACAGACAATCCCCCTGAAGCCCTACCCAATGAGACCCTGACCTGGACAGAATCTCAGCCACAAAAAAAGGATATTAGACTACAGACTGTCAAGAGCAAGGATGGTGGTGGAAAATTCTATCAGCATTCTGGCCTCCAGGTGGAGGATACTTCATAGGAAAATCAACCTTTTTCCACAAAATGTCGACACACTTGTGGTGGCAACTTTCTAAATGCCCCTGATGGAAAACCAGAGGATGCTGGATGATGCAGAGCAGTTAGGGAGACACGTGGCACTACTGAGAAACATGGGAGGAAACAGGGCATCACGAGTTGCCTGTAACTTGGGGGATATCTTCTGCACCTTTTTCAACTCTCCTGAGGGCAGCAAAAGAATGGTGTGATGTTCCTTTAAAGGTCTTTTTGTTCTCATGACATGTACATATTAGATTGTAAACTGACTTTTTATTATTGTTTTTTATGCATTTGAAATGAACACACACACACATTTTGTTTGATTACTTTTGGATATTTGCATAGGTTTTAAAACATAAATGAATCACAGAATACAAGTGACTGTAATAAACATCACACAGAGATGAATTAATTGTAGTTTTACTTATTTTTTTTAATCTTGTATTCTTATCAGACCCTTCATTTCAGTTTGCTTTTAAACTACATGAAGAGAGGTCAACTCTGTGGAGCAGTCGGCAACAACATTAGCATATGAAAAGCAAGAGACCTCAAGTTGTGGCACTTCCCCCACAGTCGTCTGTAGTGTGTTTGAATCGTTTAACAGGTACAATCTCCTACACCAAAGGGCAAACTCTACTGTTTAGTTGACGTGTTTTTTTGCTTTCTGAAGCTTTAAAACAACACTTTGATTCATCAGTGTATTTTAGTATGATTAAATCAATACTATTATATTAAAAGGATTATTTTTTTAGGGTGAGAAAAAAAAACACTCAAGGCTTGGCTTGAGATGTGGAATTATTTCTAAATGGTGGTTGAGATGAATAACAATGTCCATTTACAATATAAGACAATAAAAACCCATTTCAATGTACTTGCATGATAATTAATTAGTATCTTAAACTCAGCTGAACTCAATTTCTTCAGAAATTTCAGCCCATGCTCTGTTCTCTCTACTGGTGTCTTTGTGAAAGGATGTGTTGTGTTGTAAAGAATGATGAAACTTTCAACCTCCAAAATAAACTTCTTCGATTCATCGTCCATGGCGTCGGATCACCTCAGGGTCTCTCTGACCTGATGATGACTTCTGGCCCTGTGTCACTGACAGTAAAATATTGATACTTGATGATAAATTTAAGATCAGCAGCCTGAACATAGTGCTTTATTTTGAAATGACCGGGTACTCTGATCAGTTTTCCTGTTTGGTACGATCTGCTCTACGTAGATTGAAGCATCTCTGCAGCGTACTCCAGCAAAAAAAAAAAACTGGCTGTAGAACAGGTAAGTACAGCGTAGTGTGTGACATTGACGGACCACGGCGCTAACGCTCTATGTGTGAATCAGGGGTAATTTGCATATTAAGTCAGCGCATGTAATTGTTGTGGACACTGACGGTGAGCAGAATAACATTGTGGTATCATATAGTCCTCATAAGAATTATACAGGATTAACCAGACAGCTGTTTTAATGAAACGGGGATCTGTTTGCAATCTGTGCATGCAGCATGTTACAGCTGTGGCAGTTTGCACGCAGAAAAGGTTCTAATTTGACCCAGAGTCCATTGTGCAGCCAGAGTCTATGCAGTAGAGACTATGAGGAACTCAGAGAAAATCTGAGTGGAACCGAGTGACGAAAAAATATATATTTTTCTTTTGACAGTCTAATCTCTTTTTAACTCTCCTTCCTGATGTATTTTACTATTCCTGAAAAAACTACGCAAGAACAGCAGCTGTCAATCATCGTTAAGCGTGCCGTAAATATCACACCTGGAATAGGACCCAAAAGCAGAACTCGGGAGTCAGGCAGAAGATCAGAGTCCGTTTAATCAATCCAAAAGGTACCAAAAGACAGTCAGGTATCAGGAAGAGGTATCCAGGAACGACAGGCAAAACTTGGTCAAAAAACAGGCAAGGTCAGAATTTACTAGAAGCTGACACGAGGAAAAAACGGCTGGAATGCTTAAAGACTAGACGAACTGGCACAGAAGGAAGGTAAGATGGAGAATAAAAAGACCTGGGGAGTGGAAACAGGTGCCTCAGACACAGGTGAGACACATTAGGGTAATCAGGGACGTGGAGACACAAGGGGGCAGGAAGTCACCAGACCTGAAACGAGAGACAATAGTGAGTGACAAAATAAGACAAACTAGACGAGAAACATGAGGGAGGAAATAAACAACTTAACCCAGAGATGTGACAGTAAAACCCATTTGTAACAAAAAAGAAATTTATCAGAAAAAAAGAGGACTTGAACACGATGCAGCCCAATAATATCTAAATATCACCACAGCATATGGATGAGAGAAATGTTACTCCAAGGTGTATAACAGAGAGACAGAGTTACAGTTCGAGATGACCCAGATGCCAGTTTTGTAGTTAAGTCTCTCTTGTCATTTTAGAGGCCTGTTGCACAAAACTAGGATAAGGGATTAGGCCAGGATATCTTGGTAATCCTGGTTTAATTTATCTGTGATCTGGTTGCATTAAAGCAGGATAGAGGAAAGCACAGCATGTTTTGATTTTAGTTACCATGAAGATTTATCCTGTGGAGCAAGCCTGCTCCAGACCAGGCTAAGTTCCAGGATCTATTTAGGAGCTATGATAAGATTTTACAATCTGATGAAGTGACATTTATACAATTTCATCTCATTCATAATCTGAGCACAGGTATGTTTTCGGAGCTGTTAATTAATTCTTTAGATTGTAATTGTGATGTTGGTCTGCAGTGCTTTGCCAAGCTTCTGTCATTGCTTTAAAACAGTTGCGGTGTTGTTGTTTCTTTATTTGGTCCTTTACCTTCTTGTTCTTGTTCTCCTTCTTCTTCTGCCTCCAACGGGGAAAAGTACGCCGCTCTCATTGTCATGGTGAATCGGTGAATCGGTGAATCTGTTATCAATGGCGTGGTCTATTTGAGGAAGCCGTGTGCGTGCACTGATCCAGGATTGGTTTCACCTGGCTTGATGAATCCGTGTCTGCTCATCCTGGCCTAGTCTTTGTGCAGCCGATTCAGCCTGGACGCTCTTGTTTTGAATTCGCTGAGCTGAGCTCACTCATTTATCCTCGGTGTCTGAATCCTTCTTTTGTGCAGCGGGCCCCAGGTCATGTCATCTCCTGCACTGGTGTTTCCCCGCCGCTGTGATTGTCATCCCCACTCCTCATTGTTTCCACCTGTCCCTTCACCTCATGTGTTAAAGTCTATCTTCCCCCCGTCCTGTGCCAGATCATCTTGTTTCGTCAACCCGTTCATGAGACAACCTCACCAAGTCTTCAAGTTGTATTTCGGAGTCTAAAGTGTTTATTGTTTTGCAGTTTGTTCCTCCAGCCTAGCTGTGATTTTTAGTTTCCAGTTTTTCCAGCCTTGCTGAGATTTAGAGTTATTTTGTTACTTTGTTTTTTCCCAGCTGAGCTGTGATTTTTGGTTTTGTGATACTGTGCCTGCCTTCTCCAGAATGAAAGAAGCCTTTTGTTTGAAAAGTCGTACATCTGGGTCTTCCCTGCCAGTCTCTCTGTCATGCTGTCTCTTACCTGCTTTCATTGTTGACACCTGCCAATGTTACATGCTAGTCAGAAATGGTGAAAGGTTGTAGAAGTTATGTTCATATGTTATTATGACAAAAAACATCAGTGAGGCTCAGCCATCATCCAGAATTTATCCACCACCTACATGGATAAAACTTTAATCCTCGAAATATGAACAATAACACGTGGTGTTTGAGTGAGCATGGAAATAATGAAAGTCCTAATTCTCCATCTATTACTATCAATCATGGCTTTCATGAAAATGTGAATTCAATGAAATGCAGGGATGTGTGTTCCTTTGCTCTTATTGGCCTCTAATGAACACTTCAGAGGCAAAAACAAATGTTAAAATCCGTCGGTGACGCTGCCTTTGAGAGGACAGAAAAACACATTTTCCTTGATGTTGTCATTTTTCCATCTCACCTTTGTTTTCCAGCAGTGCCACATCTTCCCTCACTAACCAAGTACCCATTACAGAGCAGGCCTCACAGCTCCCTGTCACAGTCCTGGTGTCTAAATGAAGCCATCACAAACATTAACACAAAATTACTGTTTTTATGTAGATGGAGGAGCTAGACTACCAGATTCTAAGAAAAGGGTGGAGGGCTTCATTTCTATGAAAATATTCTCCCCAAATCAAACAGTGAAAGACACTTTAAATTACATTAAACATCAATATGGAGGCATTTCTGGTACTTCAGTGAAACATTAAAGCACATTTCTTCATAGGTGGACCATAAAGTCTCAACTGTAGCTTTTATAACCTTTAACTAACTCAGTCTAAAAGCCATGTCTGCCAGCAGTCGCATGGAGAGAGGTTAAACACATTTAAATTTGAACTAGCATGAGCCCCCTTGGAAAGTCAGAGGTTAATATCCTCACTTCAGACCACCCTCATAACAGCTGCTTAAGGGGCAAAGACATTATCCATGTTCTTTATGAACACTGACTTCCTCCAGAGAATCCGTCTTCATTACTAACTTTCACTGCTCCCCTGTCGGCCCATAATCTAAGGATGAAGTGTGGATAAAGAGGTTCGTTTACACAAGTGCCAAAGAACTGATCCTTCTATCACTGACTTATGCAGTTTAATTGTATGTATGTACATATGGTGCACTTTATATGCCACCAGCAGTAAGGTACTGGATACTCCATTTCCTAGAATATATCTGAGCCTGAAGAGTTAATCATGAGTAAGCAGTTTCTTGTGTGAATGCCCTAAAAATCTTGCAGTGCCAAATTTAATAAGGAAAGAGATGCTGATGAACATTTAAACAGTTTTGATTTATGTGACGTTAGTAATGTAAGCCTGATAGGTGGGGGGGGTTATGAAGGCTGCAGCCACTGAATGCCTGTTTTAATGGCACACTGTGGAAGAATTAAGCTGAAGCTTAAAAGCTGCAAAATTAACTTTTTATTTTACTTTTATGTACCATGAACTTAGTATAGTTATTTTTTAAGAACCGTGAATGTTCATCAGTTCATTTAAGTGTGTTAATTTAAAGCTTGCTCAAAGCTAAGCTAGCTAAGTGTGAATTTCCACACCACTACTAGAGGAGATCAGTGGGGCAAGAGCACTCTTAATACATATAATTTGACATCTATTAGTTTTTACACTCAACTGCTCTAAAGACTTTGAGAAACATAACAATGAAATTGAATCAGCAGAAACACTTTATATATATATATATATATATATATATATATATATATATATATATATATATATATATATATATATATATATATATATATATACATACAGTGGGGGAAATAAGTATTTGATCCCCTGCTGATACTAATATACTTTTTTCACTTTATAAAATGCACAAAAAATTTATAACTTTTACACTGTGTGTTTTTATGCATTTTCAACTGATATTCTGTCTATACTTATAACCAGTAAACAACCATAAAAATTAGAGTGTGTTAATTTCTATGGAAGTAGGCAAACTTACAAATTCAGCAGAGGATCAACTACTTATTTCCCACACTGTATATATATATATATATATATATATATATATATATATATATATATATATATATATATATATATATATATATATATATATATATATATATATTAGAGAGAGAGAGAGAGCTAACACTGGACACCAACACCACACTGAATGATTTCACCTGCTGTGAGCGACAGGATACAAGAGAAAGAGACTGAACAGACTGGTGAAGAAGACCAGATCAGTGCTGAACCCTGTGGTCCCTGTGGACCCTGTAGACCTTTTCTAGGTGGAGGCTGACATGAGAATCATGGCCAAGCAGTCGTCTCTGATTACCATTTTTTCATCAGTTTTATTGTACTTTTTATGTGATCTCTGTGACTCCTGAATTTCCCTTCAGGGATCAATAAAGTCCATTCTATTCTATTCTATTCTATTCTATTCTATTCTATTCTATTCTATTCTATTCTATGATCTCTTGACAGAGAAGCTAGTCCGTCTACAACCTCTGGGTCATGATGATTGGACAAATCAAATAATTAAATCAAAATCAACCTGTGGCCCTTAACTCAACTTTCCTTTATTTGATCGTTATTATCAAACAGGAAATAGAAAAAAAAGAACAAATTTTCAAGGTTTTGATTTATGATTCATGATTGAGTATCAACTGAATGAATGATGAACAGATTGCAACCACACAAAAGCTGGTAATATTTAAATAACTAATAGCTAGAACTGTAGTGAATGGCCACATTTTTCAAGAATACTAAAAATAAAATGAAAGTGTTTGGGTGTTTTAGGCCAATAGGAAATACAGCTCAGTCCCTTTCGATCCAACTTCACAAAAAATGTAAGCTTGGCTACATTAAACACACACAAGAATACTGACAGTATGAAGTACATTTCAAAAGCATTAAAACCTGATCAAAGCTATGTTACTGCTTTTGAGCGTTCCTTTCCAGTCAGAGCATGGTGATAGTGGACAACAGTTGCTATGTAAACGTGGGCGATGACACATGGTGCATCCAGAATACAAGAATAAATGTATGAGGCATTATGGAAATGAAGGGTTCAGACCATTAGAAAATAAATCAACCCAGGAAACATCCTGTGAAGAGCTGGAGAGGAGGGATGTGTGCATGAAATTAGCAGAAGATGATTGTGCGATGTCAGAAAGCGCTCGGGGATGATTAATAATCTTAAAAATGTCAGCTGATTGATCGGTCATTGAGTGGTCAGATGGTGGGCTGTAGTTTTCTGTCTGATGCTTCTCATATGAGTGATTAGTGAGGGCAGTATTTCAAGCAGATTTATGTTTATTATCAAACACATCACACACACACACCACCACCACCACCACCACCACCACCACCACCACCACCAACAACAACAACTTCTATTACGTGCTGAAAATGGAGAAAAAAATAATACCCAAAATTCAGCACGCACTGACTGTGACAGAGCAATCAGTGACAAGATGCATTATTGGTCCATTAACAAGCTCAGAGTGTTTGTATAGAAGCCATTTCAGTCAGCTGTGGTGAAAATGGAGCATGGATCAATCTTTGCACTTTGTTATTTGTGTCACTCAAACCTTTGACTCTGGAGGCCTGCACTACGCAGCAGGATTTTCTCTTTTTGAGCTAACTTCAGGATTACTTCAGCTAACCTGCTCCCGAGCAGGTTAAGATCTGGATAAGAGATCCCGAGTATAAAAGCACCACCTCCCGACCAATCAGCTCTCTCAGAAAATAGCCTGCTGATTCCTGAAGATCCTGTCCAAATTGGTGTGTGGACTGTGAGAGGAGCGCTTAGGAGAGAGAGTTTTAGGGATACTTTTGATGTTCACAATGACATCCTGTATGAGAGATTCAGATTCTCATCAAATGGACTGAACTTCATTTGTCAGCTGATGGAGTCATATGTTACAAATGCAACGCATCGCAGTGAGGCACATCTGAAATAATTATGTTAATAACAAAGGTCACACATGCCTTAACTGCAGAAACATGAAATTATTTGACGCACAACAACTGGAATTAATATTCCAACACAAAATGCACGCAGACGGGTTGCTGAGCCTCAAAACTCAGTGGAAAATCTAAACCAGGGAGCCCCAAACTTTTTCCTGTGAGGGCCACATAACTCCACCCTTCTCTGATGGGGGGCCGGGGTCAGTTTAAGACAGAAAAAGTGTGACGATCCCAGGGGTGCCTAAAGGTAAACATTTATTGTTTTCCAGAAAGCCACACATAACTGAATATTTATAACCCTTTCAGGAAGTCAGGAAATAAATAAGAACACTATTTATGAAATAGAATGTCACGTTCTATGTGTGTATAAGTCTCGATCGCGTGCTGTGGCCAGACTGAAAAAAAAAAATCAAAACGCGTCTCTGGTATTGTTCAGAGGCCTGTACTACGAAGCTCGATTAACTCATCCTCTCCGTTTTCTGGGTTAACTTAACGAGACATCCGCAGTCCTGATAAGCGGTACTACGAAGCTGGATATCAACTCACTGAGTCAATCCAGAGTCTTCCAGCCTTGATCAGAGCGCGCTCACATTAAAAGGGGTAGAGTCTGCAGTGTCTGACCAATCACAAACATGAAGAGACAGGAGAAAACCTGCAGAGCAGCCTACTTTACCATGGAGGAGCAGACAATTATTCTTTAGAAATACAAAGAATTTAAACACGTCATCAAGGCTCCAAAAGCGACACTGTTACTGCAGCAAAATCCAGAAAGAAATGATGGCAGAAAACTGCAGACTCTGTTAATGAGTAAGCTCATGAGCTTCAACAGGATTAATTCATAGGACAATATAAACAGACAGAACTCTGTATATTACAGCACAGACGTTTGGAGCAGAGCTCTTCATCAGTGTTCTTTCTTTGGTTTAGATTTTTTATTGAGTTTTAAGGCTCAGCCCGTCTGATCATGTTTTGTGTTGGAATATTAATAAATAAAATTAACATTAATTCTTAACTCCCACGTAGTTGCGCGTTCGATAAATCCCTTTTTCTACAGTTCTGCCATGTGTGACCATTATTATTAACATCATTATTTAAGATACAAACAGTGGAGCTAAACAGACTTGGGGAACAAGTACAAAAACCTCCTTCAAAGTGGTCAGTGACAAGGCTTTATTTCTTCACTCTGTCTCTGATGTTTGGATGAAATCAACTGAATTTATTTATTTATGGATCCATCAGCTGACAAATGAAGTTCAGTCCATTTGATGAAAATCTGAATCTCTTGTACAGAATGACCGCATGAACATTCAATAACACAAAAGTAAAAAAAACCTTGATCCGTTAATGGACTTCAGAGACTTTTCATTAAAAAACAAATGGTTAAAAGTTTGCTCAGGAATTTTGGTATAAATGGAGACCAGTCTGTCAGTTTGTTGGCCATGACTTTCATCTGAATGAAAATATTTGAAATATTTCATAAACATTTTTAAAACTGACATTTTTATAGGAATACTGATGGTCTCATCTAATGACTCAAGACTGGTTGTGTCTCTCACACAGAAGTTTGTAAGCCAGCATGGAGTTTACTTGGAGTAAGAGAAACAGCATTTAGACAAAATTTCCTCCATCAAAACTAAAGCTTGAACTCAAAGACTGTGCAGCTAAACCTCCTCTGAATTAATCCCTGGACAAAGACAAAGCTCAAATGAGCCTGAGACAGGCTGCACTGACAAAGTGCTGTGACATTCTGGCAGCTCCCGACCTAATGAGCCTGCTGATTGCTGATCTGCCTCAGCTGTGAGCGCAGCAGGAGCCTGATGATCTGAGAGCAAACAGGTGTGCTGCTCCTGTGGCCACTAACAGAGGGAGAAGACGAAACAAAAACACAGCAGGAAGGATATTCTTATGAGAAATTAAAAGTAAATTAAATGAGCAGACACCATCACTCATGGAAGAGAGATACAGACATTAACTTGACAAGTGCCTCATGCAGCTCAGGTTAAAAATACACTTCACTTCACAACACCAAAAAAAAAAAAAAAAAAACCCAAAAAAGCAAAAAACATATATATATTTGAGTGTGTGTGTATATATATATATATATATATATATATATATATATATATATATATATATATATATATATATATATATATATATATATATATATATATATATATAAAATAAAGAGAACAATATTAATTATTATTACAATTCTTTTAATGTCAAAATAACAACCCTCCTCCTTTATCTGGGGCGGCTGTGGGTCAGTGGTAGAGTCATCGGCTCTCAGCTAAAAGGTTGAGGGTTGGATTCCGTACGTGTCGAAGTGTCCTTGAGCAAGACACTGAACCACAAAATTGCTCCCACTGTTTGTCAGTGGTGTGTGAATGAGTGTGAATGTATTAGGTAAAACTGATGGCTCCAATAGAAGTCTCTCCCATCAGTGTGTGAATGTGGTGTGGATGGGTGAAAGAGATCAGCAGTGTAAAGCCCTTTGAGTGGTCACACAGACCAGAAAGGCGCTCAATAAGTACTGGTCCATTTACCATTTATCTGGGCTTGGAACCTGCAAATGTGCTTGTCTGTCTGTGAGTGGTTTGGAATGGGGGAGGGCCCCCTCAGGCTAATACACACATAGAACGTGACATTGTATTTCATAAATAGTGTTATTTAATTCCTGACTTTTTTCTGTAAAGATCCCAGAAATTAAGGGTTATTAATATTTGGTTATGTGTGGCTTTCTGGAAAAGAATAAATGTTTACCTTTAGGCACCCCTGCGATCGTCATACTTTTTCTGTCTTAAACTGACTCCGGCCCCCCATCAGAGAAGGGAAAAGTTAAGTGGCCCTCACAGGAAAATGTTTGGGGACCCCTGGGATACAGGCTTCTCGTAACCAATTATTTTTCCAAATAATCCTCAAATGTATGGAGCCCATAAAGGGACATAGGCAGAACAAATGAAAATATATGTTTCTTGTGCTCTCCTGAGAACGGCAGCTCCAACAGAATCACTCGCTGACTCACTGAACAGCCTCTGAGTCAGACAGTCAGTGAATGATTTGTGTACTGAACATAATAAAGCGGCTGTTTTGCGAGTATTCTATTCTATTCTATTCTATTCTATTCTATTCTATTCTATTCTATTCTATTCTATTCAGTATTAACAATCAACAATCAGTCTTTATATAAAGACAATTCAGAAATGATATCTCATACACACATCTACACCGTGCTCCTGCAGCTCCAATGGACGGCCTGTTTGGGAGGAGACTCTGTCAGTAGGTTGTGAGAATGATGCATGGCAGGTATATGAAAGCAGTGCCTGCCTGGCATCGCTTCCTTTCTGTACAAGCATGATGCACACATTGTAACCTGTAAGCTATCTGTTTTTGAGGATTTCACATTAACCTGGAAAGGTGTGCCAACTCCCACTGCTGTGTTCACGCTCTGTGAGTGACGCATGCATGTCCTGACGGGTTCACTTATACATTAAGATACACAGATGTTAATTATACCTCAGGGTGCTGCACTGAATTAATACTCTTAATTAAGAGTGTGGGAATTAGCACTGCTGTGTGTGTGCTCGCAAATCCTTCTTCACATCCATCTGTCATGTTTTCCCAGTCCGACAAGGTAATACAGCCGTGAGATTCTCTAGTGGCTACAATTCCCATTTTCCCACTAATGCAGTCATTTTTCTCTTCAGCCTCTCTCTCTCTTCTCTCTCTCTCTCCCCTCCTCCTCCTCCTCTCGTCCACACACTTAAACAGCAGGATGGTATTCATCGAGCACGCCTTTAAATGATGGACACAGAATGTTAAACACGTCTCTCTGCACTTGTCTCCTCTCTGCCTCCACTTTCGCCTTTTTCATCTCGTGGTGATTGATGCCGGAAGCTCTCTCTTGTGGGTTCATGGTGTTGTCTTTTCTCCCCCACCTCGGCGTCCTTCTTTCAGTCTCCTTTATTTCTGGTTATTTACACAGAAAGATGTCCTGTCCTTCGGATGTTTGCATGACATCCCTTCTGTCCCCTCCTTTTTTTTTGAGCAGGTCACACTTGAAAGCCTCCGCTGTTTAAAGAGTTTTCTCTCTCCGAACACTGAAGAGCTCTCAAAGTAATGAAAATGAATGTAATGTGTGGTGTATTAGAAAAACAGAGAGAGGACGAGACAATCATGGCTGTGTGAGGATACCAGGAGAAAAAGAAAGATGTAAATTATTGGGTAGAGAATCATTCTGAATGACGCCTGCTGAAGTGGTTTTCGTTCTCATAATGAGGATGCTGTTGTGAATGGCAGGAACACAACAAGCGTTTTCAAATGTGAATCAGAGACACTCCAACGAAATGATTTCATTTAAAACTCAGCAGGTGTTAACAATGGGAGAGGAGAAAGACTGCAGCAGGTCAGACAAATAATTCCAGGGCCGGATTCACAAAGCATCCTAAGGCTAGTGACGTTTCAGAAAAATAATCTTCTCTTGGTTATTCACAAAGTGTCTCAGGCCTTAAGAGAGCTGCTCAGGTGAAAAACTGTTAGGAGGAGGGAGGAGGACTTTAAGAAGACTAACAGCGGCTGGTGATACTGGTGTTAGACTTTCCCAACACGCTATAAACACAGAGTCTGTTACCTGTGACAGCTGATTAGCTACATTCCAGTACATGAACATATGATGTTCTATAACAGGGGTTCCCAAACTCTGACCCATGCCAAGGCCCCCCAACCAGCAATAGCTTCTGGCCGGGGACCCCCTTTGCTAACTAATAGATTAAAAAAAAAAAAAAAAAAAAAAAATTGGTGCATGGTATGAGGCTAAAAATGATGCCCGCTCGGGCAAGGTAGCTTGCTGTATGAATGCAGCAGATTTCCTGACCAAATGCTCTTCTTTACATCTAAAGAAATCAAGATGTTTTTGTATCAAGTGACGCTAAAGTTTAAAGATTTTAAACATTGTTTGAGAGGGTTTCCAGACATAAGACGCATTTCAGGCAATCGTGGCCAATTTTCTGAATGACTTTGAAGCCAAACTTAATGTATGCTGCCTCATTTTTCAAATGTTAGTTGGCCATGAGTTCCTAGGTTTTTTTTTTTTTGCAGAAGAATCCTCCATGGCAGGACTGTTGGACTGCTTCTTTGGTCTTTTTCCTGTCAAAAATCTTTTAATTTTTGGCTAGCTAGCAGCTTGATAACAGGCACAAACCGCCAGTCATCAAGAATGATGACATAGTCATGCCCAAGTTCGAACTGTCACATTAGGTGCTGTTAAGTGCAATCAGAAACTTGAGAATCTGATGATTAAGCAGTTTACGTGTTGTTCGTTTGGGACAAATAGTTATATAAAAAGAATAATAACAAATAAAAATAAAAATAAAAATAAATTGATTCTATATTTTCCCCTTTCCTCAGATTTTCTGAGGCCCCCCTTGTGCCCCCTGGCGGCCCCCCCTTTGAAAACCACTGTTCTATAACAATAGTAGGGAGAACAAGCCCCCCCCCCCCCTAAAAAGGCTTTTGACTTCAAGTCATGATGCAAAGGTCCTCTTTGGTATGGAAGTACTTTAGGGCAACAGAGATAAATTTATCCTAAGACACAAGTTAGATCACAATTTTCATCGGAAATATTCTGTTGTGGCTACAATGGCAAATTTGGTTTCAAAGTGTAATTATTGGGGGTCAAGGAATCCAATAAATAGGTTTCAAGTAAAAAAAAACAAACCCAACAGTACTTCCATTACCATTACAACTAGATTACTAGGGGTAAATATGTTCTCCGGTTCAAATCCCAGTTTGGCAAGGTGTGCCTTTCTGTGTGGAGTTTGCATGTTCTCCCTTTGCATGTGTGGGTTCTCTCCAGGTACTCCAGCTTCCTCCCACGGTCCAAAAACATGCTCATCAGGTTAACTGCTGATTCTAAATTGTCCGTAGGTGTGAGTGTGAAAGGTTGTCTGTCTCTGTGTGTCAGCCCTGTGATTGGCTGGAGACCAGTCCAGGGTGAACCCCGCCTCTCGCACTAAGGCAGCTGAGATAGACTCCAGACACCAACGACCCTGAACAGGAGAAGTGGTATAGAAAATGAATGAATGAATGAGTGAATGAATGAGTGAATGAATGAATGAATGAATGAATGAATGAATGAATGAATGAGTGATTGGCAAAATACAAAATTCAGTGAAATAGATTAGAGCATTGAATGTGTATGCTGTCAGTTATATAAAAACATATTCATCAAAATCCGTATCAGCAGATCAGGCTCTTTAAAGATCAGAGATCGGCCAGAAAATTGTGATCATTGCACCCCTAACATCTATCTCTTCTGTCTTAGGATGAATTTATTTTTGTCACCTTGAAGAACTTCCATCCCAAAGGGGTCCTCTGCATCATGACTTGAAACTTAAATGGTCGCCTACAACACTGCTTGAGAACAACTTCGCTTGTGTTCTGGAATCTCTGTACTCTCTTGAGTTTGCAGCACATACCAGTGCTTCTCACACTCTTCCCTTGTGCCATGATCTCAGCACTCAGTTTCCCTCTTTTATTCTCCTCCATGAGCCGAGCCAACAACAGACTCGGCTCGTGTCCAGTTGGGCTTTTTTGGTTTCTTGGCTCTTTTTTTTATCCATTTTGTTTGTTATTTTTGTCATTCTGCCAAATCAAACCACTTTTTATAAGGATGCCAACAATCACTGGAAGTGCTGACAGCTGAGTCTGTTTCCACCATTAATATCAAATACATGAAGTAGTGAAATTAGCAGCATGGACAGAAAACAGAAGATTTAGAAAATAAATATAATCAGCATGTGAATAAGGTATGATGAAACATTTCAGAGCTGTGTTACAATTAATTTAATTTTGCTGACTTTCTTCATCATGAAATCAAAATAATGTCACAATCACACATTTCTTAATACAGTCACAGTTATATCATCGGCTGATTTCACTCTCCATTCATTACTAGCAGTGCAGAGTGCTTTTTTTTTTTTTTTTTTTTCCCTTTTTTGTAACAACCAATTACAGCTTCTAGAAAACTGTCATACCGAGCACTGGACTCGGAAAGGACACTGGAAAGGAACTCACTCAGAGTTCCTTTTAGAAACTTCCAGAATCACTCTTAAGGTTTGTGTAAAACAGAAATAAATTTTTGTTATGAGTCTGTCCCACCACAGAAACATGTGTCATTGACCACCGAGCCAAATTTGAAAGATTTAAAAAATAGCTAAGTATATAAAATTAGGTCTCAAAATCATGCAAAATAAGCCCTTCTCTCTGCTGTGGAACGCTGGGGGCGTGTCAGTTAGAGGTGCTGGAGCGACGCCCACATGTGGGAGGGGAGGCACCTCGATGTACTGTACAAGGACGTTACCTACAGTAACAATGGAAGCTAGCTCTAGCAGCGTGATGGGACGGAGCCAGCCCTACCTGTTTGATCCATCAGAGCCAGAAACTGACTCTGAGTCAGACACTGATAGAGCTCAGCCTCATTCCTCACAGTCTCCATCAGAATGATCATTTATTTCTCCATTGATCACATTTAGCAACATGGATTACTGACTAGTAACGTTATAGCTTAGACAAATACAGCTGCTTTCCATACACACATGATATATAACAGATGCTATCCCAGACTTATGAGCCAGCGGGAAAAACCATCGAAGCTAATGCACTGAATGTATTTATACCGCTTCAGCGACAGGGGGCGGGGTTATGCTAATGATGTCTCCATTACGTAATACAGCTATGATTTCTGATCCAATATGATACATGTTTTAAGGAAACACATTTGTGACTGATTTAATGTGTTTAGAAGAAAATAGATGAATTTGCTTTACACAGACGTTAAGCTAAGATGCCTTCCTAGGAGTTTTAGGCTAAGTTAGGAGCTCTCTGAGGGGACTCTAAGATGCTTTGTGAATACAGGCCTAGAAGTCTGGTTCTATTGCTTGTTTCACTTGAATGGAAAAAAAAAATGGGACATACAAGTGTCTTTTTACCCCCCCCCCCCCCCCTTGTAACGAACTCTTTAAATCAGGTAAATTAGTTTATTTCTGCTTCCTGTCTCCCATTTTTTAATTTATCACATTTTAATCTTTACCCATCCCTGCTCCTGTCAGTTCTATTTTTATCTGCTGCCAAAGGAGGAGAAATATGACAAGAGCTGCTTTCATTAGAGGGGGGCTCAACAAGTGTCAGAGCTACTCCCAAAAAATCTGCATTAAGTCTCGGAGCTCCTTGGATATTGGGGATTTTTCTTTTCTTTTAAAAGTCGGTCTCGTTGTTCATCTGAAGTCCTCATCACACCAGCCTGCAGCTCAGAATCCTCAGCTCTCTAAAATTACATTGACTTGACAAACAACTGCTTTATGTGTGGAACTTGAAATGGATTGAGTCATTTTCTGCTTCACCAGATACATTATTTCCTGACAATGGTTTAAAAAAAAACAGCATTCTCCACATAAACTGAGCTGTATCTGCTTTGTGCTGTTATACTGCTGAGGAGGAACATTTTAAATTTGCTCTGGTGTAATGAACTCTCTGAAATGTTACGCTTAGTTTGAATAAGAGAGTTAAAGGAGTCTGACCAGCGACTTAACATGGTAAGAAAAACAAGGCACAAGGCCATTTCTCATGAGCCATTTGAGGTATCTTTTTTTCAGTGCAGTTAAACCAAAATGAAAACAAACTTCAATATTGTGCTATGTTTTTAAACAAGCAATACAATAGATGATATTTAAACTATATATAATAGTGCTATGGACTGTCTCTTTTTTATTTTTCCGTCTTTTTGTCCACCTGTGCATAATCAATCTTCATCTCCTGTGCTCTCCCCTCCCTCTTCATTCGCCTGCGGCTCAGTTAAAGGACCACTGCCACTGAATGACCTCCCAACTGTTGCCAGGGCATTGATGGCCAATGTCAGCTCAGACACAGCACTGACCAGCTGCCTCGCGTGTGCAACGATGGCCCCGGGTGTCACAGAGGAGGGCCCCTGCCACACTGGACACAGCTCTCCCCCACTTTGAATGGCCTGTAACCCCGCCGTCTGATTTCCCCAACTACATGGCTTCAAACTTCATTTTTCATTTACAACCACTCTGTTCTCCCAAACTCTCCATGGTGATGGATGGTGGCACTTGCAAAATCCTAAAGTAAACACAATCATGCCCACTAATAGCATGTGCAATTTGTTTTTGTTTGCACATCTTAGTTAGTGCTCATTTTTTTGCAAATGAAACCATACGTCTCTTTTGCTGGACACTGCAGTTTGTATTTATGGTGCTGACTTTTAGAAATGCTGTACCTGTAAGACTCATTTGCAACCAAACTATCACAGTTACTAAAGAAAATAACCTGAGGCATCCCCACAACACAATGAGTTATATCCTGAACAGTCAGAGAAGCATCTCTACTTTGAAATCTCAATACTTCCACGCAAGCAGAATTATTAACCGAGCTTCAACTGAACAAGTTAGGGCAACAAGTGTGTCTCTGCCTGCAATGAGTTTGTGGATATTTTCAATTGAAGGCACAAGCTGCTTTTCAGAGAGCTGATTTCAAAAATGAATGAATCAAGTTATATAGTTTTTCCTTCTCTCCAGGGTATTTTCCATATATATTTATATTCTGGGGGCTGGATTTTGCCCACGAGCCACCAGTTGAAGTTTATTCCCCTAGAACCATACTTAATGGATTAATCCCTATCTTGAAAGATATTCCCTAATTTAGGGTTATGCTGATGTGGACTTTCTTGTCTAACATGATGGTCCTGAATACAGAGGTTTTAATTACATGTAACCCCTCAAATACACCAGATGTGGAATTTTCTGATATACTGAACATTGTCCATGATTTATAAGCACCAATGAAAATTTGCATGCAAGTTCTGTCTACAACCTGATCCTAATGGAAGTTAAACACCCCGCTGATTTGTTCCACCTGCAATTGATCTAATCGGGAATCTTAAAATGGTTTTCCATTAAAACAAACAAACAAACAAACAAAACAAAACAAAACAAAAAAACAGCTCAGTTAATGGGATCAACTTTCCCCCTCAGTAGCTCGAAATAAAAGGCAACAGAGCAAGACCTAAATGAAGGTCAAAGACTATACTGTGGTCGGCTATATGAGATCACAGACAGGGCTCTTTTTTAAAAAAAATTAATTCATTCTCTAATTTTCACAGTTTGGAAGCGCTCTCTTCATTTCCATATAAGCTGGTGATGCATTCTGAGGTGCTTTGGCAACAGCACTTCATTTCCATACCATCTCCATATGATTATCATAACCTGCATTAAGCAAATCAGAGTCACAGAGGAGATGGTGGACAAAACAAAATCTGCATCCAAGGCTATATTTACATACTGATGTTACCTCTGATACTCAGCCAGTACATCATGTCAAATATAAGGCCCTAAACTTTCTGAGTCATTGATAATACTGCAGTTAAATCCAGTTTATTTAAAATTACAGAGTAGTCATTGAAGAGATTATCATTAACACAATAACACCTCCTAAGAATGCCATCATACAAAAACAATAGATAGATCAGCATTCAGCTCAACCTTCAGACAGAGATGGGAACAGAGAAGGAGCAGTGATGCCAAATGAGGAAATGTTCAGAGCAGCTAAATACAACAAGAACCTGGTTTGGTGAGGGAGCAGCAATTCTAGTTGGTGCTTAGTAGTAAAAAAACTTGCTTCTTATTTAGCATTAAAACAAGACTAAGAAGCAGAAATAACTGTGACACAGTTACTGAATAATTACAACACAGCTGACACCTGGCTTCTGGACTCGACCACCAGTGTTCCCATTGGAGCCATGCTGATTACAACTGGCACCACTGTTGCCCGCACACCCCACATCTTCTGTAACTCTTCCTTCAGCCCTTGGTATTTCTCCAGCTTCTTCCTGATGTTGCTATTGCTCGGTATTGCTACATCTATCACTACCGCTGTCTTCTGATCCTTATCTACCAGGACTATGTCAGGCTGATTAGCTAGCACCATCTTGTCAGTCTGGATCTGGAAGTCCCACAGGACCTTTGCCCACTTGTTCTCCACCACCTTAGGAGGTGTCTGCCATCTTGACCCTGGAACCTCCAGTCCATACTCTGCACAGATGTTCCTGTACACTATGCCAGCTACCTGGTTATGCTGCTCCATGTATGCCTTGGCTGCCAGCATCTTACACCCTGCTGTGATGTGCTGTATTGTCTCAGGGTTTCTTTACACAGCCTGCATCTAGGATCCTGCCTGGTGTGGTAGATCCCAGCCTCTACTGATCTTGTGTTGAGGGCCTGTTGTTGTGCAGCCATGATCAGCACCTCTGTGCGGTCTTTCAGTCCAGCCTTCTCCAGCCATTGGTATGTCTTCCCGATGTCAGCCACTTCTTCAATTTGTCGGTGGTACATGCCATGTAGGGGCTTGTCTTCCCATGTTAGCCCCTCCAGCTCCTCCTTGTTACTGGGCTTCTGTTGCCTGAGGCATTCACTTAGCAGGTCATCAGTGGGAGTCCTCGGCCTCCCTCCTTCTACTTAGTGTACAGCCTCAGGGTGCTGGACTACGGGTGATACCCTCCATGCATTGTGTGTATATATATATATATATATATATATATATATATATATATATATATATATATATATATATATATATATATATATATATATATAAATAACTTCTTAATATGTTAAGACAAGTTGGCTTCATCAGCTTTATGTACTGCTTCCGAGCAGTATAAGCCACACAGAATGCATTCATCATCAGTGGGTGTCAAACACTGTTGCCTTAACCCTTCCCAAACAAAACCATTAAATCTGGGCTCTACTCCAGGACAATATTTCAGAACTTTTAAGTAAAGAAAACTTCATAAAAGAAAGAAAATAGAGAAACATAACACTGACCTGAAACAACCTTTGAAAGTTAAAGAAAAGAGAAATGAAACTCTTAAGCTTTGGATGGCCTTGCCAAAGGTATCACCATGAATAGAACTATGAAGAAGTACATTTGCTTATGTTGTTCAGTCCCTTCAGGGGGTTTGGGATGTTGCGATTGCAAGTCAACGCAAATTCAACCAATCCCTCATGAATTCTGGGCGGCCTTGCATTTTGTCCAATTACTGCAACTTATTTGAAAATTTGATCAATCATAACAGTTTCACCTGCCCCCTCCAGTTCCTCCTTTTTAAAAGCCTCACACTATATATACTTTTGAATGCGTGCTGTAGATGAAGATTGGTGTGTGGATGAACATTAATATTCATCATATTATTGGACCACTGAGCTGATTGTTCATTTGCTGCTCAGCATCACATATGCAGGGACCCTGAGAACATAACAGCTTATGTCAATGTGGTCTTTATCAGGGTCTTTAACCCTCTGATACATGACATATGAAAATCTGTAGGAAGATTTTCCTTTGTTTTTTTTATTATTTTAGGGCAAGAAAAAAAAGTTTTCATTTTTCAATTTTTTTTCAATTTTATTTTATTTCTTGTTTTCAGAAAGTTATGGACCTGTCTTCTCCAGTGGACTGAATGCACCTGAGTATTGAATATAAAACAGTATGAACTTATTAAATTTTGTTTTGGTAATTTCAATAAATATTTCTTTTGATGCTTTGCAAAACATTTGAAGACATTTTCACACATTTTAACTTTGTATATTTCATAGTTGATAACCTCCAACCCTCTGATACATGTCTGTAAAAAATGACATAACAACAAATATGTATTACTGCGTCACTTTGTTTATGAAAAAAAGTTGTTTTGAACAAAGAAAAGTAGTTTAAAAATCAAACAGCAATCTCTGGTCTACAAATTTAAAGCAATGCAGAAGTGCTAAAATTTTCAGTTCATATCTGCTTGAGGCTGGCTCCTGAATAACCAGAACCCCCCCCCCAAGAAATAAACTTGGAAAAAAAAAACCCCAACAACAAATTCTTCAGTCTGAGGAGCCAGTTTCACCAATGGCACACACTGTACAGGTTTTTTTTTAAGTGCCCCATTTTCAATATGGCTCCCACCAACGATTGGCTTCAAAACTCAGTTTCAGAAACAGATAGGTGACGTCACAGAGACTATGTGACTATGTCCATTCCTCATACAGTCTATGGTTAGAAAGAAGATCCGTCTCCATTCATTTGCTTCCAAAACAAATAAACACCTTAACAAGAGTCACTTATAGCGCCACTGGATCTGGCCAAAAGTGTCACTTCAACGCTAGAAAGTCCTCACAGTATAACCACTGACATAAACATGGTCAAAACCAAGAGCTACTGACAGATAAGAAATAAATGACCCATATAAAAAAAAAAAAAAATCACTGCTTAAGGGTCATCAACAAGTTTAATTTGTGGATGTTGTCCTCATTGAATTTACAGACATTCAACCTCCACTGCTTTGTCTGATGTATGTTTGCCTCTATCAAGACCTGATAGTCATATCTTCTCCATAAAAGACATCAACATCTGTACTGCTATTATCCAAATGTTGCTATTAGCCAGTGGTAATAGTGTTTACGATCAAAGCTTGATGGATGATAAAAAAGCTTGGAGGTTTCTTTATTTCTTTTTAGCAGGTGCATAAAAAAGAGGCTCAAAGGTGGTGTTTCAAAGCAGTATGAGCTCAGAGTTATTCATTTATCTTTAACCTTCAACATCAGTCTGCTAAACCACACAGACCTTTAAAAGGAAAGACAATTTTCAACACTAACGGTAGACGTTCCAGTTATGTACACATTGTGTATAAATTGTGAGAAAACCGACAGCGATTTTCATCTGTCTCTGGTACGGCTGCAAATTAGGTTGTTCCTCTCCATCCAGCACTTTTGTGTGATTTGTAGTTTGTAGGGATGTGGTTGGATGGCTGGGAGAAAACAGCCCCAGACCCTCCAAAGACCTGCAAGGTCATCTTGCTGCAGACGGTGTCACTGTGCATAGTTCAACAATACAGTGCAATTTGCACAAGGAAAAGCTGTATGGGAGAAGTATGCAGAAGAAGCCTTTTCTTTGCAGACACCACAAACTGAGTCGCTTGAGGTATGCAAAAGCACATTTGGACAAGCAAGCTTCATTTTGGAACAAGGTGCCATGGACTGATGAAACAAAAATTGAGTTATTTGGTTATAACAAGAGGCGATATGCATGGTGGCAAAAGAAAACAGCATTCCAAGAAAAACACTTACTACTCACAGTAAAATTTGGTGGAGGTTCCATCATGCTGTGGGGCTGTGTGGCCGGTGCCGGTACTCGGAATCTTGTTAAAGTTGAGGGTCGCATGGATTCCACTCAATATCAGTGGATTCTTGAGAAGAATGTTCAAGAATCTGTCATAAAGTTGAAGTTATGCTGGAGCTGGATATTTCAAGAAGACAACGGCTCAAAATGCTGCTCAAAATCTACTCAGGCATTCATGCAGAGAAACAAGTACAATGTTCTGGAATGGCCATCCCAGTCCCCAGACTTGAATATCATTGAAAATCTGTGGGATGATTTGTAGCGGGCTCTCCATGCTCAGGAACCATCAGACCTCACTGAACTACAGATGTTTTTTTTTTAAAGAGGAATGGTCCAATATACCTTCATCCAGGATCCACTCATTAGTGGCTATAGGAAGCATCTAGAGGCTGTTACTTTTGTTACTTTTGGTCTAATTTGCTTTGATGCATATTGCACATTTTCTGTTAATCCAATATACCTAATTTCACTGCTGAAATATTACTGTGTCCATCAGTTATTTGATAGCTCAAAATGAAATTCTATACCACCAAACAGGTGGGGTAGGCTGTACATCATTAGTGGCCTTCCACTTGGAGAGACTGCATTTCTGCTTGGTTGAATTTACGATATAAAATTAGAGCGGTAATTCGCACGGTATTAAGATCAAAGAAGACCTACATATTTATTATAAATTACTAGAGGTCCCCAGATAACACTAGTCCCGTGTGAAAAGGGCTTAGCCTATTGTTAATCACTAGAAGGCGTCCTTGCTCTTTGTATTGTATTGTTCTGTCAAAAGGTCCACTGTGCATGCAGGTGTGACGTCATCACACTCTATGTGCATCCTGTTATTTCATGTGAAGAGCAGAGCAAGCTGGACACCTGCAGTTGTGTTTCACGCCAGGTTATTGAGATGAAACCTGCTGTATTTGCCTCACTAAAAATGGCAAAGGCTAAAGAGTAGAGACCGAGTTCAGTTTTGCTTATTCTCCATACACAAGAAGACGCACTGCACACTCCAATGCTTTACACCCACATATTTCCATACATTTGAACTGTATTAGAATTTTGTCAATGAAGTCCCCTGAGAAATGGTCCATGTCCTTTAAATCTCTAAAGACATCCAATATTGTACATGGCGTTTTCTTAAAAATCCCCACCATTGTTCAACCCTTTGGTTATGATTACTTGATCCAGTAATGTAGCATCTTTCAGAAAAGTCATCTTCATGGTTACCTCTGAGAAACATCTGCATCTGCTCCATTGTACTGTTCTCTGTACCCATGTCTGATCTGATTTTCATGGGGGTGCCACTTCTGTTCTCCACTGCATCAACAAAGTATCAGCAATAACTCTAGGGTTATTTCTTGAGCAAGCATGTAGACATATGTTTATAGGCAAAAATCTGCCGTTACACCACTAATACATACTCCATATGGTTGAAGTTTGTCATATCAATCAACATGCCACTTAAAGTTGGGACCTGGATTTCTGTATAGTCACCGCCAAAGACTATTCTGTAGCCTCAACTGAACACCCTGAGGATCTAGGATTTTGAGCAGGTGCTGGACAGTCCTTTGGGCCACCACCAGGCCCACTTGTATTAATTTCAAATGCATGAATTTATGTCCATGAAGCGTCCCGTATTGGTTTAACTGCTCCTGCAGGAAAAGAGTTTACAGTTTTACCTTCTTAACAAAAATGCAATATTCCAACTTCCCTGTCATCCACAAACCCATACATTCAAACCCCTCCTCTCCACTGTGACTGATCGTTGCCAAATGAAAAAAAAAAAAGGGTGCCGTTATCCAATATGGGTGTAATTCCAAGAGCTGGCTGCTTCATCCTCTTCACTGATCCTTTACACCACCCACCAAATGTCTGATGGTGAACGAATGGTGTCTCTATCCATGGCTGGAGGTTTGTGGGAGGGTTTTTGGCTTTCAGATATTTCTAAATCAGTATCAGTTTGTTTTGAAAAATAGTGAGCATTAAATGGTGCCAATCATATATATATATATATATATATATATATATATATATATATATATATATATATATATATATATATATATATATATATAAATTCCTTCACAGTAATGTGTTGAGTTTTTTTTGTTGCTGTTGAAGGCCATCCTAAAACTCAAAAATGCCACTGTGCACCAAAGAAAGGCATCTTAAAGGTTTTGCTGCTGTTGTATCTTTAAAGAAGGTGTAAATAACATTTGGATCACAATAAATACCACAGTAAATAGATTAAACCCTTGAGAGGCACAGAAATCCTATTTACTCAGAAGCTGTCTATCTGTCTCTCTCTCCTCCTGTCTCCTACTGTGCTCGCAGGTTTTTACATTTCAGCCTCCATTCCTCCTGAAATCCCCTTTCAGTGTTATTCCCTTCACCTCTGTATCAAAGCTAACAATGGCAGTTAATTTGTCTCAGTGCTCGGGCAGTTTCAGCTCTGCATTAGTCTGCAGCCACAATCTCCCTCACTGAGCAGATATGTGGCAGCAGAGGGAGAGATTTCTTGATGAAATCAGCCTAAAAGTGGATCTGACTGCCAACTTCTCAGGCTCTTTGTATTGTTACAGGACAGATAAGACAGACAAGGTACAAGAAAAAAGACAGAGAGGGAGAAAGATGGGGAGTGAAGTAGATACAGAGCGGTGTTGATAGGGAGGCTTGGACAGCTCTGGGACTAATTAAACTGCCATTGTTGACCTTGATACTGAGGGATGAGGAAGTGCGTTAAAATGATTCAGGAGGTGCACATTTTCAATTTGCATAGTAATTTCTGAAAGAGGTCCTCTTTATCCTGTTTTATTAGTATCATGGTAGCCATTAGACATTATTACCTTTACTTTTGTAGTGAGGAATCACTCAGATTGTACCCATCCTACATGTCTAAAGTTACTTTCCACAGGAGGAGTCTGGATATCACAAATATCACATTTCACTTGTTACAACCCCAAGTCCAATGAAGTTTGGACGTTGTGTGAAACTTAAATAAACAGGATTTGCAAATCATTGTTTTCTGTTTTTAACCTATATTCAACTGAATACACTACAAAGACAAGATATTTATTGTTCAAAGCTATTAATATTTATTTATTTATTTATTTATTTATTTATTTAGCAAATATTCTCTCAGTTTGAATTTGATGTCTGCAGCACGTTCCTAAAAAGCTGGGACAGGGGCAACAACAGACTGGGAAAGTTGAGGGATGCTCCAAAAACACCTGTTTGGAACATTCCACAGGTGAACAGATTCATTAGAAACAGGTGAGTGTCATGATTGGGTATAAAAAGAGCATCCCTGAAGGCTAAGTCATTCACAAGCAAGGATGAGGCGAGGTTCACCACTTTGTGAACAACTGCATGAGCAAATAGTCCAACAGCTTCAGTACAATGTTTCTCTGAGCAAAAAATATTGTTTAATACAGTTGGGAGCAAAATTATTCAACCCCCCACACACCCTAGGTATATTTGGCTAGGTCAGAGCATTACAATTCCCTGATCACACAAACCTGGAAGCATATGAATACTGTTAATTTATTGCAACCTAAGTTGAGGAGAATTCTCATCTAGCCTTCTTGCAATATTTAGAAAATGTAAGAATACAACAAATCACATGGTGCAAAATTATTCAACCCCTTAGGATCAAGTTTATTTTACATTTACAGCAGAGGCTTCAGTACTTCTTGGCACATCCTTTAGCGGTGATGACATCTTGTAGGCGTGCTCTGTACCTCTGAACCAGGTTCTGACAGCGTTCCTTGGGTATCTTTGCCCATTCCTCATGAGCAATGGCCTCAAGCTCAGCAATGTTTTTTGGTTTCCGTGTCGCCACTGCTTTCTTGAGATCCCACCACAAATTCTCAATAGGATTCAAGTCCGGGGACTGAGAAGGCCACTCGAGGGTTTTCCATGACTTTTTCTCCAGCCAGGCCTTTGTGGACTTTGAGGTATGCTTGGGGTCATTGTCCTGTTGGAGCGTCCAATGACGCCCAAGCTTCAGTTTCCTCACGGATGATACCACATTCTTGCCCATTCTTGCCCAAAATGTCCACTGTGTGGATGGAATCATAGATTCCACCCACACAGTGGAGATTCCCGGTGCCAGACGAAGCAAAGCAGCCCCACAGCATGATTGAACCACCACCATGCTTTACTGTGGGCAACGTGTTCTTCTCATCATATGCAGTGTTCTTTTTTCTCCACACATACCGTTGATCCATTGGCCCGAACAGTTCAAGTTTGGTCTCATCGGTCCACAGCACAGTGTCCCAGAACTTCTGAGGCTTGTCCATATTGTTTCGGGCATACATCAGGTGACTCTTCTTATGCCTAGGCTTAAGTAGTGGTGTTCGTCTTGGAGTTCTGGCATGGAACCCTTCAGTACCTGCTCTCGTCAGGCCTTGCTGCAGCTCCTTCGAGGTCAGTCGGGGATTTTTCACCACCTCTCACCTCAGGAATCTCCTTGAAGTTTCAGACAACTTCTTTTTTCTTCCCCGACCATGTTGAGTAGCCACAGAACCCTTGGCTTTGTACTTCCGTACGATGCTCCCGACAGTGTCCCTGGGTACATTAAGTAACTGGGCAATTCTCTTGTACCCTTTACCTTGCTTGTGCAAGTTTCTTCTCGAAACTTCTGGGACCATTCCTTGGTTTTTGCCATCTTGAGACCAGAGGCTTGTGAGGACCACATGGACTGTACCCATTATATACTCTACATAGTACTACTCACATTATGAAAAGCTTCATAGTTGACTGCACAATAATGCAGTGTACACCACATGAGAGTTCCACTGCACAAATACTCTCCTATCCCTAAAAGCTCAAAGGGGTTGAGTAATTTTGCACCTACTGCATGGACAGAATATACTAACTCTATGCTATGTATCTAATGATTTTGGTGAAGTTTGCTTTAACAGATTATTTTACTTAATCTCTTCAGATCTCATGACTTAAAACAGCTTAAAAGTAATATGGTTTGCCTGAAACCCCAACACACCAGGAGGGTTGAATAATTTTGCTCCCAACTGTAGTAAACAAATAACATTTTCTTTTGTCTCCATTTTACTGACTAGTCCCTGGAATTTATTGGAATTCAGTCGGTTCAAGTGTTGAGAAAAAAAGTAACTTGAAGGTATTCAGGTACTTTGGCCATATTGTTATAGCTTAGCTTGCTACATTTCTGAGGGTCATAGCTTTAGTGTAGTGAAGCTTAATTTAACACAGAGTAACTGGCAGCTTGGTGCACTACATTTTACAAGTAGCTTGCCCAACACTGGTTGCAATATAATATATGCAATATGTTACCTCTCAGAAAGGTGTGGAAATGAATGGCCTTTTAACACCAGTTAAAGGAAAAATGAAGCACTAGAACTTTCCAAATATAGAGTACACTCACATCAAGAATGGTGTTTTAGTTAGCAGTTATAGAGACCAGCAGGGTTGATATCCCAGCTCCCTAGCTTGGCTTTTCTGGTTTTCTCAAATACCTCCTGATCACTGAAGAAAGCAGGCTAAAAAATTGCCTCCAGATTACCATGGGATTCTGTTTACAAACTATGGTCCAAAGAGGTGCCATCGACTCCAACACACAACAGCACGTAGCTCCCTTAATTTGTGGGCTTGGTCTCACAGATAACACACCTATACCACTATGTAACTTGGAATCTCTCCTGCTCTCCCAAACAGTTTCTCCCCTTTTTTCTCCTTCAGTCTGTGGAGTCACCTTCTCCCTCTTTAAAACTTTGATTTATGGCAGAGCAGACCTCTTTATGTGACTAATAAAAATAACATTGACAAGTGACTTATACAAACTGGACTACCCTTTTAAGACTTTGCAGATAAAGTCTGGAACACCAAAGCAGGTGTTTCTTTTTTACTTTTATGACCAATCGTGTATTTCAGTACAATATATAAAAAATATAAAAATAGAGAACATGGAACAGATGACAGATGCATGAAAAAAATGTTTTCTCCTGTTAAATCCCATGACTCCTGAATAGATCCAGCCAAGCTGTTCAATTAAACTCAGCTCTACAGTGAGCTATTTCACCCACTAAACAGAGATTCCTACACTCCTCACTTTTGTCTTTGTATTACTTGTATGGCCTTATAACCTGTCCCTATGGTACCTTTAGGAATTAATATGTAAGAGTTTTACTGTTATTTATATCTACACTATATTGCAGTGTTCATAAATCAGTGCTAGAAAAATTACCATTATATTTCTATCAAAATGCAGATGGTCACACAGCACAGTTACCTTTCCATTTCCTGCAGGAAAAAAACAGCCAACCATGCTCACAATGTGATTAGCAAAGCTGTGGATAATGATGACATTGTGACAACAAATTAGTACAGTGTAGATTACATTGCAGTTGATATGACTAATCCCCTAAGAGAGCACACTAATTAAGACATTTTGTTGTAAGAGCCACGGATAAACAGACAAAAGTCATTGCATGTGTTATCATATAGTCTCAGCCTGTTCATTCACATGAGATTGAAATAATTGAGATATAATGGCTTATACCATATCTCATTATTTCATACAACAGGAAGCTACAGTTTGGAAAACACGCTAATTTAAAACCAGTAATCCCAGTGGAATGGGATTAAACCAGGGAGCAATTATTATTTCAATTACTGAATCTGTAACAAGGCCAGAGAGCGGCTAACAAAGTGTGCAGGGAAAATGTGTGAGTGAGAAAAGTGGATGGTTTACTGGTTTTGGAGGCTGCAGGTTCACCTGCGGGTTAATGATTAACAAAAGCAGTCACGATTACATGAACTTTCAAAAGGCTTTATTTGTGTTGCCTTTTGAGCCAGATATTCAAACTGCAATATTGTCCTTGCACACCTCAGACAGCAAAAGAAAAAGCATCCTTTCAAAAGCCGCATAGCAGGAACTCAGTCGAAGCAATGTGTGGTGTTTACCAAATGAGAGCCTCCTGCACTCAATTCAATTTCAAGTATTAGACGCTCATTTAAGGTCACTTACCCGAGCAGCCAATGTAGTTTAATACTTTAGGATTATTTGAGGGATTTAAAAAAGTTTCTCTATGAGAGGACAGAACACTGGTTAACACTTTAACGTTCTGCTTAACCGTTTGGCAGAGCACATTTTGAGATACTATAGCTCATTGGATTATGTTGAACTGAATTAAACCTGATTGGGTTGTCTTATGTCTGACGTTATGTCTGACAACATAAAAAACACCCCCAAATTTATACTTTTTTGGGTGTGTGTGGACACAATAGGGTTAAAGGGTTAAGGCAGTAAAAAGGACAGAGAGTGGGTTATGTCATGTGGCCACAAGTGTCATTTGAACCCAGACTGACCACTTTGAGGTCTATGGACGCCCTTGCTGGGACACTAGCTCTCACTGCTTTGCTAAACCAGCACTCCCAATGCTAAATTATTTAAGATAGAAATGAGGCGTCACATGGGAGCTAGTTCAGGCCCGCAACTCAAGCTGCATGGATTTCACATTTCACATGGGACAAACATTTCCTCCCATGAAGCTGTGATGCTTTCAGGAAATGTCCCGAGGCATGCTGAGGCCCCAAATATTGTAGATTTTTAATAGTGTCTGGCTCATAACTTCTCAACATCCATTCATCCATCCACTATCTTTACCGCTTTTGGGGTGCAAGGCAGGGTATGCCCGAGAGACAGAAAATGATTCACACACACACACACACACACACACACACACACACACACACACACACACACACACACACACACACACACACACACACACACACACACACACACACAACTATAGGAAATTGAGCGTGACCAATCAACCTGATGACCTGATGAGTGTATTCTTGCACTGCCAGAGGAAGCCAGAGTACTCCTCAATATCTGCATTATAAAAATAAAACAACGAGGAGTGATGAGGTCAGAGCCTTGACACCAAACACATTGTTCTTCTGCTGCTGTGATAAATAGTTGAAGAATATATAATACAATTATATATAATATGTAATAAAAATATGAATTGTTCCATTCTTTATACAACTTTAATATAACTTGTTTGAATTATCTGTTTAAGGTTATGAATGGAGTGTTTTTAAATTGGGTTTGAGTCATCTGGTCTATCTGAATGGTTTTAAAACAGACTGAAGGAAGATGCTTCAGTCTGTAGCTGCCTTCACTGATGACTTTCTGTTATGTGATCCAGAATTTGTCTGGAACTGAAACTGCTTTTCTTGGCCAAGATATTTTTGTAAAACAGATTTTAAATGTTATTAGTTTTTTTTTTTCCTGGTTACATAAATGTTATTATTTTTAGAACAGTGCTTTTTGAGGCATTATACTGTCTGTCTGCTAATCTCACAGTAGCTTTACTTGATTTAAAACTGATTAATATCCTTATTTTTTCTCCCACTGATGTAAATATCCTGTTCTACTTTTAGAACAAACAGCTCTGATGAGTTTACAGACAGATTCAAGGCTTTCTCCTGCTAAGCGCCTCTTGAGTGGCAGCGTGTTGCAGCAGCTCTCTTCATTGTTCTTTTTTTATGCTTTTTTTTCCTTCTCTTTTTAGTTACCTTTTTGTCTGGGGATCCCACGTGTGACCATTGTTTGCATTGTTTACACGCGAGACTCAACTGTTAGCAGCCCGTAGCATGTTGATGCTAACAGGTCCAAAGTTCCCTGCGAGCTGAGGAGAAGGAGGACGATGTGCTGGTACTGCTGTGTGAGTCAAGAAGAGCCCCATCAACCCGTCCTTCCATCCATCATTATGGGGAATGTTACATCTATCGCCAATAAAATGGACGAGCTAGCCGTTCTAACCCAGCACCAGAGGGAATGCTGGCAGAGTATTAGTAGCATGTACTAGTAGCATCATGCTATTCAATGAGACATGGCTAATGGAGCTAACACCGGACACCAACACCACACTGAAGGATTTCACCTGCTGTGAGCGACAGGATACAGGTGAGAGAGACTGAACAGACTGGTGAAGAAGACCAGATCAGTCCTGGACTCTGTGGAGGGTCCCCTAACCATGGGAATAATGGCCAAGCTGTCGTCTCTAATGGACATTTATTATATCATTTTATTTATATATTCTTGGAATTTTTGCACTTTACACTTTGTTCTGAATTTCCCTTCAGGGATCAATAAAGTATGTTCTATTCTATTCTATTCTATTCTATTCTATTCTATTCTATTCTATTCTATTCTATTCTTTTATATCCATGTTTAAAATATGGGAGAGCATCAGCGCCATCCTTAAACCACAATATCATCTTTGTCATCCTGGTGGCCTTTATCTGCTGGTCTTAAATCATGAATGGTAAAGCACAGTCATAGAGGATTATAACTGGATAAGGACTGGATGAAGAGTTGCCTCTACAGTAAAGGAACAACCTGGTCCTGAGTTTATGGTGCAGTATTTCTTACTTTTGAGGAGCTCATTCATGGTTATCTCTGCTTGTCACAAACATTGGGATATATAACTTTTTTCACTACATATTTTCTTTATATAGAGTCAAATGGAGTTGTTTATAGATTGAAAGATACAGAGCTGTCTGTATCAGATCTAACTAAACGACTCAAGGTCACTAAATCATGAATGTGTATCTTACACACACAGAAACAAACACACAGTCATAAATACACTGAGAGGGTGTGAGAAGAAATGATTTGTTTCAGTGTTGATTTCTAATTATCCTCCCAACTGACTGGTTGATTGTCAATATGTGAGTCAGAGAGGCATTGAGCCAAAGTGCGTGTGTGTGTGTGTGTGTTTGTGTCAGTGATTGTTCCAGTATAACAGAAGACTGCATGCTTCTGAATGAGGAAACGAGTTAAGACATTAGGATATGCATTTGTGATGGGGTGCGCTAAGCAGTGTTTTTCTTTCCTCCCCTCCTAATTACGATAATGCCGTCATTTTCCATGCTGTTGTTTGAGGCTTAATGATGCGGTGGAATGATGCAGCGCAGGACTGCCATCAATCTGCAGTTCTAACACAAGTAACACAAAAATGTAAACATAAAACACAGTCACTATGTTTGGTTACAAAAATCAAAGCAGTTTCTGCCAGTTGATTTTTTCCTGAAAAGTAAAAAAAATAGAGAAATGATGGCGAGAAGAGGCTGATGAGTTAGAAGAAGGGGTTGTGGCAAAGAGCTGGAGACACAAAGAGACACAAAGCAACAATGTCATGAGAAAAAAGAAAGAAAGAAAAAAGTAAGAAAGAAATGTTTTCACACATGATTGTCCAGAGGACTTGGTTCGATTTTTTCTATGTGACTCATTTTTGAGCCACTTTATTGAGCCATACAGAGAGAAACACTTGCAGAGAGTGAATTACTTGTTACACTTGATGAGTGTATAAAGCTAATGCAGCAAATTCCATATTTAACAGTTTATGACCAAATTAAACTCCAAGTGTTCAAGCTCATCTTTCATCTAAATTACAATGAGAGAGAAGTCTGGGACACTTTTTACTGGGAAGAAGACACATTTTTGATCAAAGGAGCTAAACAGATACACCTTTAACAGAATGCTACCTTGTAAACTCAATCTAAACTTACATTTCTACTTGAACTCCAGCACAGTCCACACTTTCATCTAAACCTCAGCTTGTGTGCAGCCACTGAAGGAGAACAGGCTGGAGCTCACATGTTGCATGAAGTCCATCCCAGTCAGGGATTTTACAAATTTGCAGCCGAGCACAACTTTCTCCTCTAGTCCTCCTTTTTTTTCTAGTTTCGCTCAGCAGCTCTTGACCTTCTAACCCTGTCTTAACTTGACACATTTCCTCTTTCCCCAGTGAAAGTTAAAGCCTTAGATTCAGTAAAAAAAAAAAAAGCTGACCATTGAACCTCCCTGAGGCAACAAACAGCCTCTGCTGAGTCTCATCCCTAACATAGCTGCTTAAATCAGACTACTGATACATGTAAATCTGTCTGTGTGAATGGGAGACGGAGAGTTGGAAGTGTAGTTGATTAAAGCCGCAGTTCACTAAAGTTGGATCTTCCTTTATTCAGTATGTTGTTGTTGATGTTTTTCCTGTGCATTGTTGCTGTTTTTCAGACAAACATATATTTATGTTCATATGACTTATTGTCACTAATTGGCAGAAAAACTTAATTCATGCCAGTGCAGGTGTAACAGGGCAAATACACCCCTGTCTGAATTATACCCGGGGGAGTTTACAAAGTGTTTGAGTCAATGAGTAATAATCACTGTGAGTGCAAACAGTACTCAAAACATACGTTTTGTTGTTCCATTTAATTACAAGAACAAAAAGATGCATAATCAGTTTAGAACCTGAGGTAACCCAGTACATCTGACTGTCCTGTTTGAATCTTAATAGACAAATATGTTGCACAAAACTACCAAAAAGTGAATTTTTTAGTTTAAAAACTGCTCAAAACGTTTTTTTCCCCAATTTGAACAAAATCAATTGCAATTTGGATTGGCATTTGAATTCTTTGTTGGAAGAATAAATGTTATAAATTGATGGTTGCTTCATATGTGAGTTCTAGTTGGATTGCAATTAGCAATGATGTTGACATGAGAGATCCCTTTGATTAGAACTGTTTCTTTGAACAGCTAACATCAATTACCCTGCAGTATCTAGATTTATTTATTGGCTAATATATTTCTGGGGTATAATCTAGCCTGGGCCTAGGGCTCAGAAATAAAATCCCGATTCCCCCCCATAACACTGGATTAACAATTTTGATTGTTTATTCCCCCTTTACAAAAAAGTCAACACTCCCAATGATACAAATATGAATCCAGTTTTGCCTCTATGTTAAACATTTTCCCAAACCAAACAGAATTTCCCTCTTAAAGTTCAAGTGTGTGTCATAAAATGTTGATTACATAGTTCAAATATAGACAGATTTGACATAAACACTCAAGGCTGAGTATTTTAACAGTATATTAACATGAGACTATCTGATCAATATTTTAATCTCATTTAAAAAACAAACACAAGCCTTTAAAAGTCCTTGTGAAAAACCTGACGGGGCCTACAATCATGAAAACTACATTTTTTTCAAAAACTCCAACAATTTACAATTGTACTGAGGCAAAGATAAATCTTGATTTTTAATTTTTTAAATCTTCTGCAGAAAATAATTTGAATAAATCAATTTAATTGATATATAGTCCAGTCCTACCTGGGCAACTTTAACCCTGGGTATAATCTGGATGGGGAGTTTATTTTGGCCTGTTACACCATTACTCTGACTGTCCCGAGGGAACCATTACCAAGGGATTAATATGTATCTTTCTGTCTTTCTGTCTTTCTGTCTTTCTGTCTTACTGTCTTACTATCTATCTATCTATCTATCTATCTATCTATCTATCTATCTATCTATCTATCTATCTATCTATCTATCTATCTATCTATCTATCTATCTATCTATCTATCTATCTATCTATCTATCTATCTATCTGTAGTTGTATACGGTATTTACATAAATTGGTATTATTGGAATTAATATGTTCACACATACACACACACACACACACACACACACACACACACACACACACACACACACACACACATATATATATATATATATATATATATATATATATATGCAGATTATGAGTTGAGACATACACTTCCAATTTGGAATCTGAATTTCTGAACTCTCTCACAGTATCCAGCAGTTGATTGCAACAGAAGAAGGCCCGTTTGCTAATTTTTCAGTTAAAAGTCTGGTACACATACCACTACATATCTTTGCAAATGGGTCCTCTGCAGCCTTTGAGTAACTGCAGGATATTGTTATCAAGCTGGCAGACAAAAGAGGCCAAGCTGTAATCCTGGGAAGATTTGATAACCCTAAGGCCCGTAGAGAGCTTTGCAAGTCTATTTACTCTGCCCCCTGGTCTGAGCTAATGCAGCCTAGAACACAGGTAATGGTCCAGGAAATAGAGTCAGCACTGTGTGAGAAAAACTGTATAACAGCCAAACAAATGGTGGACTCATAAGGGCCAGACTTATGTCACTCTGGGTACCATGACTGGCTATCTTAGAGTCCTGGATCTCAGCTCTCTGGTTAAGAGTTCCTTTGGGTAAATATGCGGCTGAAATCCTATTTCACTGCAGATTGTCAGACTTTTATTAGAACTGTAACAAAAGGCAGTAACACACATGGATTTGATGGATTTGATGTTTTCTTAATTTGCTTGTGTTTTGTCTTTTTGTATGTGTTTTCTTAAGTTCCTGTAATTTTTCAGGGCCACTGTAGCATTTGGTGAGAACACAACATTACAGTAGAGGCTGTAAGGGCTGTATCCTTTGAGTCCTACTGCAGTCAGAGGATGAGTCTGAGAAAAAGTCTGAGTCATCAGTGCTGGACTTGAGGACAAAACAAATAAAATAAAAAACAAACAAATAAATAAATAAATAAATAAAAAGACAGATTTCTGTCAGCAGTTTTTGATGACTGATTTATGCAGATGTGGTCAGTGGATGCACTTAAAATGATATAAATATATACATGCAAACTAAACACAGAGTTAGGTTAGTGAGAAACCATAAGGTGCCCTGCAGAAGCAGATAAGATGGGGTATTTTTTTTTATATTCTTTGATCTCATTTGCTTGAACTTGAGTGCATATAGTTTCTATACTCTGTTGTTTCCTCGAAATCTAATTTCTTCAGACACTTTCTGCAAAATGCAAATCTTGTTTGAGGGTAAAGCCTCTAAAGGCCTCATATGGGAGTTTATACTGTCAACACTCATTTGTACTGAAGAAGAGATCCTGTAACACAGAAACAGTACAAATTTACACTGATAATATTCACAAACAGGGATCGACACAATAATGCTTGCAGAAAAGTACAGCACCACCCTCTGTGCAGACGAACACAAGATGACATTTCAATTTGCCTTTCTGGGTCCCTTTTGCATGCAGATTAACTTGCTTTCTGTAGAATAAAGATGCAAAAAAAAAAAAGAGGAAAAAGGAAAAGAGAAAGAAATGAAGGCGGGGAGATGAAACGAACGCTGACAAAAAAAACCACACACGCACAAAATAAAAAAACCCAGTGGGAGTGAAGAAAGAGGCAAAGCAAATGACAGTTTCACAAAAAATGAAGATGACTGTTAGGGTGTGAAAAAAACCTGGTAAGCTCACAAAATTCTTGAAACAAATGGATTTGCCTTAGAAACAAATGAGATTATCCCGCACGACTGGCACACTTTTTTCATTAGTTTCCGCAAGAATAAGATTTTATGTCCCAGGTCCTGATTAATGACACAGACATGAGAATTTTTCAGTGTGTCTGTGCCTGTGTGCGCTTATAACTATAGAGATTGTGGAAAGTGTTTGACTGAGTGTGAAAGTGGATCATAAAGTATCATAAAGTTAGTGTAGTGTTGCAGTAGACGAGGGCTGTGGAGTGTGGTGACAAGAAATACAGTACATCCTTTAAAAGTGCTGTTTCTCTCAGTCAGCCATGTTCCCTCACTTTGATTTCACACTCTTCCCTCCTTTCCTCTCTCCTCACCTCAGAACTCACACATCCGTCTCCTTTTTCCTTTTATACCAGCATTGTTAGGTTTATTTCTTAAGTTCAAATCCTTGCTGTGGTGATTGTGTAAGTGACCAGGTTTTGTGATTGCATGGTTTAATTAATTGATATCAGCACCTCAGCGTACCAGAAGCCCTTTGAACCTGTAGAAGATTTTTTCACAGCAAAAGACGAGTGAAGCAAAAATGCAACATGCCCATTATAGTCTGCAGTTGTCTCCCAGAGTGAAGAACAAAACCATAAATCTGCTGATCTTTGCCCTAGCGAGACGCTGTTGAGGCTGGCCAGGCCTCGATGCTGAGGCTCACAGACATCTGATCTACCTAAGATGACCAGCTGGACTCTGAAGAAGCAATCTCTTAAAGATGCATTAACCAACATTGGAACAAAGTCACTGGAAGGAAAAACTGTTGCAACCAGGTTCAAAACCAAAGTATATAAGCAAACTCATGATGACACCTTTGAATAATGCTCAATTTGATTCACAGCAGATTCTTCAGTATGACCACAGCAATCAGTCTCTACTTTTAGCCTCTGCATCGATCAAGAAGGATCTTCCCTCCTTATAGGGAGCTAACCTAAAGGAGACTTGTCTTTCGACAGAGACGACCAATCCAGAGACAGGAGCGAGGAGAAAATAACCGTCCTCTGGGTTATAAAAATGCTATTAGTTGTTCATGTTTTCAGTTGCTTGGGTGATCTGCAGAAGCTCTCAACTCATTTACTTTGTTCAGATACGCTTGCTTTGAATAAAGTATCTCAGATTCAGCTGAACGGCCTCTTCTGATGATTGGACTCCTCGTGTGTTTCACTCTTCTTGAGTGACATAGTTTTAACAGAACAGTTCAGTAAGTTCAGTAAGTTTAGCCTGTTTGATTCAGGGCCTCACCTGGCCTGCAGTCAGGACACGAGAAGCTCCACGAAAAGGCTGAGATTCAACAAACCCTACAGTTGATTTTTCAGGTCTCTTCTTGAAAATTGCACACTCATAATAAAATGGATACATCTCTGCAACTATGAAGTCTATTTGAAAAAAAAAAAAGTGTCATAGTAAATGGGAAAAGTGAGATTTGTTGAGATGTGTTAATCCGAGTTTAAGTGATACTGGTACAGAGTAAATGATTCAAACAGCAAAATAATGAAAAAAGGTTTACCTAGAAAAAAAAAAAAAAAAAGAAGACATTTCAGGATAAATGTGTCTTTCTGAATTTTTTCATGGGCACAATCCACATACTGAGCTCTGCTTCTCATCCCACAGATCCATGTTCCTGACAAATGGGGAACTATTCAAATGTGACCAAAAGGTTTTTCACCGGTGTAAAAATGATTGCCAATTGAAGTTTATTTATCCACAAACATTAATCAAGTGTGAGCTACTCTCACCATGTCTATTCTTTGGCCTTTTCCAACCCATGAATGGATTCTGATAACAAATCATGCACCAACTTGGAGAAAAGGCTCTCACGGGAACCCCCGTTTTATCAAACTATCGTCACGATTCAGAACACGGGAAGCCACAGGGGAACATGAAAACCAGACATAGAGCGACATTACATTCAATGACCTGACAAAGACAGGAGGAAACACAGAGACGATGGGTGAATCTCAAAGCGTTCAACTCCAGTCTCCTCTCTCCTCTCTCCTCTCTCCACTGCAGCACAGGAAGTAGTTTCTGAGCCGCCATACTGAAGGATGTCTCAAAGTGATAACTGTGCACATATCAGTGGAGCGGGTCAGAGAATGACTAACCATCCAGCTGACTCACTGTTATCACTCTGTGTGCCTGCTTGTGTGTGTGTGTGTGTGTGTATGTGTGTGTGTATACGTACATACTCTTCCAACAGTGGACAGTGTTCTTTGACTCACACCCTATCGATACATTTGTGTGTTTGATTATTATTATTTATTGGCTGTTTATTGGCTTTTCCTCTCCATGCAAAAAGTTAGTATAACCATAATATGGCTATTGAACTATTTAAGAAGAAATGGAAACAGAGATTTAAGGGATTACTGATATCATCATCTCAAACTTGTTGTGTGTATGCTCCAAGATGGTTTATGTCTGCATAATACTGTTACGTTTAGTTACATGTTTACAGTGAATCCTGGCTTTATTTCATCATTCTTCTATAGCGCAGGAACAAACAAATACTGCATTTTCAAGATCAATAGTTTTAATTCTCCATTCTCTGCTTTGTACTTCACAATAACGGCCTTCTCAAGAAAACTCTGGATACACATACACATGTTCCTTTCTAACGTTATCAAAGAAAATGTGTTTCTGTTCAGGTGCCAGGAGTCTGGATTCACAACCAACTTTATGGCAGGAATCCTGACCTCGAAGAGATAAAGAAAGGATGCTGCACACTATCATCATCCTGATGCTTTCAAATGACTGCACAGCTTTAAGACTCTGCTAAGACAGGAATTAGGAGAGATGGAACAAAAGTTCAGTGACCTTGAAGATAACCGGTCCCATGATAACGGCTTACAAATCAATTTAAACGCCATGAAGTCAAACTCTAATTAACGGGCTGAGCTGAGTCCAGCACTGGACTTTATTCCTGCATTATTCCTGAGGAGCACTGAACTGATCATTTATTACTGAATGTAACGTCTGATGGACGATGTTGGAGCCTGATCCATGGGAGGGCATTTGTACAGTGTGTACGGATGGGAGAAGAAAAATTTCCTGTAGTTATGCCTGGATGATTTTATACATCAATTCTTCTTCTTCTTCTTCTTTTGAAAGCAGGAGGTGGGGTGCTATTTTGTAGTATTTATTAAACCTGGTATTCAAACCTGCAGGCTACATTTCCTTTTAACACAAAGTCCAACTGGATAAAAATGCACTCATGGATGTCTGGGCCTACTCTCCCCTGGGGGCTCATAAAGGCTTTTTTTGTAAGCCCATCTGGAAAAATTCCCAGTTTGCCCATCGCAGCAATCAAAAACAAAACAGAAGGAATAAAAGGATGGATAGATATTGACTGAACTATGATGACATTAAAGTCAAACCACATTTTTTGCTAGCTGCGGCAGCATCCTTATCAATGATCTCAGTGATTTCCAATAAAGCGTTGTGGGTTGCAAAGATAGCGTTTCTTTGTCTGCTTAAATCTCAGATGGGGGCATAAGGAAGAATTCAAAGCTCTGCTTATGGAAGTTTTCAAGCACCCAAATATCTTTATATCAAATATGAGCTCAAATATGAGTAAAGCCGGTTAAGGCTCACATGAGATATATTTCAGAATGAAGAAGTTAAACACACGTAAATGGACACAAATGCACACAAGCAGGCACAGAGAGTGATAACAGTGAGTCAGCTGGATGGTTAGTCATTCACTGACCCGCTCTTCTGATGTGTGTACCTGTGTGTAACCTAACACTGAAACGTCTGTCAGCATGAAGAGAAAACAGCTGGTCTTTTAACACCTTATTAAGGTGTGTGTGTGTGTGTGTGTGTGTGTGTGTGTGTGTGTGTGTGTGTGTGTGTGTGTGTGTGTGTGTGTGTGTGTGTGTGCACTGCCTCGTTGAATTTCCTTCTAATTGAGCATGGTTAATAAACTGGAGCAATACTGGGCCGTGACACAGCAGTCAGGCAAACTCTTTTCTTTAAAGTCTCTGTGAGGACTTTCTAAGTGATCTTGAAAAAGTCTCTCTTCTAGATTTCTGCCTGATCCTAATCCACAACTTAAAATGAGATTATCAGCACCAATAAAGGTTGTTTATAAATGCTATTTCTAAGCTTCCTGATCAGGTCACACAGGAATGGATTGATTTATGGCACACAAAAGTCTCTATGACAACACCACGCAAGCTGACAGAGTTTCTCTGCTTAAAAACTATTTCTGTGATTAATTTAGTAGTGATGGTGGAGACTGGAGCTGAACTGACAGACAGAAAAAGGACAGAAGAGAAGAAGAAAGATAAACAGGAGAGAGAGATAGCACAGGCTAAAGGCTAAAACATGAGCTAAAGGCTAAAACACAGGCTAATTTGCTTGTGATAATGTTCACTCCAACCCACATGCAGCAGTTATTCTGCAGTGATCTGATCAAACTTGAGAGTCTGTCAATAAAATGAAGAGTGAGGTTATGTTAGCTCTGATTGGTAGATGAACATATGGACATATGGATTCGCTAATGTCATGTTAGCCTACTAATACATCTCAGACACTAGGCTGCGAGAGGCACTTAAGTAGCCATCTACCAAACTACAGTACAAACTAACAAAGTTTATTTGTTGTCATGTTTCAACAGCTCTGTGTAACTGATGATAAATACCTTACCTCGTCGCGCTGTATCAAGTAAACAGTTGTCTTGAACAAAGAAAAGTAGTGTTAAAAAGAAGATCTGATCTCCATTCATCTCCAAAACAAACACACACCTTGTTAAGAGTCATGTCACCATGCCAAAAGGTGTTGCTGTGATCCACTTAAAACAAAGAGTACGCACACTCTTTAAATCCTTACTCAGTCTTAGTGTGTCTTAGTGGTCAAAAGCAGTACTGCAGCTGTCTCAGTGTTTACATTTTACCATGTATGCTTGCTGTAGTCGCTGACCAAATCTACATACATGGATTTTGGCTTAGTTAGATCTTGCTGCAAATACGACGGCAGCTACATGCCCTGAGTAGCGATTTGGGTGAGGGCCCACTTATCGTCGCTTGCGGCTTTAATTATAAATATGTTTTTAAATCTAAAAAATGTTTTTCGGAGCGCAGATGGCCTGGTGGTTAAGGTCACGTGTCATGCATGTCACTCCCCACTCTCACCCTGTTTCCTACTCTATCCACTGTCCTGCTCTCCCAGAAAATACAGGCAAAAAGAGTTCCTCATGTGAAGCATCACTGAATCCCTCTCATGGTTGTTTCTCCCCTTTTTTTCAGAGTGAAACATTTTCAACCTTGGCACTTTACCTCCAGCTTCACTGGTGCGTTTCACACATAATCTGGCCTCTTTTTTTTATCTCTGTTTTTCCTGTTGTGTTGTTGACAACAGAGGTGCACAGGCACACAGGTGTGCAAAGCCATTGTTTGTTCATCTAACCAATCATGCGTTTTTTTTTTTTTTGTTTTTTTTTTTTGGTTGGAAGAAAAGCAGTTTTCAATCTAGTAAGAGATTTTAGCACACCTGGTGTGGTAAATATGGATTTGGAAAGCTCTTCTCTCAGTGCTTTTTTTGTGTTTTGACTATATTCAAAACAGCCTGAATGACATGTTTGTGAAAGAGAAAACATTTGAAGAGCGTTCATCAAATCTATGTGCTGCTTTCAGCCTTCCAGCTTGAATGTTCCTTTGTTTCAATGTGTTAAAGCTGTGGGGGACACACAACAATGTCACATGGAGTAACGAAGACATACTGTGCACTTAATTTGAAGACATTAATTATTTCTATGCTGGAGTTCCTAGAAAAGCCACGAGTTTGACGTTTTATTGTGGCTGTTTGAAAAGGAGAGAGCAGGCACCTAGAAAACTCTCCATCACAAATCTGTCACAAATTATAGAATCCTACTGAGGAAGGAGCCAAAAGCAAACTGTGACTGCAAATAGAGAGCAGATTAAAAAAAATGTAGGGGCAACCTCCAAATCCAGAATAGAATAGAACAGAATAGAATAGAAAGCCTTTATTGTCATTGCATGACCTGCAATGGAACTAGGGGCTCTGCTCCATTTGGTGTCCCAGTGAATAATAAAACAACAGTAGATAAAAAGGAAACATAATAAAGCAATAACAGAATGATAAATGGTAAAATATTTACAACATTATTATAACACTTGCAGTGTGTATTGCACATTAAGTGGAGGGGGTGGATTGCACATTTATTCATTTATTGCATATAAGGTGTGTCTCGTACAAAAGAGGATTAGGGCTACGTTTAAATATATATATATATATTTTAACAAAAAGTAAATTTACAAGAATAAAGTCATAAAATTACGAGATTCAGTTGAGCTGCTCTCTACTGATAGACAAGATAGAGACTAAAATAACCAGTTTATTCTACTACATTTAGGAGTCTATTCTCGTTAATTTGTCTTTTTTTCCTTGTAAATTTCTGACTTTATTCTCTTAATTTATTTTTTTTAAAACTTTATTTTACTTTGCCCCAATCCTCCGTTATAATTTTGTGATGATGATTGTTATAAAGAGTAAAGACACAACCATTGGGAGAACTAAAGTGAAGCAAATGGTTTTGTTCCCTTGAATTTCTTTGTCATGAAGTCGGTAATAATTCCAGTCTGGTAATGAAAATGTAAAAAATAAATAAATAAATAAATAAATAAATATTTTAAAAATCCATGTTTTTTTTTCATTCAGGACTTCTTTTGGACTCATTGTCACTGGCAGAGGAGACGCTCCTTTAGTCTCTCAAAAACACATCCACTAAGTGTTTTACATTAATTTACCTGAATGAACCCAACTCAACCAGGGTTATTCTTTTTCTCCTTACATTCCCGTACCCCCCCCCTTCCTTCACGCCACAGGCTCCTGACCCCCCATCACCATCGCTGTGCCTCAGTCACTCCTAGTTGCCCCACTGGGGAATCTCCCAGTCACACCTCTCACTCAAACCAGGCCTGAGTCACTGGTCTGAAATCTTCAATGACCAGCAGGACCTAAAAATTGTGTATGAGAGACGTGTGTGTATGTGTGTGTGTGTGTGTGTGTGCATGCATTGTAGAAGGCCAGTCTCACTGAACTGTAACGTCTGTGTCACTTGCAGTGTTCACTTGTCAAAAGAGGAGAAAGCAAGCAGAGGAAAGAAACCTACAAGGATGGAGAAAGAGAGGAAGAGAGGAAGCATGAGAGAAATCATAACTAGAGAAAACTTTTGATGAGTTTGTTTTTCACCAGAAACAGATTGTTGTTGTCCTTTTGTTGTAGATGTTAGATTATCAGGTCACAGTTAGCCACAGTGCTGATGCAGCGAGAGATCTATATTGATAAAAACGCTGTCTATATTACTGTCTGAATGCAACTCTGTAGTTGGAAAGGGTAACAAGAAGATGATGAGATACATATTGACTGTGGAATACGAATGTGTCTGTATTACGTGTCTCGCACATCACATTTCTTCAACATGGCTGGATTGGAGATCCACTAGGGCTGAATGATTTCAGAAAATGATCTAGTTGTGATTTTTTCATAAGCACAATAAATCACAGTTCTATAGTATGAACAACACAACAAAGGATACTGTCAACATATAAAAAGTTCTTTCCTTGGTGGGCGGGGTTTTAGTCATGCAGTTGTCTTGTTGTAGCTATGGTAACCAGGCATGTTTTGCACAGTACCTCACGCTGTGCTGCATCGTCTTTCCTAAATCCAAAATAGGTCCAGACAACTGATGTGTTATTCCTCTTTGACACTAAGGTCTCCTCCACCATTGGTAAACCACCTGAAAAGAACATTTCCACCTACTACCATCTACTGCAGACCTGGGCAAATTATGGCCTGGGGGCCACATCCGGCCCTTTGGGCATCCCTGTGTGGCCCGCGCAAGTTCAATCATAAACCATGAATGAAAATAAGTATGCTGTACATGCAGTACAACTGTATTGCTTTAATTTTGAAAAAGGTGAGGCCATCTTTTTCTGAGATTTCCTGTGATAAAGTTCAACAAATCCAAACACAGCTCCTCCATCACTGATGATCAGCTCTCAGCTGTCCTTCACGTGGCCATCTCAGAAATTCAGCCAGATTTCAGTGCTCTTGTTCAAGCCCAAGGCAGACTAGATTTCTCTCACTGAAGAGTTTAAATGAAGTGAAAAACATTAAAGTTATTGTTTTTTTTCCTTATTTTTTTGTATTAAGTTGTGATAAAGGTTTTCAGTATTTGTGGAGACTAACAAGCTAAACATAAAATGAACCACTGATGCAATAATTGTTTTTGTTTTTACTGTTTATTACGTCTGTTGTCATATTTTCCTATTTAACCTGCACCACAAATTCACATATTTACAGAACATCCTTTTTCTTCAGGTTATTAGTAGCAGCTAATCAAAATATAAGTAAGTGCATTTTACAATGGGGAAAAGTTCATACTGAGCAGAATTAAGTTCAGGTCATTGTTGGTGCGGCCCTCTGACACAACTCAGGTTTCTAATTTGGCCCCTCATAAAAATGATTTGCCCACCCCTGATCTACTGCATGTAAGTTTGCGTCTGTGTACATATATATGTGTATATATATATATATATATATATATATATATATATATATATATATATATATATATATATATATATATATATATATATATATATATATATATATATATATATATATTTTTTTTTTAATGGCATCCTTTGTGATTTAAAAATTGCATTCTATTACATTGCGATGTCGGTTTAAATTCAATTCAGTCTTCAGCCAAAGATCCACTGTAACCACACTTTTGTTCTCAGACATTTATCCTAAAAACCCTGATACTGGTGTCCCAGTGTGATAACACATGGCACGATGCATGGAGACAGTGTTGTTTGGCCCTGCTAGCCCACATCACCTCCTTCCTTTACTCTTTCTGCCTTGTGACTGTCTTCAACAGTGAATCAGAGGCAGATTGACTTTTCGCCACCATCACGATGCTGTGTGTGACACTCTTGAGATGAGGCATTAAAGGACTGTAAATGTTCTGCCTATTATATAAGTGCCTTAGGCCCCAGGGTGAGTCCCCAAACATTAAACTGCAGTCTGTCCTCTCTCCTCCACGGCACCGGAAGTACTTACTGATCTGATCTGCCATATTGAGTGGCGTCCCAAAGCGCTAATTGTGCTCAGAGGAGAAAGGAGACTGATCAGAGGAGTGTGAGCAAGGAGACATGAGAGCTTCATGGAAGTCGAGTCAAAAAAAATAAATAAAATAAAATATAATAATAATAATAATAATAATAATAATAATAATAATAATAATAATAATATATATATATATATATATATATATATATATATATATATATATATATATATATATATATATATATATATATCCATCCATCCATCCATCCATCCATCCATCCATCCATCCATCCATCCATCCATTTTCTATACCGCTTCTCCTGTTCAGGGTCACGGGTGGCTGGAGCCTATATATATATATATATATATATATATATATATATATATATATATATATATATATATATATATATATATATATATATATACTCTCACACACACACACACACACACACACACACACACACACACACACACACACACACACACACACACAATTATGACTCATTTATTTCCTGTTGATTCTCTGTTTCTTTATGAAAAGATTTTCAGTCTGAAAGAAAAGCCTGTTAGTACGATGGAGGATTAGGGCCAAGTTAAAACAAATATACAAAAAAGGTAAATTTATGAGAATAAAGTTATGAATTTAAAAATAAAGTCATCAATTTACAGGAACCTCTTAAATTTAGTAGAATAATCTGGTTATTTCAGTCTGTATCTGTCTGAAGAGCAGCAGCTGCCTGTAGAACAATGAGGAACACGGAGCATCTTGTGAAGTTCTTCTTTAGTTTAGGTTTGAACTTGGCTCTAATCCTCCGTCGTAGTGTGGTAGCCTACGGTGCTACGTGTTCCAGCTGCCTTCATCAGAAAGCTCCAGGTTCTCTAACAAACTATTGGCAGAGATATTAAGAAGGCTGTTTGTCAAAGCTGGAACTCAACACAACTTCATCAAGAAGACGCTCTCACTTCATCCTCTGTGAGGAGGAGGATGGACGCTCCTAGAAAACAACCTTTCACAATAAAGTTTGTTTTTCAACACAATTTAAATACATTCATGAATTTAATCTCAGAAATTTATGACTTTATTCTCTTACATTTATATTTTCTTTCTTTCTTTTTAAACATGGTCCTAATCCTTCGTTGTAGGCAATAGAAATCTTTTAAATGTTATTTCAATGAGCAAATACACACAGGGTGAGCTGATCTGCACATTATACTCTGTCTCACCATGTATGGTGTAGCTCAGACTCCTCATCATGTCTGCAAACATAAAAAGTTGCAGTTTTCTGGGAAATGTGTTCCAGAATAAGTCCCCTGCTTGCTAAATCAACCCAAACAGTTGTATTCGAGCAAATGGGATGTTTCATGGTTTGCCATGTAGCACTTCTAAAATGTGTTTAATAAGCCTGTTGTGTCCAGAACAGCTGTGTATCCATCTGCTCATGAAAAATAATAAAAACAATAAAATCCCATCATGCACAGTGTGTTTGCCAGCAGTTTACCGGAGCTTTGGAGGGTTGGACGGGATCACTGGCTGGTAGATTAACAACAACCACAGAGAGTGGAAAGCACAGCCAAGAGAGTTAAAGTTTGAGACAAGATATTTAAGAGTCTGGCTGTTGAAGCAGCCAAGGCCACACACATACAAAAACACACAAGACACAGCATAATATGCCTACATGACCTTTTAAGTTCACACTTTTCTAAAAAGCTGCACAATTACTGAGTGCAGACTCTCAATCTTCAGCCGTTTTCCCCGCAGTGTTACATCTCTGTATGGTCGACAATGCGTGTGACCGTGTTCCAGCCTGCGTGCCTCTCTGTCTGTGCTGTGACCTTTCTACTTCAACTTGGCTCAGAGTTTTAATGGAACCTGCGTGTTTTCAGAGCAGTCTGGCACCAAGCCTGGCTCACTGGATCACATGATGCTGTGCTGTTTGACTTTGTGTTAACATTAAGGGTCAACTGTTAATCAGGGGGTCATTTTGGCTGCTGGATGAAGGTACGCATCCTGTTCTAACAATGATGCTCCCTCCCCTCTGTCTGTCCTTTCAGCTGCTCCTGTGAACTCTCTTTTACTTATTTATTTATTTATTTATTTATTTATTTATTTATTTATTTATTTATTTATTTATTTATTTATTTATTTATGTTTTTATTTCCTAAAAGTTTGCAAGAATCCACATGCGAGGTTTTCAAGGGATTGATGAAATAATAACTTCTCTCTTGGCCTTCATGTTATTCAGCAATTGCAAGAAAAGGAGCTCAAGCAATGTCCAAGCATGACCCAGTTTAAAAAGCAGTACAAACACATGGTTTTCACCAGGTACAGGGAGGAAGAAGAGCTTTAACAATCAGGTGCTTTCACAAATGATTGATTTACTTTTTTTTTTAACTTATTTATTTATTTAGTTAGTTAGTTAGTAAATATGTAATATGTAAATGTGTGTTTCCTTAATTGGTGACATTTAATTAAGTAGTCAAGAAGCAGTAGGGTTAAATAAGCTTATGATTCATCCTACTCCTTTTTGGATTTGTTGGGTTCTTATTATTATTCTTGTTTAAGAGAATTCTCATTAGTTGTGTTGTTGTTGTTATTTTTTTTTTTCAATTTAAACAATTTACTTTCTTGTGTTACTCGCACATGTTCAAAATAAAACATTCATTCATCCATTCATCCATTCAAAAGACTGAGGTGCTTTTGCATCCTCTCGACATGTGCAGATAGGCCAAAAATACTTCTTCTAAATCACAAAGCATGCACAGGTAGTAACATGGTGGAGAAACTGCATCGTCAGATAATCTTTATTTCTGTGTGCTGATGTTGTTTGTTTACATGTAATGAGCCATCAGTCATTAATTTGGAGTGAAGTATGCCCTTTCCATTCAAATGGGTCTCTAAACAAACAAACAAACAAAAAAATACTACTATTTCTACTACTACTACTAATAATAATAATAAATATTGTATATTCAAAAATACAGCAACCAAGCAAAATTCCTCTACTGCTATTTATTAAATCAGTGTTTGAATCAAACATAAGCTCATAAACTGTTGGTTATTCAATACCCCCCCCCCCCAAAAAAAAAATAAAATAAAATAAAATAAAATAAATAAATAAAAATAATAAAAAAAAAAAAATCAGAGTCTTCTCATACCAGGATGACAACACAAATTACAGCATTATCAGTATCTGGAAAACAATGCTTGGATGGGATTTTGGGGGATTTTTCCACAAGTTGCAACCCACTCAAGGCACTGTGATTTTTCTGCAGGAAGAAATTACATTTCATGTTCCATTTTTTTTTGCAACTATTTTTTCCTTGCCAAAACTAAATTGTGCTTGTTCGGGGTACTTGGCAGAAAAACACTTCAGAGGGGGTACATCACTGATAAAAGATTGAAAACATAGACTGAATAATTATTGGATGTAGCCTCTGCAATGTTGACCATCTGTTTCTGAAACACATTTTTGATACAAATCGGCTGGTATTTGAAGTTTTAATCTCCACACTAAAAGTTATAGGGCGCCCAGCAGTCATGTGAGCTGAGCTGTGCCTCTGATTGGGCAAGTTTGCCATCTTACTGTCTTCTAAACTGATGAGTCAGAAAAAAATTCACCACACGTATAGTACGTGACGTTAGCAAAATCAGCAATTCAGATGGGAGCCATTTTTTGTTCCAGGTTGTAAACATGTTTATTTCAGCTGTGAATTTTTTTTTTTTTTTTTTTTTTTTGCTTTGCGTGTTCTTTGACTTCTGGTACTTCCGGAGCCAGCCTCAAGCGGACACTCAACCGTAAAGTACTGGTCAAAAATAAAACACCATTAAACACCTGGCTTTCAGGAATAACAAAACAAGAATTCTTCATGAATAATTAGGATAATTATTAATAATATATTAATAATATTATTAATAATAATCAGGACAAAGGGAGAGACTGCTTTTCTATGCATGAGGTGGAAACAAAGAGGGCGAGGACAATAATCACAGGGATACACATCAGAGCAGGAAGTGAAGTGTTCTGAAATAAAAAGGGAGACATTAATTCAAAATAAAACTGGATGGGGGGGGCAAGACTGACAAGACTTTACACGGCTGTGTTCAGTTAGATTCTGTCCTGATGTTCCACCAATTCACAACCGTTGTCCAATCATACGCCCATTTAGTTTGTGATCAGTGGAAAGCAGTTTAGTGGTAATGGTTTGTGAAATTCTCAATCTAGTTAACTTGCTCCAAGGTAAACAATACAGCGGTTTATGCTGTGAAAGCGCGTATGGGTTTACTCTCAGCCTCATACTGTGAAGAAGTCATTAATGACTTAGGGTGAATTACTCGTGTCAGGAATTCTTGGAGAGTTTCATGGCTGAAAGAGGAAAAAAAACTTTTTATCCAGTGTAAACAAACGACTAGTAACACCAAACAAGACTGAGTCCCTATTAAATTAATTAAACACGCGGAACAGAGCCGCTCTGAAACAAGAAGGAGCGAGGAGATCCAAGGTATTTCTTGATGGAAACCTCCACTGTTCAGTTTTTTTTTTTTTTTACTGGCAGATACAGACATCAAACAAAAGCCACACAACAGCAGAAAGTAAAGGGGAGCACACAGACTTGACTGATGAATACGTCTGAGAGTTAAGTGTGACACAGATGTGTCAGCCTTAAGAAGACAACAACCGTTCTGCAACGTTGAACTTTAGTCTCTCAAAGTCAGCTCTGTTCAAAGCTCCTTCAAAAACAAAGGCAGAAATGACAGAGCTGAGGAGAGACACACTGTCAGAGCTCACCGCAGTGCATTTCATTTAAAAAGTAAAAAAAAGTCAGGTTAAGGAGAGATAAATCAATGAAAAAAATATTCAGAATATATCTATATCCTTTCATTTCACTGTAAACTGCTTGAGTCTGTTGTATCTGCAGCAACTTCATGACAATCAGAAACTTTTTAAAGCTACCTTTTAAAGTCCACATTTGTCAAACAAAAAAAGTATTCAAAGTTTTTGAAATATTCAGGTTTGAATATCTACAGCAGCTGAATGATAAACAGGGAGTGATATGTTTTCATTAGTCTGTTGATTAGGGGGTGAATTTCCACAGTTTGCAAATATGTAAAGGCTGATTGGAGAGATCACAGGGTGAAAATGTTTGATTCCAGGGGTTAGGCAATCAGTACTGATTTTAGAGAAACAGCAGGGAAATTACGAAGAGTGGATTGCTGGCGCTCATTACACAATGTTTGTTCTGTCTACTCCATCACAAGGTCTAATCTACAAAGTTGGTTACACTTATAATATTGACGCGCAAAAACACTCACAAAGTTGTACAGCTCTGTGCAGTTTATGCTTCATTAAGGCTGAGAAAGAAAAAATAAATAATTGATGCCCACAAAATAGCAGAAGGATATTAGAAGATAGCAAAGCGTGTTCAGGTACTGATTTCTCAGTTTGGAATGTAATTAAAAAATGGCAGTTAACAGGAACAGTGGAGGTCAAGACAAGGTCTGGAAGACCGAGAAGAATATCAGAGAGTGTTTGTTGGAGGGCAAGAGATGTAAGTTGGATCTGCCGTCTGACAGCAGGAGACCTCCAGGAAGATTTGGCAGACACTGGAGTTGTGGTACACTGTTCAGCAATACTTGGACAAATGTGACTTTTCATGAAGAGTCATCAGAAAAAAAAACCTTCTGCATCCTCACCACAAAATTCAGCTTCTGAATTTTGCAAAAGAAATCCTGATGCATTATGGAAACAAGTCCTGTGGACCAATGAGGTCAAAATTGAACTCTTTGTCTGGACTGAGCAAAGGTATCTGGAAAACAAATGGCACAGAATTTCATATAAAAAAAGAACACCAGTTCAACTGTTATGGCTGAAATACACCTGATGTGTCTCCATTCCGTATCCGCTCCGTCACGGCGCCGGATCAGATAGGTTGCCTTTCAAGTCAATGTGGCAACTTAAACTGGATCCGTTCCGTTGCGGCTCAGCTGCGTGGCTGGTCAGGCAGGTCATAGTGCACAGAGACTACATAAAAAGAGCCTGAATCTTTCAAAATAAAACAAACTGTGTCAAAACTAGATCGTATTTTGATTTACCATTGCAACAAAACATCACAGTGAGCAAAGACAGGCCTGGAGTCAACAGGTTTGAGGTTTTACAGCACGATATGAATGAAGAGAGGTGGCAGTGGCTCAGTCCATAGGGACTTGGCCTGCCAAAAGGTGGGTTGCTGGTTCAAGTCCTGGCATGGATCAAAAATTTGAAATTGAGCTGATAGCTGGAGAAGTGTCAGCATGGTTTTCATGGCCACTCTCGAGGTGCCCTTGAGCAAGGCAAGCAACTGCTCTGGGTGCTTACTGATGGTGTAACTCCTTCACTCTGCACTCTCCATTCAGTGCATGTTTCTGCATGCAAAGTGCTGTTTGTGTGTGTGTGTGTGTGTGTGTATAAAGCATGATTCATTCAGAGTGAAAAACTGAATTTTCCCCAAAGGGAACAAATAAAGTATATCTTCTTCTTCTTCTTCTTCTTCTTCTTCTTCTTCTTCTTCTTCTTCTTCTTCTTCTTCTTCTTCTCTTATTTTCTCTTATTAATGGAGAGGGAAGCATGGGAATTAATCGGACTCACTACTCCAGCTATCGGTCAGTTCTGTGGCTTGCTGGATTAAACATGCAGCCGGTGTGAGTTAACAAACACAGTCAACACACAGCAGAGCAGAGCTGGACTGCAGACGTATCTGGTGTATTTGAGGCATCAAACATGGGGGTTGATCGACCATGCTTTGGGGTTCTCATGCAGCCAGTAGAACAGGTTACATTTCACCAGGAGAGGGAAGAATGGATTCAATTAAATTACATCAAATACTGGAAGCAAACATAACACCATCTGTACAAAATCTATACTTGAAAAGAGGATGGCTTCTACAAATGGATAATGATCCTTAACACACCTCAGAATCTAAAATGAACTACCTCAAGAGGCTCAGACTGAAGGTTTTGCCATGGCCTTCATGGCCTTCTGACCTCCGGATTGTTGGAAAATCTGTGAACATACCTTTAAAGAACAGTGTGTGCAAGACAGCCCAGGAATCTCACAGAACTGGAAGACTTCTGTTAGGAAGAATGGGTGAAAATCCCTCACACACAAAGTGAAAGACTCTTTGCTGGCTACATAAAGCGTGCTAGGATACTTGCCAAAGGGGGTGCTACTAGGTATTAACTATGAAGGGTGCCAAAACTTTTGCTGCAACTCTTTTACTTTTCTGTTATTTTGAAAATGTAAAAGATGAAAAAAAAAAAGATTTTGTCTAAAATTTAGAGGAAATATGTCGTCTGTAACTTCATACTTTATGGAGATAATTTCATCTTCCACTTGTTTAATTGTTACATTAACAGAGAGTTTGACCAGAAGTGCCAAAACTTTTGCATGCCACTGTATCTGTGCATACAATTTGTTTTAAATACTTCTAATTACCATGGCACAGAAAACAAGTACTCTTTGTAAATTCGTCAATCTAACTGCTTATGGATGTAAGTTCCACCCTTAACGAATTAGTTATTTGCTCTGTCAGTCTGTCTGTCTGTCTGTCTCTCTCTCTCTCTCACTCTAATCCCAACACAGTCTCTCTCTCAGATGTCTGTCTAACATGAGTCTGGTTCTGTCTGAGGTTTCTGTCCGTCAAAGGGAAGTTTTTCCTCTCTTTTTTAACTTGCTAAATATTGCAAAGGTCTGAACTCATGGTGGGTTAAGATGAGATCAGACTTCTTATCTTGTCATGATGCTTGATGGGTCTCTGTTAATAAATGTATTATCATTTACAGGTCTAGACCTGTTAACACTTGCAAAGCGTCTTGAGATAATGTTTGTTATGAATTGGCGCTAGATAAATAGAGCCTGGTTAATTGGTTGATTGATTTGCTATAAAGCTTGTTTGCATAATAGTTTGTTTGAATGTTTGAAACACCGGTGCACAATAAAGCTCTTCACAGTGCAGCTTGCACACGCTTTGTGAAAGAATCACTGTCTCTGTGTTTCTAAATGGGGCTTACTAATTTTAATGTCTTGCATGCCTTTACATTTAGCTTTCATGGATTACTGTAAATGCACATGGTCACACCTGACTTATCAAAGCTTTGTTGTGAGTTTTAGAATCAGTAATACAGCATTTATCCCCCAGTGAAAGAATATTCATAGAAGGGGCAAATAGAGCGTAAAATTAAATCATAGGTGATGCTGTCTACAGTCAGGCCATTGAGTAGGAGATAGAATAGAATAGAATAGAATAGAATAGAATAGAATAGAACAGAATTTCTCCTCATCTCATAGGGAACAATGGACTTAGCATTGGTTAGCATCGACATGCTAAAGGCTGCTAACAGCTGAACTCTCATGTGTAAACAACACAACCATGGTTACACATAGGATCTCTGGACACGCATGGGAATAAAAGAAGTAAAAACATCACTGCAGACATAACCAGTTTGGTGTCAATGGCCAACAAATGAGCTATAAAAAGGTGTTAAGGCCCATTAAAGCTCATTCTTAAATATAGATTTGGATGGAGCCTTCTGTCCCTTCTCTGCGTTCATTTCATCTGTATTTCTGCACATTTCCATAAAGCTTACAGATATAGTCCAAACAGAGCTGTACCACCAAAACCTGTGGGGGCAGTGTTGCTGTTACTACCCGATATGTAGCTCTCGTGAGACATTGAGAAGAAATGACAATGGAGGAACTTTTTAAAGACAAATTTAGCTAGATGGTGAGAAACTTGCTGCTCCATTTTTGTCTATTATGCAAGAGGTACATTAGCAATACCTCCTCCACAGTTTCCATGTTTGTTTTTGAGTTTGTTGTTGTCATAAACTTTCCACTCTGTGACAGTAACATCATTTGAAATGGACGTACACATATTCATGCGTAAAGGGAGTATAAATCAGCCTTTAGGTGGGCCATAATGTTGCTGAGAACATTACACACAGATGTCAGGTTTACAGAGAAGAAATTTGAGCGGCGACTAGTGTGACTCACAGTTAGTATGGTTAGAGTCCCACAGCTAACAATGTCAGTTCAATGTCCAGGCACAAGATCTCAGTTTGCTCAAAATGAGAGAGGAGAGGGGTGCAGATGGCCAAGTGGTCTAGGTTGTGCCTCATGAAGTTTGCCCATAAGCGGGTGGACCGGGTTAGAGTCCAGCTTGTGGGCTGTTTCCTACATGTCATTCTGCTGTTCTCCTGTCTCATTAAAGGCATGAAAAGCCCCCAAAAACTTTGGGAAAAAAATAAAATAAAATGAGAAAGAGGAGACACGTCTTTAAGCTCCTCTTCAAAAGCTTCGCCCTCTTGCACCAGATCTCTTTCTTTGGAGTTTTGCCTCCTCTGCGTGTCTTAAATATCCAGGGATCTGCAGGAATTTCCAGCTGTTTGGCCAATGAGCAGGCCGGCTTCAGCACTACCAGCCGAGCATGGGTGTAAACACAAGGGGGTTGCTGTGCAACTGCACTGACAACAGCAACCTAGTGCTACCTTAAGCCTGCTATTCCACCAATCAACAGTGAAAAACAAAGAACAGCTCTCTCCAACTGCACACCGAGAGAGGGAAAAACATCTGAATGAAAACACCAGAAAAAAAAAGACTTTTTTTTGTCTTTTTTAAATAACATGAAATAATAATGTAAAAAAGAAAGAACCAACAGGAGCAACCCTAACAGACTGCCAGGCTGTTTTATCTAATTATTACTGTTATTGTTATTATTATTATATTTTTACTGAAGGTTTAAAATGTGAATATTCATCCCAGGTATCTCTTTCTACCGTAGACCTTTGCTTTTTTTCCTCTCAGCGGGCAGCTGGTACAGTAATCCTTTTGTACTAATTCAAACTGATCACAGTTTTTACAACACCTCCCCAGGTGTCCCCAATGCTTGAGCTGACTCAGTGCTTCTCAAACCATTCTCACTGAAAACAGATAATATAACAACATACAAGTGTTAGCACTAGAATGGAGCACAAGCAGAATATCACACTGACTGCTCCTGCAGCTAATATACCTCTTTGAATAAAGGCCCTGTGGCACAGCCTGAGTTTTGGCTGACTCAGTGTCTGATAACCACCACCAAGAAAATAGATACCAACGTGATCCAAGTCAGACACACATAATAACACCAGAAATAAGCTGCCACACACTATTACTTTAAAAGTGACAGGAGCAAATGAAAGTTTTTCCTGACATCCCCCGCTGTTTTAGCTGACTCAGTGTCTGTGCATCGCATAATAAAGTGGGAAGTAATATAAACTGAGCACCAAATGGACCCCTCTTGTTCTAAAGTGCCTTTGTGAAAACATCCCTCTTGCAAACCAAATGCCCTTGCTGATTCAGTGTAATAAAAACCAGTGAAACACATGCTATTATAGGGACAATACCACAAACAGAATGAAATATATATATAGGATAACAGACTGATCACTCACATCTTAATGAAAATGGCTCAGTGACTCATTGTCTTCATATGCAGCACTGAAAAAAAAAGTTCTCCCCTGCATATTTTCCACACAAACTGTTTTTATTGGAAATAAAATATGATTTTTCTTCTTTCTGAATTTTACATAAGATTTTGTGTGTGTGTGTGTGTCTGGGGGCAGAATAACCGCATGTAGTTTCTATGTCCGCATGACTCATTGACACCAAAAGTAAAAATGAGCCAGATTTTGAAGGGAAAGAAAGGAAGCTCAGAGGGAAACTTCAAAGTTATTAATTTATGTTTTTTTTTGTTTGTTTGTTTGTTTTTTTGTTGTCGTTTTGAATTAATAAAACAGTGAATCACGAGTGAGGGGAAAATGGAGCGAGAGTTTGACAGACGGATCGTGACAGCGTCGGCAGTGATGCGGACACTGTACCGGTCTGTTGTGGTGAAGGAAGAGTTGAGTCAGAAGGCAAGGCTCTCAATTTACTGGTCAATCTACGTTCCAACCCTCACCTATAGTCATGAGCTGTGGGTCGTGACCGAAAAGACACGATCCCGAATACAAGCGGCTGAAATGAGCTTCCTCCGCAGGGTGTCCGGGCTCAGCCTTAGAGATAGGGTTCGGACCACGGACCTCGCATCGAGAGGAGTCAGATGAGGTACCTGGTGAGGATGCCTCCTGGACGCCTCCCTGGGGGGGGTATTCCGGGCATGTCCAGCTGGGAGGAGACCCCGGGGTAGACCCAGGATGGAGAGATTATATCTCTCGGCTGGCCAGGGAACGTCTTGGTATCCTCCCAGAGGAGCTGGTGGAAGTGGCCGGGGACAGGGGCCTCTGGTCTGATGACATTGCTGCCCCCGCAACCCGGACCTGGATAAGCTGAAGATGGATGGATGGATGGATGGGTGGATGGGTATCTCTAATATACAATTATAACACACAGCCTTTTTCATCATAATTCTTTGTGACAGTCACTTGGCTGTATGAGATGTCATGGAACAGTTTGCTTTGAGATGACTGTAATATGTCCCGTTCATGGACTGTGTAATATGATATTTCTGCTGTAAAAATCAACTGCTGTGGTTTGGTGTGCATGTGGGTTCTGGAACCCAAAGCCAATCTCGAGCAGACACTCTATGAACCGTAGTTTTTTGCACTGCAGTATTGTCCTCATTCTCATGGCAGGAGGATGCTGCTTGGCCACGTTAGTACATTTCAGTCAAATGTCACAATGTAGCCTTGTTCTGAACTGATGTTAATGTGAAATGTCATCTGCAGTCCTCTATGCTTTACTATGATCCTTATGAATGCCACAAGCCAAATCGTGTTGGTCTAGAATACAACCAATTTTAATTTATTTATTTATTTATTTGCAAATATTTACTCATTTGAATATAGGTCAAAAAGGTTTTTCAAATCATTGTATCTTGTTTTTATTTACATTTCACACAATGTTCCAACTTCACTGGAATTGGGGTTGTAAAATTGCACCCAGACCCCAGGTGTTGAGTCAGAATCCTTCCCTTGAGAACGAGTGAATCTTTGCCACATTTTCAACAGAAAGAAGCAAAATAAAAAACATTACCCAGCTTGCTTATGAACCATCCAGCTGTACTTATTCATAATATGCTGTACTGCTCAAATGATGTGCATTATTCTTCTGGCCTGGGGTGGGAAGGTATACTTGAAATGTTCTCACATTTTTCTCCAGTGAGTCAACAACATATTTTATTATAATTGGTTTTTTCATCAAGGTTTCATTTTCTTTGGCAAAGTAACTTTGTTGTGGTCACTGCTAAGTGTTTTTCTGATTGAGAAACATCAATTGTCCTTTTCAATTGATCACATAATATACACAATCTCATACTAAATTTAAAATGCCAGGAGAGAGGTAATTTTCCAGTTTTTGCAAACACCCAGCTATTACCACTATCATCAGTTAGGTCTCAGCTGAATCAACCCCCCCCCCCCCCCCCCCCCTCTCTCTCTCTCTCTGCTGTAAAGCTGAGGCTTTGTTTATTTCTTTAGCCAATAACTGATTGGCTGCACTTTTTGCAAGTTTTTTTTTTAAAAAAAAACTAGTTTTCTAACTTGATGACTTCATCTTACTTTCATTTCCATAAATCATCTACCTGGATATTGTTGGTCATGCTGAAAGGACTCTGTTAGTGACTCAGCAGTTAACACTGCAGAAAACTCACCACTAATCATCTGGTATCAAGAAACACCTGAGGGACAGGTGAGCTTTGATTTCATAAGTCTGTGATGATAAAACAAGGACTGATTTTTTCAGAAATCACTCAAAGAAATAGTTGACAAATAGAGCCTTCATACACTATATTACCAAAAGTATTCCCTCACCCATCCAAATGATCAGAATCAGGTGTCCTAATCACTTGGCCTGGCCACAGGTGTGTAAAATCAAACACCCAGGCATGCAGACTGTTTTTACAAACATTTGTGAAAGAATGGGCCGCTCTCAGGAGGTCAGTGAACTCCAGCGTGGAACTGTCAAAGGATGCCACCTGTGCAACAAATCCAGCCGTGAAATTTCCTCGCTCCTAAATATTCCACAGTCAACTGTCAGCTTTATTAAAAGAAAATGGAAGAGTTTGGGAACAACAGCAACTCAGCCACAAAGTGGTAAGCCATGTAAACTGACGGAGAGGGGTCAGCAGATGCTGAGGCACATAGTGCAAAGAGGTCACCGACTTTCTGCAGTCAATTGCTACAGAGCTCCAAACTTCATGTAGCCTTCTGATTAGCCCAAGTACAGTACGCAGAGAGCTTCACGGAATGGGTTTCCATGGCCGAGCAGCTGCATCCAAGCCATACAACACCAAGTGCAATGCAAAGCATCGGATGCAGTGGTGTAAAGCACGCTGCCACTGGACTCTAGAGCAGTGGAGACACTTTCTCTGGAGTGATGAATCACGCTTTTCCATCTTGCAATCTGATGGACGAGTCTGGGTTTGGAGGTTGCCAGGAGAACGGTACATTTCAGACTGCATTGTGCCAAGTGTGAAATTTGGTGGAGGAGGAATTATGGGGGGTTGTTTTCAGGAGCTGGGCTTGGCCCCTTAGTTCCAGTGAAAGGAACTTTCAATGCTTCAGGATACCAAAACATTTAGGACAATTCCATGCTCCCAAGGTTATGGGAACAGTTTGGAGTGGGCCCCTTCCTCTTCCAACATGACTGTGCACAAGTGCACAAAGCAAGGTCCATAAAGACATGGATGACAGAGTCTGGTGTGGATGAACTTGACTGGCCTGCACAGAGTCCTGACCTGAACCCGATAGAACACCTTTGGGATAAATTAGAGCAGAAACTGAGAGCCAGGCCTTCTCGACCAACATCAGTGCGTGACCTCACCAATGTGCTTTTGAAAGAATGGTGAAAAATTCCTATAAACACATTTCTCAATCTTGTGGACAGCCTTCCCAGAAGAGTTGAAGCTGTAATAGCTGCAAAAGGTGGACCGACATCATATTGAACCCTATGGGTTAGGAATGGGATGGCACTTAAGTTCATATATGAGTCAAGACAGTTGAGCGAATACTTTTGGTAATATAGTGTATGTTACTATCACAGTTAATAAAAATGTCAGTAAGAACTGCTAGCCCTTGGTCATTTTCAGAAAATCAAATGTGGTCCTCTTTGAAAAAAAATGTTTGGACACCTCCGATGTAGGGTCATGGTTCCCTGTGCAAAATCACCCAAAACAGAACTTCTATGCAATAGTTTCCCTGGTTTCGCTGTTATCTTGATAGAAAGATGGAAAAAATACCCAAAAATGACTCAAAACTACAAAGAAACACAAATTACAAAAAAAATCAAAGGATGCAAAACAACCAAAAAGGCAACTACTTCAAGAAGCAAAATCAGTGAGGAGATGTTGAAACCCAACATTTTTAAAACAGTTATGCAGAAAAACAGTTCTAGAATGAGAAACAAAACCCAAATGAACAAAATATCCCCACACTGAAATACTGACTGACCACAAAGAAGGAACCCATGTTCCAAAGGCATGACCCTGATGAGAGACAAAATGAGCACAAAGCAACAAAAGGATTGAAAGGGGAACAGAGAGAGACAAAAAAAATGATACAAAATGACCAAAAGGAGATCTAAAACTACATCAAAGAGACAAAATATCCTCAAAGAGAGACAAAATTATCCCCAAAAGACACTAAATGACTTCAAAGACTGTGTGTGCATGTTGGCGTGTGTTTGAGTGTGTGTTCAATTGTGTGGTGTATAAAGCAGTTGTAAAAGCCAGGAAATAAATGGAACAGGATATTCCTCCCTCCAACAGCCCCCTTCAGTGATGAAACTACTGTGAATGTCAGCTTCTAAACTTGAACACACCCCACTGTGTCAACAAGTAAACACTTTGTCAAAATCACTTAACTCCACGGGATCAGGCCTGAATCAGGGCCGCACACTGAGCACACTGGTGTATGATGTTAAATGTGATGTGTGTACAATCACCCGTTGGGACTGAGATTGATTTTAGCTGCATGACATAATGTACTTAAGTAAATCAATGCGCTGTCACTCAACGTGAGCCACACAGACACACACCACATGCATGCTGAAATGCTGCTGTCTCTCCTTAATGACTCCAATCGTCTCTCTTACCGACATAAATATCACGTCATTAATAATGTCATATCACGTATCATTCCATTTTTAGAGCATTTGGTGACCTTTAGCGTTCATCAATTTTCAAAACAGCTCCGTCTGTGTGGGAGCCCTGCATGCAACCTTTACCATTTCATGGTTCTGAGAAAACAGGAAGAGCAACAGCATTTTTATTGAAGTAATTTACTAGATGATGATTATCCTGCGTGCTCATTATAATCATGACAAATGCAGGAAAAAAAATACTGTGATACTTTTTGAATGCTTGAAACTGTAGTATTAAGTTTCCTGATGTTCAGTAGTTAATGTAGGTTAAATGGTTCAGTCGTGTCTCTGATGTAGGTGATTAAGAAAGTGGCACTTTCCAGTGTGAGAGGTGAGTTATTATTACCTGCATCTCCACAGGGAGGCAGTATGAGCAAGGAAGGCAAACTGTTAATGCTTTGAAGAAGTCGATCATATATCTAAGCTTCCGTACACCCTTTAACACCAGATGTGTTGGTGCTAGGGCTGGGTATCAGTCAATAATTTTTGATTCCTGTAGTGATACCAATACCTTCACTTCGATACCGGTTCCTGAACGATACTTTTTTCGAGACCAATTTTTATATCAGTTCTAACAAAAAGAATCTTTCATTACATGTTATGGTACAAATCTTGAGTTTTATTTTCCATCTACATCTAATTTTCTACTCTGAGCAATTTTCTTACATTAAAAAAAAAATAAAGAAACAAAACAAATGTTTGCCAGTGTAAAAGAACAGGTGCAAACAAGCGACAGGTCAGTTTATACTGAGTACACTGTAAATGTGTTAATAACTATTAATGAACTTTCTTATGTCCATTATTGTTTTATGATAAAATAAAAACCCTCCTCCTTTATCCGGGCTTTTGACCGTCAAAAGTGACCTTGAAGAAACAAACCTTAGCGTGATTCATTTGCAGCAGTCGTCTGCTCTGGCTGCAGCTTTGAGTGTCTGCTGTGAGCGGAGGAGTCTGTTTGGAGAGGGGAGGGGCTGAGGCAGCGGCTGAAGATCAAAACATGCTGTCACTCCGTCCCAAACTACAGAAAAGTCGCTAGATTTGTTGCTTTTTGTCGGGTTTGAAAGTCACTAAATATAGCGACAGAGACGCTAATTTGGCAACACTGTCCTGCATACCACAACCACGTGTAACATTACAGCGACCAACCGGCGACATTATCAAATCATGATCATGTGATGAACCCTTAAGGTACTGAAACTTGGCACTGAAAAATGAGGTGTAATTTGATACTCTGTACTACCGAAGCATTTTGGTCGGTGCCATAAAAGAACTGAAGTTTGGTACCCAGAGCTAGTCGGTGCTGACACCTTTTTGCCAGTGCACTTTCACTGACTGTTATTTCTAATCATTTTGCACAATCTGAAAAATTTCAATGGTTTGGAAGAGCTCTTTCAGCTGATATGTGGTTAATAAGGTAATTTCACTCAAGTGTTTAATGAAGCCCACAAATACACACGGAGTGCAGAGCAGATGTATGGCAGGAGCGCACAGAGAGAAAGGAGCTGAGTTTCTAAAATGCCCCACAAAAAAGATCCTCCCATACACAAAATGTACCCCGGGGTTTCTGCATGAGTTTGAGACTGAAGGAGTAACTTCACACGACAAAAGGTAGCGCTGGATGAGATGAATTGAAATGGAGTGAAATGGAGTGAATGACACTCTCTCAGTCTATTTTTTTTCTCCGTGTGTGTAATCTTACATTTAGGTAGATGCATGTATTGAGTGTTGTGTGTATTGTGGGATTTTTTTGGAACAGTGTACCAAATCATGTTTGTAAAATATGTGCATAATTTAATGTTAATGATGTGTTGTAACTCTTTAAGAATGGAGTACCGGGCTGTGTTTGTACTGTATGTGTGTAAGAGTGTGTGTGTCGCGCACCGTGTCATATGGCGCATGTATTTATTCTGCTATTCTTGAATAGTGCACTGAGTGTTTATTTCACTGTGTGAGTGTGACCCAGTGTGTTATTGCAGGCCGTCCTCTCTAGAAATCATGTGCGGAGCCGTTTATGAAAGCCTCAAGGTCTTTTAATGCATGTTGGTCTGCAGCAGTTCCTCTGTGTGTACAAAGACAGATGCAGGTTAAAATGGCAACACAGACAGTGCATTCACACACACTCTCCAACCTGCAAGAGGGATGTTGCTAATATTAGCCGCTAGCTAGCGATCTTTTATATAGCTTAAAAACATACAAAACGGAAGGGTAAACTCATTAAAAACATGGCGAAATGAAAGTTAAGATATTCAAAAATAACTCTGATCTCATCACTTTCAGTTGTGTGTGTGTGCTAACGTGAGGTTAATTGATCATTGTCACAGAAAGATTTAGGCACGTTACCTGCTGCAGTTCCTCTATAGCAGTGAGGAACTACCCAGAATGCGTCGCCATTTACCCTGAGGCTGAGTTGTACATATTTATCTAGAACAGCAGGTGTCGCTACTGAACCATTTAGCATGGATTTAACAATCAACCTGTTTAACTATGTTACATGAGCATGATTTGAGACTTGTACTGAGTGCTAACCTCTGTAGAATAATGTGTCGTGCCTTGTTTTTACTTTACAGTGAGCCTAAGCAGCTGAATATTTTTCTACTCTAATTTCGGATCATCTGGTGATGAGGAGCAGACGACCTCGGGTGGTTTGTGCGCTCAGAGAGGGTGAGGCTGTGGGGATGCTGGAGGCTCTGGAGATGCTGTCAGAGACCTTTTTTATTTATCTTTTACTAAATAAGAGCCAACGGCTCATAAATGTTCATGTACATAGGTTTCTAATGTTCAAAGTTTAGGTTTCTCCTGTAAGATCTGTTGCTAATGTTTGATTGTTATGTTTCTTATTCACTAAACCTTTAAAATCCAATTCTGTTTTTGTGTTTTTCTTCAGTTTTTCTACATTTTTTGTCTGTTTTATAGTCAAAATAAACAGGGTTAAGAGAAAGAAAAGCACGGAAAAGGAAACACAACGGGTTAGTATAAGCTAGCAGTTCAGATAGTTGAGGGGCTGAATGATTGTGTATGTGACACATATCTTCTTCTTTTTCAGTTAGTTATGGTCGAGGATTTCAGGATTGACTTCCACATTGTGTTTCAACTGCGTCACTCCATCCTTGTTTATTGTTACGTGTTGTTTGATGTAGCAGACAAGTTGTGTGTCTGTGTGTGTACGTGTTTGCACCTTACACTTTGTCTTCTCACCACCCAGACTCAGCTTATTATCAAGGCAACACGGACAGCTCAACCTTGTTCTTTTCTTTTGACTAACTTCTAAAATCAATAGTTCTGAGTGTGGACACAGGGGCATACAACACAACCTTACATGTGCAAGGGCACAAACATGCACTCAGACAAAGGCTCTTCACCATTGCAGTTCTAGGGCAAGAAATCTGCCGTGTTGTTTTTCATTTTAATTCCAATTATAAGAAAACCAAAAGGGGAAAACCGCTGTCCAAACAAGTGGAATTAAATCAGCATTACTTAGATCACAGACTGTTATTTCTTTTGGAGATAAATACAGGGTGGGCATGAATTTTCACCTCAGCTACAGTCAGCTTTTATAATCTCACTACTGCTGACAACTCAAGGCTCACACAAATTGGCCCAATGCCTTTTTTCACTAGATCCACATGGGCCCTTGTCATGCTGTAAAAATACTTTACCAAATTAAGACGCACAGTGTTACTTTCTCTGTAACACATCCTCCGACATGTAGACTGTGTTAACACAGGGGAAATTATTTTTTTTGTCTGAAAACAGGAAACATCCAGTGTGGTGCTTGTGTTTCCTGCTATGCCAGTACTAAAATAGTACTTCCTCGTCACTTTCTCTTGACTAATATCTTTCCAAACAGGTGAGTGTCATGATTGGGTATAAAAGGAGCATCCCTGAAAGGCTCAGCTATTCACAGGCAAAGGATGGGGAGAGGTTCACCACTTTGTGAACAACTGCGTGAGCAAATAGTCCAACAGTTTAAGAACAATGTTTCTCAATGTACGACTGAAAAAAGAATTGATGGATTTGATCATCTACAGTCCATAATATCATCAAAAGATTCAGAGAATCTGGAGAAATCTCTGCACGTAAGCAGCAAGGCTGAAAACCAACATTGAATGACCGTGACCTTTGACCCCTCAGGCAGCACTGCATTAAAAACCAACATCATTGTGTAAAGGATATTACCACGTGGGCTCAGGAAGACTTCAGAAAACCATTGTCAGTTAACACAGTTCATCACTACATCTACAAGTGCAAGTTCAAACTCTACCATGCAAAGACAAAGACATATATCAACGACAAGCTGAAATGTTAATACTAAATATTAAAGCTAACACCCATTAATCTCAACCTAATTGTTCACTACCCTCAAACAAAACAACAACAATTAAATGACCAAAAGTAAACTAATCATCTGCACCAGAGGACTGAAAACAGCTCCGACTCTGATGTTAATGAAACAGTTACAAAACACCCCTCACCATCAGTCCAGGTTCAGACAGTAGTTTGGAGTAAAACAAGTGCCAGCTCTGGAATACATTACATTCAAATCAATAATGACTCTGCCTGGGACTCAGATAAGCAGGTCTCGACTTGTATTCTTCTCTGGTATCTCGAATGGGACTTGAGCATTGAGGACTTTAGAGTTAGTCTTTAGAGGTTAGATGCTGATTCACCAAAAAAAAGAAACAAACTTCATGTCTATCACAAACATCCATGATATTTGTAACATTTTTTTAATCTTTTTAAGCAAATGAAGTTTGTGCTCAGAGCATATAGCTGATACTTTGCTCTCGTTCTCATTGTCTCTCGCTCCTGTTCTTTCCCTGACTCTTTCCCCTCCACGCTCTAATCTCTCTGTCTGATCCTGATACCCGTAGAGAATGAATGTGTGATTATAACTGAGGAATGAATCAGTCTTGCATTCTTATGGCCAATGCATCCTGTGTAGTGTGTGTTGCAGGAGGAAATGGGGGGGATCAGAAAGCTATCAGTGCTCTGATGAGATGAGGAACACACACACACACACACAATGAAGAGATCTGGGATGTAATGACACAAACCTCTCTCTGGCTCTCTATCCTCTCAGTTCATGTAGCTCCTGATTTTTGCTGATTTTCTGCTCGGAAATTGCATACCCATAATAATATGAGTATATCTCTGCAACCACGAGGTCTGTTTGAAAAATTCTGGTGTCATAATAAAGGGAAAACTTGAGATTTGTTGAGTTGTGTTAATATGAGTATATGTGCTATTGGTAAAGAATAACTGAAGATTGCAAACAGCAAAAAAGAAAAAAAAATTAAAATGTAAGTTTGCCTGAAAAAAAAATCAGGATGAATATCTCTTTGAAAATGCTGCAGCTGCAGCTCTAAACCTTTATCAGACCAAGAACGACATATGAAGATTATCTCTGCAGAGGTTGACTCTGATAAAGTGAAGGAGAACAAAGTTAAAGAGGTTTTAGTTCAGAGAGTTCAGGCGAGCTCTTTAGGCTCAGTTTGGCTCCATCTGTGTCATCTGAATTTTCTCATCTATAAAAATGTAGATTTTCATTTGTCTGTAACTAATGATGATCAATCCATCCAAATACAACAGTTTTTGGCATTTTTTATTATTTGAAAATTCATACCAGATGGGTCTCCGGTGCGTAACACTGTTCACAAAGAATTTAGCTATACATGAATACGCATGTTTCTATCTCTGTCACAGATCGGTCGATTTGAGTGATTGACACTTCTTTGGAACATAGACTGTATCTAGAATGGACAGTGTGGCTCCGCCTTTTACCATTTTACAGTTTTGAAGCCAAAAAACCTCCAACACAGGAGCCGCCATTGTGCAGCCAGAGTCTGTGCAGTAGAGACTATGAGGGACTGTGAGAGAATCTGAGTGGAAACGGGTGAAAAAATAATTTATTTATTTTTTTAGACCATCTAATCTCTTCTTAACTCTCCTTCCTGATTTATTTTATTATTCCTGAAAAAACTACACATGAATGGCAGCTGTCAATCATCTTTAAACGAGACATAAAACCCTGTTTTTAACGTTTAATAACTAATGAAAAAGAAACATTTCAGAAAAAAGAGGACTTGAACAGAATGCAGCCCAATAATATCTAAATATCACCACAGCATACAGAAGAGAGAAACATTTCTACGAAAGTTTGACCACAGCCCATCTGGAATGAATAGATAGGCAGCATTTTTGACCTATACTGCAGCCAGCCATCAGGGGGAGCAGTTTTTGTGGAGACCTCAGTTTGAGTGGAGTGAGATAATGTCCATTTTTTCCCCCCGGGTCCTGAAGTCCGACAGGAAAAGCCGGAAAGTTTTGAGTGTAATACAAGACAGAGGGCTAACGGACAGTACTGTGGATTTCTCTGAAAAATGAATGTTTCTTTGCAAAACAGCAAGGGTAGGAGGCAGCAAAGGAGCTTCGGCTCATATCATGTGAATCTGTAGAGTCTCTGCTTCATCTGAGGCATTGATCTTTCGTTCAGCATGTAGCGACGCAGAGGAAGAGCTGGAAATGTGGCGAGTGGGTTGACGCAGTGGAGCCGAACAGAGTTTGATATGTGGTGATTCATTTAGCTGTTATTTGAGTTGTGTTTGTGGCATTTAAAAAATGTTTACATATTCGTTTAGCCTGGAGTTTGCTGTTTAATTTGATGTGCATCATCAAATGATCAAATGATCAGTGCATAATTTCACACTGTGTTTGCAGAGTGATGTCAAAGCTCCCTAATTGGGGGACCTCCGCGCTCAAAGGGTTAAAGTCCCTGGAGTGCAGCTTTATCCGAGCATATTGCAACACAAAGAAGCTCTGCAGTCTAACAGGAGCATGTAAATAAAGACGACTATACAGTCAACATGGGAGTAAAGAACATCAGACCTGAAGAAGAGAGAAAGTCCTGTGTGAGTGTGAATCACAAGTCTGCAACCAGTCAAAGAAACCCTGAATTATCAAAAACAATGCAATCAAAATGACAAATATACTGAACACAGAGAGGATCATCTGGAGTTGAACCCTTCTTTAATTCTGTGACAGACATAAATACATTTTCAAATCATCCAGCCTAAAATATATATGACTATAAAATTCTCTAACCTCATTCACAATGGATTCAACTTTACAAGCTTGTTTTATAAAAAATCGTCCACGACCATCTTAGACCAGGCGGCACAAGCATCTGCAGGTTTTAGTGACAGAGCTCTGAAGAGAGTCCAATCAGTGAAATCAGCTGCTGCGGCGTTTCGTTTGAGTGAAAACCTGGAGACTTTCAGGCTCTCAAAAGAACCAGATTGGGGTGCTGCTGTGGATCACTGATGGCTGCTGATTACATTAAATCACAGAAAATTGCTCATGCTTGGTTCAACAAATGCTAATTCCAGAAAATAATCACCATAATTTTCTTATTATTTGCTGTAATTTCAAATTAGGATTATCCTCTGGTATTTAAAAGTTTTAGTATTTATCTGCTATTACTAATTATGAGCCAACACAATCCCTGTCCTCAAGTCTCTGCAGCAGCTTCCAGTCAGCTATTGAAAAAGGATTCAAAGTTCTGCTCCTGGTGGGAATGTTAATGAAATTTAAACCCAGTGGGGCCTTAAAATCTACAGACTCGGGTCAGAGTTCAAAGCAAGCCCATGAAACTATTTCACACAACCCACAGCCTGGTGTGCTGTTGGGACCAGGGAAGAAACATTCATTTTCCCTCCCTTAATGTAGCATAATAGCCACATGAACCCCCCAAAAATGAACATTTGGCACGCAGATAATGTCCTCAAAATGTTATCAAAGCAAGATGTCTCTTTTCAAAGGCCAAAAGTAAAGTTGATGTCAGGCACAGAGCTTTAAGGAAGAAGTGGGAGATTGATTATTTCTGTCAAGTTTAAGGGAAATTTCACCTGTCTCATCTCTAAAGAGAAAGTTGCCATTTTTAAGGAGTATAACCTCAACTAAACGTGCAGGAGGAGAGTAGCAGGACGATGAGCGGACCCAACAGCCTGCACAGCAAAAGACAGCTGTCAGGGCAACAAAATTTACTCCAGAGAGCAAGAAAGGAGGCAAATCAAAGACCAGGTCCAGACGGAGTGACGTCTGTCTTCAAGACATACTGAGGCTTTTCAACCCCCCCCCCCCCCCCCCCCCATTTATTTATTTATATTTTTGCATGAGTGATAAAACCTTCAGTGTAATATAAAACATGAATTTGATTTCAGTCAAAGTTTGGTTAAAGAACACCGCTGGGTGTGCTTATATAAAACCATGTTGTTTTGTACTCACATTAATCCCTGCTAATGAAAAACATACCGCTGGTTCTCAAAATGAAACAAGAATACCACTACAGTGAAACCATGAGTCATTACAGCATGAGGTGGTTCACATGAGAAAAAAAATCCATTTTATTCTGTAACTATGAACTGCTTAACTGCCCTTCAGCTCCTGCTCTGCTGGAGATAATTTATCTTCATAGAAAGAAACTCCAGAGTCCCATGACTACACTGTATAAAGTGAATGTGAACTAGTTCATTTTTTGGATCATGAACTAATTTAAGAATTTTTCAAAAAAGAACTATGAACGTGAACTCGTTCATTTTAATTAGAGTGAACAAGCTCTCTTTTTTGTGAGCTGGCACAACACTGAGGATGTAATCCACAACTTGAAATGAGATTATCAGCCCCCATAGAGGTTATTTCTAAATGCTATTTCTTAGCTTCCTGATCTGGTCGGACAGGACCAGATTGATTTACAGCACGCTGAATTCACTATGACAACATGCCGGCTGACAAAGTCTAGTAGCGAGAAGAGAGATCTGTGTTTTTCTCTGCTGAAAATGATTTCTGTGATTAATTTAGTAGTGATGGTGGAGACTGGAGCTGAACTGACAGAGAAAGGACAGAAGAGCTGAAGAAAGATAAACAGGGGAGTGATAGAGCACAGGCTGAAGGCTAAAACATGAGCTAAAGGCTAAACTGTTTGTGATAATGTTCATTCCAACCCACATGCCGCAGTTATTCTGCAGTGATCTGATCAAACTTGAGAGTCTGTCAATAAAATGAAGAGTGAGGCTACGTTAGCTCTGATTGGTAGATGAGCAGGACATAAGGATTCACCAACGTAACATGTCAGCCTACTGATGCGTCTCTGAGCACCGGGCTGTGAGTAGCACTAAATAAACTACAACCTGACAAAGTTTGCTTTTTGTCACATTTCAAACAGCAGTGCTGTGTAAGTGTTGATAAATACTTCACCTCATCATGTTGTATCCAGTAAAAATTTGTCTTGAACAAAGAAAAGTAGTGTTAAAAAGAAGATCTGATCTCCATTCATTTCCAAAACGAACACACGCCTTCTTAACAGTCATGTCACCATTTCAGTGTATGTGCGATTCCAGCCAAAAGGTGTTGCTGTGATCCACTTCAAACAGAGTGTCCTCTCAGCCTCTTTAAATAGTGGAGAAATGCTGAATGAAGTGGTGAACTTGGTCCGGTCTACAGAAAACTGTATCCTAGGTTGTGTGTTGTTTAATAGCTATGCCTGTCATTCAGCTGAGATATGCCTCTGATTGGGAAAACTTGGGGGATCTTCTTCACTCTTGAGTCAGAAAAAATTCACCCCAATCCTATGTGAAAGTAGCTATTTAGGTTGATGTTTTGTTTCTGCAGTAAAAACTTTTTTTTTCTTTGGTTTGGTGTCTTTGTGGTTTCTGGTACTTCCAGAATACAGAAACACAAGTACAGTAGCTTAAAGTGGTTGCAGATTGAAGTACCTCCCGCTCTACTGAATGACATGAGCGTACTATGAACACAAACAAATCCAAGAGGGGGGCATTTAACTCATACAACATCACTTTAAAAATACTGAAACATTGCTTTAAGTGGCCTCCAGTGGGTTTCCTCCTATTTAGGAAGCACAGAAGTGAAGTCATCTACAGGTCTGAGGAGATTTATGAAACCCTAAATGGTGCTCTGCTCGAGTTTGGATGCAGGTTTCCCGGCGATAGTGTGTGAGGTTAGCCGGACCAAATTCTCACAGATGGCTGCTCAACATGTGTCACATAATTCTGTGATACTTTAATGTCATTTGACACAAATTACATATCACTGACTGCTCAGCTGTATGGAAGTATTTGAAAGTGAAAACAGCGTCAATTTAATTGTTTATCTTTTTTTTTTTTTTAACCCTTTGTTACAGAACTCATCATGTTTGTTAGATGAGTTTCAAAGATCTCTATCTCGTTAACATAATAAATAGATTCATTTAAAACTTTTTTTTTTTCCTTTTTTAATGTATTCTATCCCCCCGAGGATCATTATTCCACAACAGGCAGCTGAAGTTTTCTTTTGGCCCTTTTCAAAACGCTGCTGTCATGAAATCTTCACACTTTTCTTTTCAGGAAAATCATTGCAATTTTTTTTTATTTTTTTTTTTGTGGTAAAAATAACATCTAATTCGTCACTCATTTTTAAAAATGCCTTTTCTACATTGAATAAATGCATATTTACTAAAAACTTTACTAAAAAAAGATGCCAAAACCCCCCAATTTATCAACTGTAATACAAAAAAAATATACCATAAACAAAATGATTTAGCGATATTTTTTTTTGTTTTTTTTGAAAGGGACAATAAACATCTCAGTTCCAAAATAATTATAATTTTCTGTCTGTTATCTGATGGGTGAGGCTTTATAGGGTTAAGGACAGTTCTTTGTAACCACAGATTATTATAAAGAGGATTCTTTTAAAGTCAGTATATATCAGTATCTCGTATCCTTCTAACACATGATATGTGACTTCTTTTTCTTTTAATAACTTCTGTTATTATCTGCTTTCATTCCTCATCCCGCTCCTGATGGCAGATGTCTTTGGCGTCATCTCACTGCACAGTTTGCTCATCTTCTCATCAAAGACGGTGTCTCAGCAGTCAGCAGTAAAGCACTCAGAGCAGACAGTAACTAGACACACTATATTCAAAAACGCATCCAGACATATATTTCAGTCGAGAGGGACATACTGCAGCCATCTGGGACTGACGCGTCAAGTTGTGTTCATTACTGTGGCTCCTCAAAAACATCACGTCTCAAAGAATCTAACTATAATATTTATTCTTTCAGAAGCAAATTGACTCAACACCATATGAATAAACACAGATGGGGACTGATGATATGATACTCTTCGTCCTGAATACGGTTGTTTTAAGTTTTATTGACAGCACCACACGAGAGGCTCACTTCTCAGTTACGGCTAAAAGTTTATGAACTGTTTTCTTGCTGATAAGTGCTCCACAGCGCCCCCTAGTAAGTTAAAACTGCAGCTCCTCGGGCCACTTTCAGCTACAGGCCTAATTTTAGGAGTGCATAACCATCATGCCATGACCTTCAAAAAAGTCTCTCATGACCATAGTGAATCCAAACAGGAAGTTCAGAAATCTGAGTTAAGCGTTGGATTTTGAGGATTTGTAGGGTATGTATTTGATAAAACCACTCCCAGAGATTTTTTCCAACCAACTTCTTAAACTTTTTGTGTACTTGACATATTGACAATTAAACAGTTTTTCCTAACTCAATCGGTGTGGCCAGAGGAGGATGCCAAAGTTGATGATTTTTTTTGGCTAAATGTCCGATATTTACCCTGTGATTAAAAACTGCTCCTGTTTCTCCAACATTTTCTTCTCCATTCTGCTCGGTAATGTCTTTCAGCCCTTCATTAAGCATCACCGATGGGTGCACAGGTGAGGGCCGCTTATCGTCGTGGCTTTAATTAAAATACTAACCTTCAGCATTCCGAAGAATATTGGTACTAAGGAATGGCTCTTTTGTGTTATTTATCAAAAAGTCAGCATTTAATTTTGAATAGTGATTAAAATAAACTGTTTTACTGTTGCTTTTTGATTGATTTGAGTGTTGATGTCTTTATGTAATTTTGGTAGTTTAATTCAAGGGCTCAAACCTGCTCATCACTTTCACAGACTTAGTTTTCTTGTAAAGAGGAAAAACTGAGCATGTGTGGGTGATATAAGTGTCCCTGTCTTTAGCAGACATTGCTTGTGTATCGATACAAAGACAAAGGCTGTAGCTGTTTCTTAGTATGCAGACTTCAACAGACTTCAGCAGACTTCAGCAGACTTCAGCAGACTTCAGCAGACTTCAACAGACTTCAGCAGACTTCAGCAGACTTTAGCAGACTTCAACAGACTTCAGCAGACTTCAGCAGACTTCAACAGACTTGTGATATGCCATCAGTCGAAGCCAAAGTTCTGTTCCAGATGAAATTCTGCATCAAATCAAGTTTGGTCAAAGTTCCTGGATGTGGACTCGCCCCACCCCTTTTACCAAGTCTGCTGTCGGACATAACTTGAGCGGACTTTCCAGTTACAATCCCACAATGCAATTTGCACCATCCAGTGAGAAACTCAAACAACAGCAGAGGAGAAGATGCACAAGTGTAAGTAACAGTTGGTGCCATGTAAAAGTATGAATAAGATGATTATTTGTTTGAAACTGTGGAAAATTTTATTTGTAAAATATAACTTCAGGGACAGTCGAAAGTCCAAAATGTGGAGCTGCTTAACATAGCAGCCAGCTGTCTCTGTCGTCAGTCTACTAGAGAGCAGAAACATAAATTACTCTGCCCATTGCATTCTGGAAGAGTCAGATGATGCACATAGGTTTTCCTGGAGCATGCCATGGCTGTAAAAAATAACTAAAGAATGCCCCAAAACAGGTGAAGTAACTGGACACGAGCCAAGTTACTGTTCACTGGATGTTAAAGGATTGCTGTATAAAATAATGAAGCTTAAAAACCCAAGAAAAACTCTGAGTAGCATAAATATAGTATTGAACATTTTTTCACAGCAAAAGACAAGTGAAGCAAAGATACGAAATGCCTGCAGTTGTCTCCCAGAGCAAAGAACAAAGTCATATATCTGTTGACCTTTGCCCTATCAGACGCCTTTCAGGCTGGCGTGGCCACGATGCTGAGACTCGCAGACATCTGATCTTCAATGACCAGCTGGACCCCGAAAGAGCCATGTCTTATAACACATAGATGCATTAACCAACATTGGAACAAAAGTCAATGGAAGAAAAAACTGCTGCAACCAGGTTCAGAACCAAAGTATATAAGCAAACTCCTGATGACACCTTTGAATAATGCTCAGTTTGATTCACAGCAGAATCTTCAGTGTGACCACAGCAATCAGTCTCTATTTTTAACTCCTGCATCGATCAAGAAGGATCTTCCCTCCATATAAGGAGCTCACCTAAAGAAGACTTGTCTTTCAACAGAGACGACCAATCCAGAGACAGGAGCGAGGAGAAAGTAACCGTCCTCTGGGTTATAAAAAAATGTGAATTGTTGGTCATGTTTGGAGTGTGGAGTTAGAGAGCGTTAGTTAGGAGGGGAGAGGAGTAGTTAGCAGTTGTAGGCAGTTGTTGGGAGATGTTTGTTGTCTGCAGACTGCTCAACTCACTTGCTTTGTTCAAAATGGCTCCCTTTGAATAAAGTATGGACTCAAGCTGAACTGGACTCTCCTGATGACTGCCTCTGCATCTTCTTCTTCTTCAAGAGTTTTGGCATAGGGAAATTAGAAAAATTAAGTAATGAAGTGTTTAGAAAGAGGAATGCTGGGACCACCAAGACAAAGCCAGCAGAAGGTCTTAGGCCCTAAATTACCATGAAAAATTACACAACAAAACCCAGAAACGTTGGATGAGTTGGGTAAAATTATACATCAACAGGTATGTAGAAAGGGACGCTAGTAAAGTCTGCTGCTGTTCCAATAGTAGTTGGATCGCTCTGTGGACTCCTGTACCTCTGAAGTCTGTGGAACGAACTTGCCAAGTCTGAACTTCCAGAAGTTTGAACTTGTGAACTTTGAATTGAGAAACAGCTTGTGTCTTAAACTGCGTACTTCCATAAGTATACTCACATGAAGTGCACTGTGTACACTGCACTTAGTGGAATAGAGCACCAACTCTTGCAGGGTGGTGTTGTCTCAAATCAAAAAACCTACCAGAAATAATGATCACATTCCCCAGTCCTTCACAGGTGTTCATTAGTTATTTATTGATTCCATCCATCAACCATCGTTTCATTTGTTCCTGCCTCTTCGTCAAAACTGTGTCTCTGGCACAGTGAGGAAAGAAGATTCACATATCTTTGCTCAAGTTTTTACCTTTTTTTAGTAAAAAAAAAAAATACTTGACTTCATATGAGCCACATGCAACCGACAAGTCCAGAAAAACTGTCTTATTTCAAAACAAGTCTCATTTTAAAAATGTTGATCTTACTTGTTAAAGTCAGTGTTGGTGATCAGATTCAGGTAGACTTGTTGTTATTCTGGTTAAAATGATCTTTATGTCCTGATGTCAGTCAATGCATGATGTGTTCTTAAAATAGAGTGAAAAATATCTGCTGTCTACAGCAGGAGTAAACCTGGGAAAACACCAACCAATCCTAGTGATTAGGATCCAATTTATTAAACAAATCAAATACTGTCCTGCTGTTCTGCCCGCCTCCTGTGCGTACATTTCTCCAGCATGCTCTAGCCCTGATTCAATGCTCACAACCAAGAGGGATCCAAGTACTCTGGAGAATGGCAGAAAAACTACCTATACCCTGATTACTGCTAACATAGAGCAAACAAAAACAATGAGCTGAGGACCAGTTTGAGTCTGTGGTTTTGAATCAGTCACCATAATATGATCGAGAATCAGTGGCGCTAATACAAATGTTAATTTATTCACATCATAACAACATGATGGTATGACTGCACGTTTGCATGTGCCTTTCATGTGTCTGCAGGACCACAGCATTGAGAATGTTACAGTTATTTTTTTTTTATTAAAGGACCATGTAACAAATGTACCAATAAATCCATTTAAGATTGGAGAATGAGAACCTTTTTTTTACAGAAGCTAAGAGCTAAGCATCTGATGAACACCTGTAAGTGGTCTTTAGCTTCTGTCATTTTTATTTATTTTTTTATTTTTTTGGATGGTAACCACTTATGTATCACTACTTGTATCATGACAAAGTTCTTGTCGTTAATGAAAATTCTGACCATTTTCTTAACATTAATCACCGATGGGTCCTCTTTAAAATGAGCCTACTCAAGCATAGAGCCAAAGCACATTCAGCTGCATGTTTGTGCCAATCAAGGTTGATGAATGAGTCAAGTATGTTAGTCATTTTTTTTTAAATCCCTGCACTCAGCTAACTTTGGACAACATGAGAAAAAGAACCCTGTGACCATGAAGCTCCTCCTCCTGATTGAAAAGGAGTCATGAAGCATTGTCAACATTTGTTCACACATATAGCCATCAAAAGTGAACTGAGCATCAGTCTTTTATTGCTCAGTGTGACGCTGTGTGGTCCTTGCATTGTACAACACCACCTGAAGTAATATCCACCATGAGGGGAAGAAACTGCAGGAGACAATCTTCAGGTACCCAAAGCACCCTGAATGGAAACAATGCTTCTTGGCAATAAATCTTAAAAGCCTATTTATTTCCCTTTTAAACGGTGCCACATTTGTGAGGAACAAGTATTTGTGGGATGAGCAGCAGAGCTGAGAGAGTGGGTTACACCTCTGAAAGATTTCCTCTGTCAATGCCAAACAGCTTTTCCTGCCATTGTCTCGTGTTTCCTGTTGTCTTGTGGATTGGATGATTGAAGCTTGAAGAAACAAGACATGTTGGCAATTTAACAGTTCATTCATTTAACAAACAGGAGCTGCACCTGCCAAGTGCTTGCTCATGTTGGTTTATTGTTGGGTAGAGCAATAATTCAACTTCCTTTTTCTCATGGATTACTTCACTTTAACATGCACATATTGCAAAATAGTCACAAGTACCACACGTTGTAATAAAGAGAAGAGGCCTAGCTGTTTAGGTGGAAATACTCATTATCTTCAGATCAAAGTCTCCACTGTGTAGGCGTCGCTCAGGGAGAATAAGATCCTGTTTCACAGAGACACAAACAGTGGCTGGATGGAACAGAGATAATTCAACTATCCTCCATTATAATTGAAGTCTCTTGTTTAAACCGACAACTATCAAGGGAGATTATGTTGCTAAATTGTGATGAAAAAGTTCTACTAAAGGATTTTTCCTTCTTCTGCACATCAAGAAGTACAGCTTCTTAATATCTCAGAGGAGATGGTGATGATTGCTGGGCAGCAACACATTTAAACAACTCTCATGTGAAACAGGCCAGGAATAGATCACATCTACTCAAATCATTGCATACTCTGCATACAAAGAAACTGAGAGTACAACGCCACTGGTTCAAATAAATGAGAACAATAAATCTAATGAATCTAAAGTATAGGAATAAAGATATCTACAGTGGGAGGAAAAAGTAAGTACACCCTTTGTAACTTCTTACATTTCTGCCTAAATTAGCCTAAAATGTGGTCTCAAATCACACGAATGAGTAAATGGTGTCTGCTTAAACCAATACCACCCAAACAATTACATGTGTTACAGGTTAGGTAAAGTCTAAGAGAAAACTAACCCTAACATTTAAAGAGTGGAAAAAAAGATGAGAAGACTGGGTAAAGACTGGTTTCAGGAACAGGAAAATCAGCGGGGATAAGCTCACCTGGGCTCCAGTTAGAAACCGTATGGTGGCGTTGAGGGGAGGATGGGCAGCCCAATGCTTGTCGTCAGTTCATATAGTTTTTTTTTTTTTTTAAAGGCTGAGTTTTAACACAAAATACTAACTGCATTGCATCCGAAGTCTATGGGTGTGTGTTTTATCGAGTCTCTGGCATCTCAGGCCCGGTTTATACGACAACGCTTCACAGCGTTTCACCCGAAAACGCAAAAAAAACATAGAGGAAAAAATCTGCGTTTATACGGAAATGCTGAGGGACTGAAAACGCTGTAGTACACAGCCAGCAGATGGCGAAATAACTGTAGGGTCTTTTGGTAGTCTGCTGCTGAAGAAGAGGTGGGCTGATTGTCTAGTATAAATATTAAATGCATCTTATCTGAGTGCAGAAGTGGAGCAACAGATGAACGTTTTGTTGAAAGGCAGTCAGCAGATTCAGCAGCACAAGGTCTGTTATTAGACATTTGTATAAGTTTGTGGTGTTGCCACAGAACCTTATTTGTTCTCTGAAAACATCACAGCTTGCAGTATTTTGGTATTCAGCTGTAAAATAAGACCAAACGATGATCCTCTCTGCTGTTATGCAGCCAGCAGTGTGAGTCTGAGTGACGTGACTGAACGGCTACACTCACAGTTGAGCAGGAGAGGAGGAGGAGGGGAGGGGGGGTGCACATGAGTGAAGTGAGTGAGAGGAGCACACAGAGAGAAGAGAAACTGAAACTCGAGTATAGATATATCATGCAAGTATTGCTCAGTACTGACACCAACACTGGTATCAATTTATTGATATTTCAGATTGATCCACCCACCACTTATTTTTAGGATCAGTCGCTTTAAAATCACTTTAAATTTCATTTTTACCGTTTCATAGACTGATAATATCTCAGTTTTACCAACTGACCAAGTCTTTTACCCACACACAAAGGCATTGGGAACCCTGCATGTTGTATTCTAAACAACACATGAAGAAAATGTATCAGATTTGTTCCCACTTTACAGAAAGTGAAGAAAAAGGAAGCAGTGTCTGCATTTTCATTACAAACTCAAACATTTACTGTATAAACTGAAAAGTGTCTGAATATTTAGCATTCCTGTGAATTACTGAAGGTGTATAACCACTGTTTCTGACAACTGCTTCACATCTGTGCTGCATGGAGCCAACCACCTTCTGTGACCTGGTATTCTAACACCGTTTCTACCAAAAACAGTATTCGATCCTGATGTGCAACTGCTACTATTTTGACCACAACTAATAATGATAATGATAATAGTGCCTTTTGGGTCATCTAAGGTCACTTCACACGGATAAAAAATAGACAACAATCCACACCATAAAATGAAACAAATACAGCACAAAAACAGTAAGAGAACTGCTGCTGCTATGAATATACCTGTAAACTGAGTTTAAAAGATATGCAATAGGATAAAAAGATGATTTTTTAATTTGGTGTTAAAGCACTAAGGGTTGGGCACGGATACAGTTCTTTGTTTTTCCACTGATGCACCTGATGCACCTGCGTCTGTTGCACCGGTGCAGGCAGCCATTGTTTCCAACTCCTCAGTAGGAAAAGTCACCATTGGCTGTCCGAAAAGTTGCTAAAAGATGCTAAATGACATCACTGTCTAATTTGCATATCAGGCCATTTGCATGAAGTTGCCATGGACGCTGTAGGTGAGAGGAATAACATCATAGGAGAGATAGAAAGTGTGTAAAAAGCACTGTAAATATGTTTATAACTATAAGTGAATTTTCTTATGTTGCTTCTTGTTTTTTAATGTCAAAATATCAACCCCCCTCCTTTATCTTTGGACCAGAAACAAGCAACCCTAAAGATACAAACACTAGTATGATTCATTTGTATAAAGTCGTCTGCTCTGGCTGCAGTGAGCAGCGGAGTCTGTGTGAGTTTTTGGATAGGGGAGGGGCCCAGCACCTGCTTCTGGTTGAGAAGCAGAGGGTAGTGGAGATCAAAACATGCTTTCAGTCAGTCTCCAAACTCCTGTTTTTTTGTTTTTTAAAAAGTAATTGGAGGGGTCTGAAAAGTCCCTAAATAGTAGCTAAGTTGGCAACACTGTTACGCATGCCACCACCACATGTAACATTACAGCCAATCACTGGTAGCATCACTAGATCATGTGATTAACCCTTTGGGTACCAA